>PISX010000088.1:324707-405914 GCA_004024625.1 Mellivora capensis | reverse complement strand
GCAAGGGAAGCAAGGGCAAAAATGAACTACTGGGACTTCATCAAGATCAAAAGCTTTCGCACAGCAAAGGAAACAGTCAACAAAATCAAAAGACAACTGACAGAATGGGAGAAGACATTCACAAATGACATATCAGATAAAGGGCTAGTATCCAAAATCTATAAAGAACTTATCAAACTCAACACCCAAAGAACAAATAATCCAATCAAGAAATGGCCAAAAGGGGCCTCTGGGTGGCTCAGTGGGTTAAGCCTCTGTCTTTGGCTCAGGTCATGATCTTAGGGTCCTGGGATTGAGCCCAACATGGGGCTCTCTGCTCAGCGGGGAGCCTGCTTCCCCCTCTCTCTCTGCCTGCCTCTCTCTGCCTACTTGTGATTTCTTTTTTTTTTTTTTTTTAAAGATTTTATTTATTTGACAGACAGAGATCACAAGTAGAGAGAGAGAAGAGGAAGCAGGCTCCCTGCGGAACAGAGAGCCCGATGCGGCGCTCGATCCCAGGACCCTGAGATCATGACCTCAGCCGAAAGCAGAGGCTTTAACCCACTGAGCCACCCAAGCGCCCTGCCTACTTGTGATTTCTGTCAAATAAATAAACAAAATCTTAAAAAAAAATGGCCAAAAATATGAACAGACATTTCGGTAAAGATGACATCCGGATGGCCAACAGACACGTGATAAAGTGCTCCACATCACTTGGCATTAGGGAAATACAAATCAAAACCAAAGTGAGATACCACCACACACTAGTCAGAATGGCTAAAATTAACCAGTCAGGAAAGGACAGGTGTTGATGAGGATGCGGAGAAAGGGGAACCCTCCTACACTGTTGGTGGGAATGCAAGCTGGTGCAGCCACTCTGGAAAACAGCATGGAGGTTCCTCAAAAAGTCGAAAATAGAGCTACCGTGTGACCCAGCAATCTACTGGGTATTTACCCTAAAGATACAAATGTAGTGATCCAAAAGGGCACATGCATCCGAATGTTTATAGCAGCAATGTCCACAATAGCCAAACTATGGAAAGAACCTAGATGTCCATCAACAGATGGATGGATAAAGAAGATGTGGTATACATATAAAATAGAATACTATGCAGCCATCAAAAAAGAAAACACAAAATCTTGCCATTTGCCACGACGTGGATGGAACTAGAGGGCATTATGTTAAGTGAAATAAGTCAATCAGAGAAAGACAATTATCATATGATCTCGCTGATATGAGGAAAATTGAGAGGCAGTGAGAGGTCATGGGGTGTAGGGAGGGAAACAATGAGACAAGATGGGATCAGGAGGGAGACAAACCACAAAAGACTCTTAATCTCACAAAACAAACTGAGGGCTGCTGTGGGGTGGGGGGGACAGGGAGAGGGTGGCTGGGTGATGGACACTGGGGAGGGTATGTGCTATGGTGAGTGCTGTGAAATGTGTGAGCCTGATGATTCACAGACCTGTACCCCTGGAGCAAATAATACATTATATGTTAATTTTAAAAAGAAGAAAAAAAGATGCTGAAACTCACCGACATCGGAGAAAGGCAAAAACCGAAAGGAGACAGCTCATGTGATGGCAGGTACCAAGTGTTCCCGCGGGTGTGGGAGACGAGAACTCCAACACACTATCAGGACACAAATCGGGCTGACCGTGGAGCAAAGTCAGCTACTACTCTCTAGTGCAGACTCACTCAGCCTACATACTGAAACTTCTAATTTGAAGAATACATCCTGATTTCTTTGAAATCCCTTCCCCCGTGCTTGAGAAGACAGGTACGGAATGGGAACTGCAGCCCTGTCAGGAACAGCAAAGTAGACACAACTGAAGTGTCCACTAAAAGAGGAACGGATGAAGGTAAGACACTCAGACGTCCAATACACACAGGGCTGCCAAAATGAGTGCGCCGGGGCGCGCCTGGGGGGCTCAGCGGGCTAAGCCTCTCCCCTCCTCGGCTCAGGTCATGATCCCAGGGTCCTGGGATCGAGCCCCAAATCGGGCTCTCTGCTCAGCGGGGAGTCTGCTTCCTCCTCTCTCTCTGCCTGCGTCTCTGCCTACCTGTGATCTCTGTCAAATAAATAAAAACTAGGGACGCCTGGGTGGCTCAGTTGGTTGGACGACTGCCTTCGGCTCAGGTCATGATCCCGGGGTCCCGGGATCGAGTCCCGCATCGGGCTCCCAGCTCCACGGAGAGTCTGCTTCTCCCTCTGACCTTCTTCTCGCTCATGCTCTCTCTCACTGCCTCTCTCTCAAATAAATAAATAAAATCTTTAAAAATAAATAAATAAATAAATAAATAAATAAATAAAAACTTAAAAAAAAAAAAAATGAGTGAACCGGGCCCGCACACGCGAGCACACTGCTGAATGACACACACGGTCTGACACGTTATTACATAAATCTTTACAATACATCGAACAACCGAACAACCTGTGCCCTCCTTAAGGACACAGTGTCTGGCAAAAGCAGAAAACCAGGAGCAGGAAAGCTGCAGATCAACATGTTTAGGGGTCACTTTGGGGTCACGTGTGTGGAATTAGTATTATCATCTGTACTTTTCTGTAAGTTCAAAGTACTTCAAATTTAAAATTCCTAATTCTTGGTGCTGTGGAAGGAGTGTAAGTTGGTACAATTTGCTCTTCAGATGGCAAGTGGGCAATCCTGTGTTAAGACCGTACTAACATTCCATGGAAAATTCTACCTTGGGTACCGAACTGGACAGATGGGGGTCACGCGTGTGTGCAGAGATGTGTGCGCAGGAAGTCTCCACACTGAATGTGACAGCCAGTGGCTGGCGACGACTTGCTTCCATCTATGGCCCACTGTTAAACCACCTCTGATTCATCCCTCCAAGGAAGTGTTGCACCGCCATGAAGAAAAGAGAGAGAAGAGAGATTACGATACACGAACACAGAACGATCTCCGAGAGAGAGAGAAGGAAGGGAAATAAATAAATAAGTAAATGAATGGAGGGAGGGAGGGAAAGGAAGAAAGAGAGAGAAAAGAAGGAAGAGAAAAAGGAAGGGCGAGCGAGCTGAGGGGCAGCCATGGCGGGGAGACCGGGAGAGCAAGGCAAAGGGGGCAGGCAGGCTCCTGTACCCCCGCAGTCTCATGTCTCGTTTTACCACATGAGGGTACTGTTCCCAAGTCTTTCTTTTTCCTTTTTTCTGAAGTCTATGTGAGCGCAGGATGGGGGGAAGGGGAGAGGAAAAGGGGGAGAGAGAACCTCGAGCTCCGGGCTCCGCCTGACGCCGGGCTCGACCCCACGACCCTGAGATCGTGACCAGAGCAAAAACCACGAGTCAGACAATTCGCTGACTGAGCCGCTCAGGCGTCCCCCCAAATTCTCTTTTTTTTTTTTTTTTTTTAATTTATTTACCAGAGAGAGAGGGAGAGAGAGAGCGAGCACAGGCAGACAGAGTGGCAGGCAGAGGGAGAAGCAGGCTCCCCGCCAAGCAAGGAGCCCGATGTGGGACTCGATCCCAGGATGCTGGGATCATGACCTGAGCCGAAGGCAGCCGCTTAACCAGCTGAGCCACCCAGGCGTCCCCCAAATTCTCTTTTTAAAGAAAGATAGCATGTTAACATTTTATTATGCTAAACTAGCCAATAAAGTGGACCCCCAAAAAGAGACAAATCATAAAATAAATACAAATGGACAATAAATGCATTTTTAAATGTTCAACCTCATTGATAAGTATAAACCAAAACAGATGTTACTTTTCTTCCACCACACTGGCAAAAACGTAAGATGAGTAACTTCCAGAGCTTGGTGAAGACATGAAAAAGTGGGCACCTTCGCACATTACTGGAGGGGGAGGCCAAAGAGACAACCTTTGCAGTGGGAACCTGCATTTCAACTTCGTATTTCAACCCTGCTGCACTTTTTAATGACTTTATTAAGATAAAATTCACATACCATGCAATTCACCCACTCACAGTGGATAATTCACTGGCATGCAACCATCACAATGAATTTCAGAACATTCTCCTCACTCTAAAAAGAAATCCTGTACCCCTTCACCACCACCCTCTCCCCAATATTTCCATCTCTCACCATCCCTTCCCATCCCACCCTCCCAACTTACCCTCTGCTGCCAGCATTACTAAATCAGCATTACTCTGCTTTCTATCTCTACAAATTTGCTTAGTCAGGATACTTCCTATAAAAAGAATCATACATGGGGGGCACCTGGGTGGCTCAGTGGGTTAAAGCCTCTGCCTTAGGCTCAGGTCATGATCCCAAGGTCCTGGGATCCAGCCCCGCATCGGGCTCTCTGCTCAGTGGGGAGCCTGCTTCCCTTCCTCCTCTCTCTGCCTGCCTCTCTGCCTACTTGTGATCTCTGTCAAATGAATAAATAAAATCTTTAAAAAACAAAAACAAAAACAACGAACCGTACACTATGTGGTCGTCGGTGTCTGCATCCTCCCACTGAGAGTAACATTTTCAAGGCTCATCCATATTGTGGGGGTGGGAACTTCATTCCTTTCTCCAGCCTCATGATACTCCCGCGTGCGGAGGGACCGCTTGGCTTCTCCACCCGCCAGCTGACGGACACGTGGGCCTCCAGCTTTTGGCTATTATGAATAACACTGCTATGGACATTTGTAAGTTTTTGTGTGGACCTATTTTCAGTTCCCTTGGTTTATACCTAGGAGAACGGCAGGGTTAGACAGTAGCTTTATGTTTAAAAGCATGTGAGGCCCTGCCAGACTGTCTTCCAGAGATGCTGCGTCATTTCGCCCTCCCACCAGCCGTGTGCGAGGTTCCAATGTCCCCACATCTTCCTCAACTCTTGTTACCGTCTTCTTATATTACAGACGCCCCTGCACTTTTGATCTGCACTTCCCAGATGATGTCCCAGACTAATGATGTCAAGCGTTTGTTCATGTGCTTACCGGCCATCTATAAACCATTTCTGGAGAAATATCTATTCATATCCTTTGCCCATGTTTAAATTGTCTATTAGGACCTAATAAACGTCTCGTACGAACACCAGCAATCTCTCCTACAGAAACGCGGTGGACCTGTGTGTAGGCTGAAGCTGCCCCTACGGAAAGAGTTCCTGGAGCACTGTTTGTAACTGTAAAATGTCAGAAACTTAAATTTCGACGAATAAGGAACTAAATTAATGATGGCTCAGATTATACATGGGATACAAGGAAAAAATGTCTATGGCATGTTAAGCAATTTTCTAAGAGCTATCAACACACACTGGAATCCCACTCTGTTCAAAACAAAAAGCAATGTGTGCACACCTGTCTAGAGACGGGCCTTCCTAAGCAGAGAAGTCCCCGGCTGCCTCTTTACCAAACCAAGTGGGCATCTTGGGGAGGAACCATGGGTGGTTGAAAAGGAAGGAAGATCTTAGCATTCTTACTCTCCATGATGTTTTTAAGTGATGGGATGGTGAGGGTTATCGGTTTTTTATTTATTTTTTTTTTTTTATTTTTTTTTTTTTAAAGATTTTATTTATTTATTTGACAGACGGAGATCACAGAGAAGCAGGCAGAGAGAGAGGAGGAAGCAGGCTCCCTGCTGAGCAGAGAGCCCGATGTGGGGCTCGATCCCAGGACCCTGGGATCACGACCTGAGCCAAAGGCAGAGGCTTTAACCCACTGAGCCACCCAGGTGCCCCGGTTATCGGTTTTTTAAAATATATGTTCCATACTTCTCAAATAATAGCATTTTCAAAATTATTAAGGAATAGGTATCTTTTTCACTCACCACTGTACCCCCGAGCACTGCTCAACACTTGGCATCAGTAGATGCAATAAAAATGTACTGAGTAAACAAAGAACAGCTATTTCTGTGCAGCAGAAAATTGTCACAGCTCACACTTTAGGGACAGGACTCCTCACCTGCTGTAACTCAACTGTAAGCTAATAAACAGGGTCACTTACATGACTGAGAAAATACTGCACAATTATCTCATGGCCAGCGGCAGCTGCTTCCATCAAAGGAGTAAATCCATACACTGGCTCCCTGCAAGACAGAGGCCATGGCCAGACGATTAGCAGAGAGGAGTTCAGTTGGGCAGAAGCCTTCCTGCCGCAGACAAACCCAAGCTGGCCCTTCGCCCGTCCCTAAGCATCGAGGTCTCCTTCCCCCCAGAACAAACAGGGAGACATAAGAAAAGTTCCTATCGACACCTGAGCCTCATAAATCTTTCTTTCAGCTCTAGTCTTTCTTCCTCAACACAATCTGTCTCCCGATATTCACTCTCTCTAAGCTGCTTCCACTGGCCATCTCTTAAATCTCCATTTTAATTACAAGCGAAAAGCAGCGGTTGCCTTTCACCGCGCACAGAAAGCCAGCATCACCCATCCACCTAACCAGATCTGATCTTTTGAGCTCAGCATTCTCCAGGAACCCTCCCAAAAGCTCCAGGACTAGTCATCTACTTTGTCCTTACTTTGCCTAGGATCTGATGCTTATTTTTGTGCTTGGTTCCGATTCGCTCAGCGCTGTCTACAGATGCCTCCTGACCCTCACTTCGCTCACGCTGGTCTAGAAGACAGGGACCAAGCTAAAACCCATTCCAAAACACAGCATTTTCACATTTTAACATCTCTGAGGTCAGAATTTATCTTAAAATCAGTAGGCAAGTGGCATTTTAATCAGTGGCATTTCTTTCTCAGTGGCATGTGAAACCCTGGTGTGTCTTACAGGGGGCGACTGCAGCCAGGGGCATGCACCGTGCCGGCTAGAAGCTGGGTTGGCACGTGCTGTGTTGAAAGGGGATAACCGTCACGACATGCTTTAGACAACACCACTTCCAGCTTATAAAAATGAACACTGCTTTCAAGCATCGCCTCACCTCACGAAAGACAAGAAGGAAAAAGGAATTGGCATTTAGTGTCAATCAAGTGCCGTTGGCTAGGCCAGGCCCCTGTTGTGTGACAAACACGTAATTCCTCCGTGACACAGGTATTGCTATCCCCAGTTCTCAGATAAAGAAAAGGAGGCTCAGGGCACTGAAAGTGCTGCACCCAGTGTCCCCTGACAGATGCAGAAAAAAGCTGGGACTACATCCAAGCTTCCCACACCTGGGCAGGCCTGTCCCCTCTGCCCAAGGAAGAGGCTACCCTGCACTCTGGCCCGTGGCTGCCTCCCCAGCTGCCCTCCTCAGAGTCAGAGCGACCACTGAAGACCTGGTAATCACCTCACGTTGGCATTCGCTCCACTGTCCAAAAGGAATTTGACCATCTGCTGGTGCCCAGCGCTGGTGCAGTGGAAGAGGGCAGTCCAGCCTTGAATGTCCTTCATTTCCAGCTCGGCACCTTGCTTCAAGAGAACACAGAATGCTCGTTACAGCCTCAGCTCCTCTGTGTGGGGCGGGTGTGCTCCAGGCCGTCGCAGTGCAAGAATCCAAGTGGCTACGAGAGCAAGCACACGTACGCCATGGTCTGCAGCGGCTCAAGTCTCCGCCAGCGCAGCCAGGAGCCCCTCGAGTCTCTGGGCCTGAGTCCCCTCATCACTCACCTGGAGGAGAAAGTAGGCGATGCTCTCGTTGCCACAGCTGGAAGCCAGCATCAGCGGAGTCTGCCCTTCTGGGGTCGGCACATTCACGCTCACCCCCGCCTCGAGCAGCAGGTGCACGATGGTATCGTGTCCGATGTAGGAGGCGTACATCAGCGGGGTCCAGCCGCCACCGTTCTTCTTATTCAAATCTAACTCCCTCCTAAACAAACGCAAGATATGCCAGCCATATCCAGCCATCTCACACATGAGGTTTACCAAAGCTGGCAGCGAGGCCGGACCGATACAAAGAGCAGGAACTACAGCCAGGAAGCTGAGGTTACCTGCCACCCTGGACGTCACGGGGGAGGGCAGGCAGGTGGGGAAACCGTTCGGTTCACCGTACAACTCTGCCTCTGCAAAGTCCTCGGAGCCATCTTCCTCCTCCGACTGCCCGTTCTCATTGCCCGCCCCACCCCAAGGCCAGCAACTCTTCTTTCCTACCCCCAGCTCCACAGATGGTTCTCAACTAGGGGTGATTTTTGGCATATGGCAAAGTCTGAAGACATTACTGGCTGTCACAACTGGGGAAGGAAAAGCTACTGGCATCTATGGGATGGAGGCCAGGGACGTGGCTAACTGGTTACCCTACATGCATGGGTCCCCAGTGGAGATGATCTGGCTGGACTGTCAGGAGTGCCAGAATCAAGGAACTGTGACCTGGAGCCTTGACTGCCTTCTACCAACAGGCCAGAATCTGCTAGTGTGGGGCTGGGTGGACAGGGAAAGGGGAAGGGACTCAGAGAATGGACAATTTCTCACTTGTCACCCCATCCTATAGAAACATTCTTTAAAAATCACTGACCAGAGAATCCTATCTTTCTCATTGATTTCCATCAAAATTCTGGAAAAGCATTTGCCATAGAAAAAAAGCCATGGGCTTCCCAGCCCAGAATCTGGGGCTGGGGGATGGAAATCACATCCACTTCCAGGACAGCCTGAAGAGTTCAAGCCCCGGGGTGGCTGGGTGGCTCAGTGGGTTAAGCCTCTGCTTTCGGCTCAGGTAGTGATCCCAGGGTCCTGGGATCGAGTCCCGCATCGGGCTCTCTGCTCAGCAGGGAGCATGCTCCCCCCACCTCCGTCTGCCTCTCTGCCTACTTGTGATCTCTGTCTGTCAAATAAATAGGCAAAAAAGAAAAAAAAAAAAAAAAGTTCACACCCCATGGCCTCTCCTCTCACATAATCCCTGCTTCCAGTGGTGACAACGGACAATCGATCCACAGCTATGCCTCTCAGAGGTACGCACACAGGAAGCCACACCAGACAATTATTTTCCATTCACTAGCATTTTCTACTGTCTCGGGGATGCCCATGCAGCCGTTCCAGAAGGTCCTGGTCCCAGGAATGCAGTGGTGGCCACTGGCTGGGAGAGCACACAGAGGTCAGTTCATCCTGGCCACACGCCATTCACTGAGGGAGCGCTCAGCTCCACGTGGAGAAGAACTTGCCCTTGGCAGAGCATCTCTGAGGCTCTGACATGTCTAGTTGGGCTCAAGCCTCCCTTGGAGGCCTCCTCTGCCTTCGGGCTCCTGGTCTATGCTTACCGTGGGCAAGCTTTGGTGTCAGCTAGGGCCACAATCCCAATCAGAGCACAAACACTTCCCCTCTCCCCTGTGGAGCCATTCGGGCTGTGCACTTAAACAGCACACCCAGGGGCGCCTGGGTGGCTCAGTGGGTTAAGCCGCTGCCTTTGGCTCAGGTCATGATCCCAGGGTCCTGGGATCGAGCCCCGCATCGGGCTCTCTGCTCAGCAGGGAGCCTGCTTCCCTTCCTCTCTCTCTGCCTGCCTCTCTGCCTACCTGTGATCTCTGTCTGTCAAATAAATAAATAAAATCTTAAAAAAAAAAAAAAAGCACACCCAAAGGCTTAAAAGCCCAAGAATGCCAAAGAAGCCGAGTTGTAACTGAGGTCTCAGCGACCCTATGAAGGAATGCGCTACCTGTGTACCCAGATGCGCATTCGTAAGGCCACCTGGTACAGGAGTACAACAGACCGTCCCCTTACCACAGGCCTGCACTTGTACTCGATTAGCTATAAGTGATGGCTATGACTTGGGAACCAAACCTGGGGCTTACACGAGGCTTTGCTTTGGCTCCCCAGGAACTGAAAAAGGCCCATAAGGGTATGGACACAGGTTGCTTCTCCAAGCTGCCAATGAAAAACTGCAACAAGGAGGTAGGTAGGTACGGGGGTGGTGGGGAAGAGATGAGTCCTCCTCCAAAAACCACATCAACATTTGTGTAAGATTGCAGGGGGCAATCCCCAGAGAGGAAGATAAACCCCCCACCTTGTCCTCCTCTATGGCAAGAGCTTGAAGGGACAGGAAGGCAAAAGACATAAAAATGAACCTCCTGGGGAAAGAAGGCCACAGGGCATAATTTTCTAACTTTATTTTTGTTTTGCTTGAACATTTCTGCAATTCATAAAAAACATAAAATGACTCTAAAGAAAACCTGAAAATCTCCTAAGCCTATGCAATTTAAACCCTCTCTTTCTTCCGAGGAATACAAACTGACTTCGTTATTAGTGTCCAGCATAAATCATTACTAACAACTGTCTGAGAGGCGCAGGGATTGATCTGTGTGCATGGGACATCTATGACTGTAGGGGCCCCATGAGCTTACTGAGAGCTCTGCCTGGGATCTGAAGCCACAGAGACACTACTCAAAATCTAGGTAGAAGAAACATTTCCCAAGATCGCTTACCGCTGCACACATTCCTTCACCACTTCGTACTGGCCGATGGAAGCAGCTGTGTGAAGATCCAAGGGGACAGCCAGCTCCTCTCGGCTGACCTGAGCCCCCAGCCCATGCCACATGGACAAGCTGCGGTTCAGGAGCTCCGGCTCACTGGCTTCGTCGCTGAGCTCCGACATCACTACAGAGGGAGATCCAGGGGTCAGGTCTTTCCTTCCTGGTTGTTCCAGCGACTGAAACAGCATGGTCACACTCCTACCTGCACAGAGCGGCTATGGCACTACTCTACCAGACTCAATGCAATCAACTCCTGGGACAGACTTAGAAAAGTTTCATTAGGGCGCCTGGGTGGCTCGGTCGGTTGGGCATCAGCCTTTGGTTCGGGTCATGATCCCAGGGTCCTGGGAGGGAGCCCTGCTCGGCCTCCTCGCTCAGTGGGGGGCCTGCTTCTCCCTCTTCCTCTACCATTCCCCCTGTCTGTGCTCTGTCAAATAAGTAAATGAATTCTTAAAAAAAAGAAAAAAGAAAATTTTCATTAAATACTTCATGGGCTTGGGCAGCTCCATCCTGCTAATCCTGGTGAGCTTGTCACGAGACAGAAAAGGAAGACATATACGGTGAGTCACACGCAGCGGTGAATACTTCCCTTCATCAACCCTCAGGCCCCAGTTCAGCAAAGGGAATTCTCCAACAACTCAGAAAGCCCGACAACCTCTTGGATGGGCAGTCAAGAAATGCTAATTGACTCACTGGACCAAATCACATCTTGGGTGTGGTGACAAAGAACCCTGGACTTGGAGTTAGATCAGAATTTAGCTCTGCTACTTAACATCTGCAGTCCCCAGTTCCTTATTGTCTAATGGGGACATAGCTCAAAGGGCTGCTGTGTAAACACATGGAAGAATGGACAAATAAATGGTAGAACAGAGGTGCCTGGGTGGCTCAGTGGGTTAAGGCCTCTGCCTTCGGCTCAGGTCATGATCCCAGGGTCCTGGGATTGAGCCCTGCATCGGGCTCTCTGCTCAGCGGGGAGCCGGCTTCCTCCTCTCTCTCTCTGCCTGCCTCTCTGCCTACTTGTAATGTCTGTCAAATAAATAAATAAAATCTTTAAAAAAAAAATAAAAAATAAAAATAAATGGTAGAACAGCATATGATGGAATGCTAGTAATAAGCAGAAGGAACAGTTGATATGCACAATATATGAATGGATCTCAAACACAACTGTGCCAACAGAAGTCAGACTCAAAGGCTACCTACTGTATGATTCCACTCATATAACATTTTAGAAAAAACAAAACTGAAGGGCTGGAGGACAGATCAGTGTTACTAGGGATTAGGAATAGGGGAACCATGAAGGGAGAGCAAGAGGGAATTTGGGGGTAATGTATCTGTTCTGTATCTTGATTGGTGGGTATGTTGACTCTATACATTAATCAAAACTCATGGACCCAAACACCGAATGAGTGAATTTACTGTATAAAAATTTTAAACAAGGGCACCTGGGTGGTTCAGTGGTTAAGCGTCTGCCTTCAGCTCTGGTCATGATCCCAGGGTTCTGGGATTGAGCCCCACATTGGGCTCCCTGTTTGGCAGGAAGCCTGCTTCTCCCTCTCTGTCTCTCCTGGCTTATGTTCCCTCTCTCGCTGTCTGTCAAATAGATAAATATAATCTTAAAAAAAATTTTTTTAAACAAATATGGCGCCTGGGCGACTCAGTCGATTCAGCTCAGGTCATGATCCCAGGGTCCTGGGATTGAGCCCCCCATCGGGCTCTCTGCTTGGTGTGGAATCTGTGTCTCCCTCTACATTCCGCCCCCCCAACTCGTGATCCCTTTCTCTCACACACTCTCTCTCAAATAAATAAAACCTGTAAGAAAAAAATTTTTTAAACAAATCTTGAAAGTCCCAGCACAGAAACTAGGATGTGACTGGTGTTCAGCAAAGTTAACTGAGTAGGAATCCAACTATGAATTCCCTGAAAGTGGGAAAGATGGTGGGCAGGGATGGGAGGGGGGTCATAGACTGGTAAATTGGTGGGGTGAGGGAACTTTCCCAGAGATGCAACACAACCAGGATGAAAAGTCTGTGATTATGACAGTCCCTTATCCTGGGAATCCTAACCAAACCAATACTTCCTATTAGAACCTTGAGGTTCAAGAGTACCATCTGTCTCCTACTATACAATGGGTGGGAGAGAACAAGGAAACAAGTATAGAAAAGGGAGAAACAAAGATTGGGTCCATTCAGATGGCCCAAAGGTGCCCAGCAATTCACAGGTGCCTCTAGGACGTCAGTCTCCACTGAGGAATGCTTCTAAGCTCCAGGTAACAAGCTGAGATACCCAAACAAGCAACAAGCCACCAATTTGGCCAGACTATGTGCACATGTGAGGAGGGGCTGTAGGTATCGGACGGAGTTCAGAGCAAAGCCCTGCTTTCTGGTACCACCACCACCTCCTCACATCTGCAGAGCCTGAGCTCAACCAGTTTTCTCACTTTGCAGGTTAGAAACCTCAACCTGAACAGTCGTGGCCAAAAGATACTGGATAAGAACCCAAAAAAGCTGAGTGCCCTTTCGGGGCCTTTCAATACAACCCTCAAGCCTCCAACAGGTGTGTCTCTACTACTCCAAATGCCTTCTCTGGAGTGGAGCCCACGTGGTCTCTCCCATCACTGGAGGGAGGCTGACACTCTGCAGGGTGGCAATCCCACCCCGACCGGGCTCAAGGGGCCTAGAAAGGGAGAACTCGGATGCCAAGGGCACACAAAGCTACCGCTACTGCCTTTATCTCCACACCACATGCCACAAACTCTACAATGACGGGGTATTTGTTATGAATAAAACGAGTATGCTCACCCAAATAGGAGTGTACTTGCTCAGTGGCCAAAAACCTTAACTAAAAAATAATGACGCTGGTGGTGGGCCTCCACGCCTACAGGGAAGAAGTCTCGTCCCGCCGCGTGTGCCCTTCGCGGGGACCGGGGTACCCACCCTGGTTCTCAGGCCCTGGGGAGAGTCGTTCGGGTGCACCCCGAGCCCCGACTGCACTGACGTCCCTTGACGCCTCCTCCCGGTAACTCTAGACGGCACGTGGCTCTGTAGTCCCTGCCGCGCGGCTGCATAAGGAGTAACACAGTCAGAAACTCACGCGGCGGGCAAGCAGCAGGGCCGGGTCGCCGGGCCCCGCAGGCGGGTCTGCAGGTGCCGGCACCACACGGGGGGCCCAGCCGCCAAGGAGCCTACCTGCGTTGGGCCCCGGGCAGCAGCAGCCGCCGCCGACGTTGCCGCCGCACGCCCTCAGGCCGGTCCCCTCGCCACCAGGCACGCCCGGGTACCCTCCGCGCAGATCGCCGCCACACCGCCCGGACCTCACCGCCCCGCTCCCGCCCCGGAAGTAGTTGCGGGAGGCGCGGAGCACGCCGGGACGCTCGCGGGACTCCGGGGCAGCTCCCGGGGCCGCAGTGCAATTCGTCCCTCCCGCACCCGAACCTTCCGGTCAGCTCGCCCGGCTCGCTGGGCGACGTCCATGGCAGCCAATGAACAGGGGGAGTTCGCCCTGCCCCGCCCCTTCCCTGGCCGGGAGAACCAATCCTGCTTCAAGAGAGGCAGGACGCGCCAAGTCCCGAAAGGGGAGCAGGGGGGAGAGTGCGGTGGCAGCCCAGTCATCTAAGATTCCGGAGAAAGGGGTGGGGGGATTCCGAAGCTCCGTGACAGCCCCAGTAGTTGCGCCGCGGCCCGAGGGGGCGATCGCGACCGGAGGAACGCAGTGCAGACTGTTTATCGCCCTGTCAGGACCGCGCAGAGAGGAGAGGCGGAGGCCTGAGGTGATTGTTCTCGGGCCTGCCGCAGCTGCGAAGGTACAGGTCGGGATTTGGACAGGACGGCGGGAAACAGGGAGTAGGGGTGGGTGGGAAGGTCGGCGATGTGTTTTCCTCTTTGCCAGCTTTAGATGTTTAAAGGCCTGACCCGGGAGGCCGTTGGCGTCTGGTTGTCATAACAACGGGGCGCCTCCGGGCAGGACGGGCCGGGGGCGGGGCTAACGGGCTGCAGCCAAGAAACGGACATGGAGGCAACGCCAGGATTCGGAGGAGACTGCAGCGGCTCCTTGGCTTACCTTTAGGCATTAACCCCAGTCTGCTGAATGACCCTAAGTCCTCACCCGGGCGTTCAGGACCCTGCGCGATCTGGTCCGTGTTCACCGCATATTCCAGCAACGGATTTCTCCTTCCCCCAACTTGTTGGGCAATCTCCGCTCCTCTGAGCCACTGTGTATGCTGTTCCTGCATCCGGTAGTGCCTTTCCCTCTCCTGTTGCCTTGCCTACCTAGAAGAACCTAATCTCTGGTAGCCGCCTTCACCTCCGTGATTCTGCTGTCCTACAATCGGCCCTACAGAGCCCCGTTTCCAAAAAAGCATCCCCTGATGTGTGTATGAGTTGCGTCTCCACCCTGCTGTTCGCAGTTCAGGGTGCACCAACTCCTGCTCCTGCTTCCCTAACCACAGAAGAAGCACATCTGCTGCTGCTACCCTAATGGGATATTAGCTAGACAGGGCTAAGGGCCCATGTGCTCTCTTCCCGTCACCTACGCACAGTGGCCTGTGGTGCCGCAAGGGACGTCCAGACACTGGCTCTGAAGTACCATCATCCCACATTCCTAAAGCCACCATGACCCCGAGGGACCAGGCTTTCTCCTGTTAGACTCTGGGATACAAAAGGGGGAGGATTCTGGTTAAATGCTTGGGTAGAGGAGGTTAATCTGAGTAGTGAACCCAAAAATATCTCCTGAGGACTCCAAAATGCCTAGTCCTGTGTAAGGGGGCAGTAAAGTGTAGTGCAGCTTGAAATCCCCTCTAACTCTGATACAAATTCTATTTTTGCCATTTACCGACAATATAACTTCTCCGAGTCTGTAAAAGGCAGATAGTATCTATGTTATGTGGGATACAGTTTAGTCTATTTGTCATACACACAAATACTCTCTATCATATACATATACCTACCTATGTATATAAGTTATTATGTATCTTTATATATATCTATATACAGTTGACCCTTGAACAACACAGGGGTTAGGAGTACCCACCTCCCCTTATTTTGAAGGGGCTCAGTCGGTTAAGCATCTGCCTTTGGCTCAGGTCATGATCCCAGGGTCCTGGGATCGAGTTCTGGATTGGGCTTCCTGGTCAGCTGGGAGCCTGCTTCTCCCTCTCCCTCGGCCCCTCCCTCCCCTGTTCTTGCTCTCTCTCTTTCTGACAAATGAATAAAATCTTTAAAAAAAGATTGGACAGAGGGAGAAGCACCCCCCCATGCCGAGCAGAGAGCCCGATGTGGGGCTTGATCCCAGGATGCTGCGATCATGACCTGAGAGCCAAAGGCAGACACTTAACCGAATGAGCCACCCAGGCATCCCCCACAAAAAAAAAAAAAGAAAAGAAAAGAAAAAGATTTTATTTTTAAGTAATTGCTACCCAGTGTGGATCTGGAACTTACAACCCCGAGATCAAGTGTCGCATGCTCTACCAACTGAGCAAGCCAGGCACCCCTCCACATACAACTTGTAACTCCCCCAGAACTTAGCTACTAAGAGCCTACTGTTGATAACATAGTTGATTGACATATATTTTGTAAATGTTTTATATGTTGTAGTCCCAAATAAAGTAAGCTAGAGAAAAGAAAAAGTTAAAATCGTGAGAAAATGCACTTACAGTACTACACTGTGTCTATAGGAAAATATCTGCATACAAGTGGACCGGCGCAGATCAAAGCCGTATTGCTCAGGGGTCAGCTGCATCTGGGCCCCACCCGCACCACACACACAGTGCGGGCACAGGGACCGACAGGAGCAGGAGCCTGCGGAACCAGAAGGGAAACCAAGTGGGAGGTCTGGGAGTCTGTGTTCATCCTCCACGGTGTGGTAGGTGCTTTGAAAAGGCAGCCTTCTCTCCTACCCTGGCCTGAGCTCCTGACCCTTGGCCCCGGGACCCTCGCACTTCACCCTGTGTCCCCTGCAGGGCTGCTTGGATGATGGCAGGCTGAGAAGCACCCCAGAGCCTGGGCCCCCATGGCATCCCCGGACAAAGATGAGGAGTCCTCATCTCTCTGGGCCTCCCAGACAGAGCCCTGGGATGCCATCCTCAAGGCCGTCAGGGAGCAGCTCCCATCTCTGGACTCAGATTCTTCCTTGGTAAGCAAGTGCCTTCTTCATGTTCTTCCTAGGCCCCGACTGCCCTTCCTTCCCAGGGCAAACATGCTGCTGCCCCACAGACAGCTTGGGAGCTTTTCAGCTTCTGTGTTTGTCATAATCTTGGGTTGTATTCTCTGAATACATTTACTGGTACTCAGAATCCTCCCTGGCCACTTCAGTGACCCCAAACCATGACTGGAGAATTCCCCCCACGAGCTTATCAGGATGCACTGAAATGGTAACATGCATTCATTGAACAAACATGTATGGAGCCTACTTTGCCTTTTCAAGAACAAGTGCAGCAGGGCAAGGGCAGCTAGAGCCTGAAGCCCCCCACCCCCGGCTCTGCCCACCGCCCTGTCACCCAAAAGTCCTCTCATTTGTCCACAGTCAGACTGCGGGCCAGACGAGCTGTTCATCTTCCAGCGAGATCAAACTGCCCTGATCCCAGACTTGTCAGAGGAGCTGGCTGAAGACCCTGCCAGGGCCTGGCCCGCTACAGCCGATGGGCCTTCTGAGGTCTGTAGGAAGCAGGCTCCAGGGATCCACGACGCTGGGCCCCTGTGAGCAGAATGGGGTATGAGTGTGGGTGTCCACTAGACCCTAACAGAGCTCAAAGAGGTTAAAACCCCAGCACTCCCCAAACATTTGTTGATTGAATAATGGTGACAGTGGGGATTCAGAGGTAAGAAGGTGCCCCTAGCTGGAGAGGCCAGATGAACACAAGAAACAATTAGGTAACACCACAGCACACTCTATAACTAAGTATCGTAGTCATCACCAACCATCAGAGCAAAATTTCCATTTTCTTGTCTTTCCATTTCCCAGAGACCAAAAACTCTACCAAAAACTAATGGCTTGGTGCTTAAAATTATTTGCTCCCTTTATAAATAGAAGTCATCGATATGGTTTCATCACTGGGCAGGTCCCCAACCGGTCAGGTCTGTTCAGCTCCTGTTAAAAGCTCCAGGAGACTGGCTTAGCTCCGTTTTAACTATTATGACTAGTGGTCACTCATTAACCAGGGGGATGGGGATGCTGCCTAAGGCCAACACAGCCAGACTTCCGTCAAAGCAGTGAAAGCAGACTTTATTCAGTAACTGCTGACAGCAGGGGAAAGAGCTGAGCTCTGTCTGGTCTGTGCAGAGGTGACTGGGGTTTTAAAGGGAGAAGCAGGGAGGGGAAGAACAGGGCCCAGGAGAGTCAGGGCCATGAACGACCACAGAGAGCCGGTCACTGTGGGTGTGACCGGGCCAGGAGGTATGTCTGCCGGCAGGTATGGGAGTCGGCAGTCCCACGGAGAAGGGAGACAGAGGCCAGGTCCTTCTGAGGGGCCCATGACAGATGTTTCTGGGTTATAAGAGACACATACTCACAAAAATAACCATTTTTGGTAAATGCTCTAAGAAAGGGAGGTCAGGTGTGGTTGGAACGAACACTAAGTTCTCCCTGCAGAATGGAGCTTTCTCAGGGGTTGGGGGAGTCATCCTAGCCCTGTGCTGCGGGAGGCCACTCTGGAGTCTGGTCAAGTCTCTCCATACAGGTGTGGGCAGAGTGGTTATTCGCTGGCAGTCTGTCCCTCTCAGTGCAAGCCCTGACACAGGGTCGTCTTTCAGAACCAGGCAGGGCACGTCTCCTACCCGCCACCGTGACAGACGTCCCCCACTCACTCAGCCATGCCTGGAAGTATAATCCCAAACAGGAGAAACTCCCAGAGCTGCCAAGCCCTCTGGTTAGTACAGGTGCAGCGATGTCCACAGGACTTTATCTCATGTTGTCTTCATTCCTCTAATTACCTTGGTGATGCTCCTGGAGAATTTTTTTCAGTCTGTGTCGGGAAAGTCTGCACCAGCTCATGGGGGCAGAAGCTGTGGGCTTGCTCTGGAGTCGAAGGGCCTGGCTTTCTTCTTGTCAACCCCTTCGCGGCTGTGTGGCCAAAAGGTGGAAACAACCTGTGTCCATCAACAAGCCAAACGTGGTGTGTCCATACAATGGAACATTCACGGAACCAAGTCCTGATGCAGGCTACCACCTCAGTGGACCTTGGAAACACAAGCTAAGCGAGGACACAAAAGGACCAATGCTGTAGGATTCCGCTTAGATGCCGTATCTAGAATAGGCCAATGCACAGAGACAGAAGGTAGACTGGAGGTTACCAGGGTGGCGCGGTCCCTTTGGGGTGATAAAAAAGCTTTGGAAGTAGACGGTGCTGACAGCTGCACATTATGTACTTAATGCCACTGAATATTTTAAAATGACTAAAATAGCAAGTTCACGTTACACACACGTTTTACCGCACACATACAAATTCCCTGAAGCTCGTCTCTGAGGACGCTGAGGACACCTGTTTTCTCCGCAGGCAGGTGTGGTGTCTGTGGAACTCACTGCGGGACGCTGGAGTAAAGGGGGCGCAAAGACAAAGGGTTCTGCCTCTGTGCAAGACGGGGATCCTGACGGGCCTGTAGAGAGCTGTGGTGAGGCCAGTTCCCTTTGTCGGGAGCCTGCAGACAACCCCACGTGGCAGGAAGGCAACCGTGGGGCTTTGTCCTTCAGCACCCGGGGTTCCCCCTGGGGGCCACACAGAGAAGCCACCTTCTCCCCCTGGGAAGATGACCTGAAAACAGAACCTCCAGGTGCTGCCTCCCCAGCCCGTTGGAGCACAGACTCCAAAGACCACAGAGCCCTCCGAAGGGAGAGGAGGAAGATGATTGAGAAGGACATACTCCGTAAAGTTACCTGGGATGCCCGCGGCCCAGCCCGCAGTGAGGAGGCAGCAGCAGGTCTGAGACCAGAAACGTCTCCAGAGGGGCCCCGGGAAGGACCTCTGGTGCTTTCCCTCAAGGTAGGGAACCCCCTAGTCTGCGCTTCTTTGAGGGGAGGTCCCTTGCATGGTGTCAACCTGAGGCCTGGCCCACGAACCTGCCCTAGTCTGGGCTGCTGTGATAAACTCTCATAGATCTGGGGAGCGGGGCTTAAACCCCAGAAATTCATCTCTCACAGTTCCAGAGACTGGGGAGTCCAAGACCACAGTGCTGGTATGTCCGATGTCTGAGAGCCTGTTTCCAGGTTCACAGATGGCATCTTCTGGCCGGGTCCTTGTGGAAGAGGCGAGGAAACTCTCTGGCCCTCTTTTATAAAACCTCCACTTTCATGACCTACTAGTCACCTCCCAGCAGCCCACCTCCAAAACACCATCACACTGGGGGTTAGGATTTCAACCTGTGAGTTTTGGAGGGACACAGACATTTAGTCTACAGCAATAACTAAATATAGGCCCCTCGGCCCATGGTCCCAGGTCCTTCAGCGGGCAGTCATGCCCGTCTCAGTGGGTGTGTGGTTGTGGCAGATGGACCATCCTCAGTAGAGGTAACAAGAACAAGGAACAGCAAGGAGACTAAAGGAGAGGAGAGGAAAGAAAAGGAAAGGAGGAAGGGGGGGATGGAGGGAGAAAGGGAGAGTGGGAGGGAAAGAAAAGAAGAGAAAAAAAGGGAGAGGGAGGGAGGAAGGGAGCCTAATCCAGAGCATGTTTATAAAGACAGACCACCACATATGAGATACAGAAGAAACTTTGTTAAAACATAATTGTTAAAAAAAAATATGTTAAAACATAAAACATAATTCATTTTCATACAGATAGTGTGAGCACCTGTTTAAGTTGTATTTAGCTCTTTAATGAGGGAACCAGCAGGATGACAAAGCCGGTTCAGAGAGATTATGAGAAAGCAGGATTTTGTAAAATTCTGGGGAGAAAGAAAGGGATGCTGAGATCAAATTGCACACGCAGTACAAAATCGGTCAGCATCCGACAAGCTGCAAAGCTGTCCGTTACCTCCAGGGTTACCATCTCTACGGGACAGAGAAAACCATTGCACCTGTTTCTCAGTTTTACAAAGTCATAACATGGTCGCCTGTGGAAACCAAATTACCCCCACCTTCCAGGAGGTGGGCTCGTCAGGGAAGCTCTAGCATGACATTTAAACATTGTGCGATGTTTTTTTTTTTTGCCTTATTTGCAAATTTTGATTAATTTTCTTAACAACTTAGAGAAAACTGGCCTTAGCTTGTATATGAAGGTTGTACATGAAGGTCATTTTTACCAATTCCTTTTTCATCAATTGCTGTTGAAATAAGCCATTCTTTCCTTTCTGCTTGACCTGAAACACCTGTTTTCACACACCTCTAGCACTGCAAGAGGGTCCACAAGAAACACCAATTCCTGCCTAACTTCCTCCCTCCTCTCATCACAGCCAGGATCCCCCATCGCTGTCTTCCCAGTCCTCCTGTGACAGCACCAGCCCAGAACAGTCTTAAAGAGCAAAACGCCTAAACCTCCCATCATTAAACCCGTATAAACCTAAGGAGCTTAAGACGACACTGGGTTTCCGGGCCAAACAGTCTTTGTACCAAAAACAAAAGTATTGCTCAAAAAAGCCGTAGAAGGAGACGGCAGGCGGTGTGGGTGACAGAGTGTCCAGGTGGACGGGCCCCTACACCCTGGGGACTCCTCACCCGCAACGACCCACGATGGCCTCCGTTGGTCACAGCAGCTGTGGAATCGGGCACTCCCGCCATCAGGACCCTGCGCTGCCTTGTAATCACTGCTTTAATTATTTCAGGAACTTGAAGAGTGGGATTTGGATCACATCCTTCAGAGTCTGGCAGGGCAAGAAGGCGACAGGGGAGATCGCGAATCTAGAGCCACGTGGTGGGCAGCTGACCGCCTGGGCCGAGGTCTGACCTTGAATGCCAGGGCCCAAATGCATGCCCACAAGCAGCTCCTTCCAGGCCCTCTCAATAAAATAGGGTCAGCCCGGCAGCCCACCATGTCCTCTCTGCTGCTCAGGCCCCATGGTCCCAAACACACAGGTGCCAGTCCGTGGAAACTTCCATCCATCCATTCATTCACTCATTATAGATATGACCCCCTACAAGGTGTCCAGAGTGGATGACGGTCTGGGGATAGGAGAGGGGGACCGTCACACTGGTCCCTACCCTTGACTCACACCTTTCCGTCCTGCCCGCCTCCTCGGGGCCTTCCTCTCTTTCTGGGAGCAAAGAGATTTGTCCTCCTTCAGCCAGCAGCTACGCACACCCTGCCTCCGCTCACCTCCCCAGTGACAAAGCAAGCCGGGGACGTGATGACTGCCACCGCATGTGTGCCCTTGCTCTGGGCAGTTCTGTAAATAAAAGGAGAGCTCCTTCTCCCCTCTCCGGCCGTCCTGGACCACACGTGTGAGTGGAGGCTGGTCTGAGGCAAGAGCGAGGAGGTGTGGGGGCTGCAGCCTCCACTTGCAGAGCAGCCTCCTCTGGGGCTGACCGCCCCTGGTGCTGTTTCAACGTGGTTGTGTTTGCCGGTGGTTTAAAGCCTTAGCGCAGGATGTGGAGAAGGCCTGCCCCCCATCAGGCAGGGGCTGTCCTGGCGGCTGTGTACAAAGGCCAATGTGGCAGAAGCCACTCTCATTAAAACCACAGAAGCCTTTGACCCCCTTACTCCACCGCTAGTGTCTATCCTCCACACCCCCCCGCAGTGGGCGAGGATGTGTGTTCGAGGATGTTCGTTACAGCATTGTTTATAATCGGGAAAACCCGGGAATGGCCCATATTCAGTATCCAGCAGGAGTCAAGCTCAGACCCCACAGAACGCGCTAAAAACTCAGTGACGAGAATCTATGTTAACGTAGAACGACATAATCTCTTCCGTGAAAAAAAAAATCTATAGAGGATAATTCTGTTGCTATTTTTTTTTAAAAAAGTGAACACACGGAACTGTTAATGGTGGTTCCCTCGGACGAGTGGGACTGGGGGGGTGAGGAAGTGAGGGAAACCGTTCCTAGTCACTCCTACTGCACGGGGCCTGCGTCCAGGTCACTCCCCTGGTCCTGCAGGGCTGGACACGGGGTCCTCATAAAGGGCTGTGCGTGGCAGGGGGGCGCACAGTGAGGTAGACCCACACGCGGGAGTCCAAGGGGTCCTAAGGCTCAGGCTGCTGTAAGTCAAAGCCTGGGCGCCCCCCTCAGCAGCCTCCCCGCTCTCCCGTCAGACCACACCCGGCCGAACTGCCAGGACAGGCTCATGGAACGGCTCACCCTTCTGTGTGCCGCCCAGTCCAGAGCCCCTTCTGCCGACATACCCCAGGACACCACGCCGCACGAGGCCAGGAGCAGGTGAGACTTCTGCCAGCCACAGCCCCTGTCCTCTCTCTGGAACTGGCCAGGCCCTTGTGGCATGTATCAGGTCTACCCTACGTGGGGCACCTGAGGCACAGTTCTCATTTCCTCTCAAGAATCTGATCAGGTAGGTGCTGCCATTATCTCCATTCTACAGATGGGGAGACTGAGGCTCAGAGGTTGACCTACCCAGGCCATACGTGGCAGAGTTGGGACTCAAGCCCCAAAGCACCTGTTCTTGTACACCCCCTGGGAACCCTCCCTCCAGCATCCACATGGCTCCCCCAGAGTAGGACCCTGGCCCCTCTGGCTGCTGTTAATTAGGCCAGCCCTGGAGTCTGACGCAAGCCAGGCCAGTCAGAGCCTTTCTGTGAGAATTTCCAATCTCCTTGTCTCTGGGTGGGAATGGGAGGGCAGAGGTGGGCACAGGGCACTGGGATCCCTTAAAATCTAGTTTCCCACTCTTTTTTAGTAATCTGACAGCCAGTGAATTCTCCTTTTCACCCAAGCTAGTTGGAGCGGCCTCCTATTCCTGGCAACCCAGTGACCAATAGAAATATCTAGGGGCGGGTGGTGGTTCCGTCGCTTGAGTGACCAACTCTTGGTTTGGGCTCAGGTCATGACTTCGGATTCCGCGCTCCGAGGGGAGTGTGCGTCCCTTCTCCCTCCCCAACTGTTCCCCCACCCCCGCTTATGCTCTGTCTCTTTCAAATACATAAGTTTAAAAAGAAAAGCATCTAGACCTGTGCTGTCCAACTGGTAGCCTCTGGCCACATGTGGCTACTGAACCCTTGAAATGTGCCTGGTGCAACTGAGGAAATGAATTTTTAAAATTTATTTTTAAATTTAATTTTAACTAGCTTATAAGCAAATTTAAGTAGCTATTCGTAGCAAGTGGCCACCACGCTGCGAAGCACAGATATGGAACATTTCCAATACCACGGACCGTCCTACGGGACAGTGTTGGCCAAATCTTGAGCGTTGTTCTGAAGAGCAAAAGAGCAGGTGCACTTACAGGGCCTAGCTCAGGCCACACTGTCATCACCAAGTGACAAAAAGCCCTGCTCTCTCATCTCAGATCTGCTCCAGGCATCCAGGCTGAGCTGGGCCTGGCCCAGAGCAGGCAGCTAAGGAGCCCAGCAGAGCCTCCCACCATCTTCATCGATCTGCGGCCCTCGGAGCCATCAGACCCCGGGTCGGTGGAAAGGTACTGGGAGTGGTGATGGCCCTGCTTTGCATTGCTCACTTCGGCCTCAGGAGGAGCGGGGGCTCGGGCAGGTGGGAGTCACGCTGGTGGGGACAGTCCCAGAGCACCCCTCAGCGGAGAAGTGCTTTCAGCCAGGAGCTGAGCCTGGCCGACCATCCCGCTTGGTCCCATCAGCAGGCTCTCCCTGCAGGGAGTCAAGAACCCAGGTGGAGCTCTGAGCAAACAGAATCTGAGCTTTGGTACATCGCCCTGGGGGGTGTCCCTCCACTACGTGGCAGGAAATCCCAGTGGCCTTGCATCAACAGGGAGGCCTGGGTGGCCTGGGGCACATCCCGTGAAGCCAGTTTTTCTCTTCTCCAGCCCCAGCCCCAGCTCCTTTGACAGTGAGGAGGAGGAAGAGGAGACAGTGGCTCTCAGAGACCAGCAGGGCCCCACTGAGCAGGAGAGTCCTTGCCCCCGGCAGCTACGGTAACCACCAAGGGGCTCCCATCACCTGGGGACGTGCCATCTCTGCTTGCCACGCAAGCCTTCAGCCTCACACACTGAACATTTGTGCTTTCAGCTCTGTCTTGTACCCACAGGGACAGTATGTGTGGGTCTGGGGAGAGGGGTCTAGGAGGTGGCTGTGGGAGCTCACTTGGGGCCCGGCCTGGACTGCTGTCCTCCCAACATCACCAAGAACACCTTAGTTCACTCCTGAGAAGGGAGTAGTGCTTTCTTTCTGAAAAATAGCTCCTCAAATTAATTTGCGCCCTACTCCTGATAGCACTGGAAGTGAAGTTGTTGGGATGGAGTGAAGTGATGGTTGTTGGCTAGAAATGAGAAGAGGAAGTGCAGTGTCCCATTTGGAGAAGGCCCGCTTCCCACCAGGCAGAGGCCTCGCACAGTGGTCCTGGGGCCACTCAGACTTATATGCTGTGTCTCTTGTTTTTGGAATTGCAAAGCCTGTGGGTCCTATCCAATGTCAGAGTCCAAGGCAGCTTTCCCCCTAAAGTACATGTCTAGGCATAGAGGAAAAAAGAAAAAAAATCTGAGCTGAGAAGTGTCACACAGGTGTGCCTGAACAAGGTGTGAACAAGGTGTGCCTTGAACAAGCTGACATGCCCCGTGACTCAGCACAGGCTGAGAGGCCAAAATCTCTCACTTACCGTCTTGAGAACCAGGGAACACAATTCGGGAAGCACTCTGGCCCCTTCCTGTGGGGAGGCCTAGTGTTGACTAATCGTCTCTTGTGTCACAGGGACTGCACTGGGAAGAGTCAGCTTCTCCAGCAGCTCAGGGCATTTCGGAAGGAGACGGCTCAGCCCAATTTGCCTGCCACTGGGGGTCCCAGTGGCCAGAAGGCTCAGGTCCCTGAAGATCCAGCCAGCTCCGCAACTAGGAGGAAGCAACATGTACCAGCTTGGGCAGAGCCCCAGAACACACAGGCCAGACGCCCAGGGGGAGGTCCCAGGGCGCTAGGGGACGCTCTTGGGCCGGGGACAGCCAGGAAGGCCCTGGTGCCTCCCCTGAGCCAACCATAGCTGCCTCCAGGAACCGAAGGGAAGAGAAGCTGGATGGGATGATTCCACTCTCCACCCACATGCCCTGGCCCCTGGCTCTCCCTTGTTTCCGTGACAAGGTGCTGCTTCTGCAGCATGGGGACCGGTGGGCTGCGGGGCATTCTGCGCCAGAACACAACTGTACAGAGCGCGTGACGACAGCGCCTGACTGCTCCTGGGAAGCAGACCCCACAGAGAGGGCACGGTCTCTGCCGACTGAGACTGTCCGATTTTTTCTCTGTGTCTGTACCCCTCTTTGGTGCGCATCTGTTATTGGCATCAAGCAAGCTCTTTCTAAAATTAAAACTTAAAACATATTTAGAGAATTTCAGGGTTGAAAGGATCTTGCAAGAGAATCGGGCCTGATCTTCTGGGTCCCTGGCTGCTTGCTGTTCTATGTGCCTAAATGAACACACCACACGCTCTCTCTCAAGCACCAAGTGGATTCTTTGATAAAGCGGTGGACTGAAGGTTTTTTCCCTTTCACCACGATATAAAGGCACACATCTGTTTTAGGGTCCTTCCAAACTATGGGTGGAGCTGACCTTCCCAGAAAGTACCGAGTGTCCTGACACCCAAATGGTCCCCATGGAACAGGGCAGCGCCCCGCTGTGTGGATGACATCCCTTCTGTTACTTTGCAAGCACTATTCCCCACTGTCCCCCATTTTCAGTCCTTTCATATTGTCTCAGCCCTGCAGTCCCCAACAGGCTGAAGCCCTGACCTGGGGCTACCTCTGTTCTCTCATCAACTTGTATCTGAGGTTCCGCTTCTCTCAGTCTCTACCCTGTTCCACCCTGCCTGCCCCAGGGGAAGAGCAGTCATCTCAAGTCCCTCTGACAGTGACACGGGCTCAATGGCTTGGCAGGGTCCTTGGGATTGGGCACGTGTTCCAGCATTTGGCTGAGGTCACCACATGCGCCGAGGATAGGTAAGGGTCTCTTTCCATCAAGCCCTGTACCAGGCAAGGCAGGCTCAGCCAGCCACAAATGAGGGCCACAGACCCCCCCTTGATATGGCCAAGGGGGCCCCCACACCAGCCCCCACTGGTACCAGTGAGGGGCCAGGGGCGAGACAACTCCCACCAAGGCCACAGGAGGCCCTGGGTGGGCCTATTAGCAGGGAAGGTGACCAGGCTGTGTCACCTGGGCTCCCGGGTCTTGCCCATCTGCGAAAGTCCCTCTCCCTCTGCTCCAGAGCACCTGTAGTGCAGTCAGGGCTCGGCCGCTGGGCAAGGCAGACTGAACGTGACCACCTCCACCCATGC
This sequence comes from Mellivora capensis, assembly GCA_004024625.1. NCBI lineage: Eukaryota > Metazoa > Chordata > Mammalia > Carnivora > Mustelidae > Mellivora > Mellivora capensis. Next base: position 379,346 of record PISX010000088.1, on the reverse strand, counting down.
AGCCTGTCAAGAGCAATGGCCAGCTTTTTTTCCTTTAAACCCATTTTCCCCATCTCTACCCTCTTTAATGCAAGGAAGTTCATTAAGCATGTTTCACAAAGTAAAAAGATAAACGCTTTGTTCCAAGTTCAACTGGGTGAATGACCATTAAGGCAAGCCAAGAAGATGATGTGGTAGGAGTTCAGCTCTGAGTTTACAGCCAGTTCTGCCACCTGGACAAGGCGGTGGAAGCACTCAGGACCTGTTTCCCGTCTATAAAAGGAAAGTCACAAAAGTCCTATGTCCTAGGACTGTGTGGGAGAATATTCTGGAACAGGCACTAATGGGCCCGGGTCCCAGGTCAGGAAGCGGGTGGGCAGCCACCTCAGCACCAGCCTGGACACAACAGAAGTGAGCCTGCAGACTCACGGCCACATAGGGAAGGAGGGTGGTCGGCACCACCAGGCATGCTCAAGAGCCCTGGAAGGAGGCCTAGAAGGTAAAACCGTGCTTCAACTGAGTGGCCCCATTCCCTGGAGAACACACAGGGCAGAGCACACAAGGCCAGAGGGACCGACTTTTTTTATTAAAGGAACCAAGAACAAATCACGCATCCTGGAACCTGGGTTACACTGAAAGATGGAAAATACCTACAGGGATTGGGTGACAAACAGAATGGAGCACAAGACAAGGCCCAAGGCAACCCCACCATGGGAAACTGCCACACTCCCTGCATGGAATGTTCCAGAACCAAGGGATTTCAGCAGCTGCCCCGACTCTAGTGACAATGAAACAGAACAAGGACCCTCTACTTCTCCCGTCAGCTGCCAAGGAGACAGTGGATGTGAACAGATCCGTGGCCTGTCTGCCTCAGAAAGACCCAGTGGGTCAGCCAAGACTGCCTCTGTTCTGGCCACTTGGGGCTGGAACAAAGACGACCATAGACTCCTGCCGTGGGGACAGATGGGAAGACAGGTCAACCAACAGGCTTCCTCACAGGCTGGGGAGGCTGGAAGATGGGGTCCTGCACCAGGCATTCATCCTTTAGAACAGCTGTGGATCTATGAAGGTGACCCCCAACTCCCCCCACTGTCCCGCTGATAACACAGGGACATGGAAAAGCCCCCACGGCCTACACACTGAGTGTGGCAAGGCTGAAGGGGACAGTGAGAGGCCAGGAAAGGCTAGGGTGTGTTAACACCGCAAGAAACTGGAGCCGTTGAGGCTTCCCCAAAGCGGGCCGACGAAGTGTCCCCGGCTTCACATCCACCCACAACCTCAGAATGTGCCCTTATTTGGAAACAGGGTCTTGGCAGATGTAATTAAGATGAGGTCATTCTGGACCGGGGGCCCTAAATCGAATGACTGTGCCCTTAGAAGAGAACACCAGAACAGAGAAGAGGCAGAGATGGGGGCGATGGGGCCGCAAGGCGAGAACACTGGGGACGCTGGCAACATGAGAAGCCAGAAGAGAGGCGTGGGATGGTGTCTCCCATCAGGGCGTCGGAAAGCAGCAGCCCTGCCTACACCTTGAATCGGACTTCTGGCCCCCTGAACGCTGAGAATCCATCCCTGGGATGCTGAGCCACCCAGGCTGTGCTCATCTGGACAGCGGCCCCACGGCCCAGATCTACCCGTTCCGTGTCCAGCCGTCACTGCCACACTCAGTGCCCGGCTTCTTCCCTCAGCCCGGGCACCTGGTGTCCCACAGCCATCAGCTGGGGCCCCAGCAAAGGCCCATGGGGTGTGTCCGAAATGCCTTCAGGTTAAGGGTCTGGTTCCAAGACAGTAACTCCAGCAGCTTCATGAACTCTGACCTTGAAATTCTGGACAGGACCCCCGAGGCGGGTAGCTCAGTGAGTGGCAGCCGGGCTTTGGCCCGGGGGCCTCCTGGAGCCGCGCTGCGGGGCTCTGCAGGCCCGGCGGGAGCTGCCCTTCGCTGTGGATCCGCTGGTGTTTGTGGAGGTCCGTGCCCCGGCGGAAGCCCCTGCCACAGGCTGGGCACACGAAGGGCTTCTCGCCCGCGTGTGTCCTCCGGTGCGCGCTGAAGTGGGAGCTGTTGCTGAAGCGCTTCCCGCACTCGGCACAGGCGTAAGGCCGCTCCCCGGTGTGCGTCCTGCGGTGGATGACCAGGCTGGAGCTCTGGCTGAAGCGCTTCCCGCACTCGGCGCACGCGTACGGCTTCTCGCCCGTGTGGACCCTCTGGTGCGTGCTGAAGTTGGAGCGGTCACTGAAGCCCTTCCCGCACACCTGACACTTGTAGGGCCGCTCCCCGGTGTGCGTGCGCTGGTGCTTGGTCAAGTGGGACGTTTTGCTAAAGCCTTTGCCGCACTCGGGGCACGTGTATGGCTTTTCGACTCGTCGGGGTCCTGCTCTTTCCAGAGGCTGCTCAGGTCTGGTCATGCCCCCGGCCGGCTCTCGGTCCCGCTCCCTTCTCATCGACACGTCCTCCCTGGCGTCCTCTCCATCAAGTTGCAGCCCAAGCCCTGGGACAGAGAAAGCATAGTCCCTGAGGCCCTCACGGGGAGAGGGGATGCTTCTAATAAGAGGGCAGAGGCTGGGTGGCTGTCCCATTCGAGGAACATGAGAGCGATGCTCAGAGCACTTAGCAGGGGAGTGTCAGACCCCGAATGGAGATAATGAACCATGGCCAGCAGCCCATGAAACCCTCACAACGCCAGTGAGGTGGGTGCTGTTACTGCTCCCATCATAAGATGGGGAAACCGAGGCACGGGGATGTTAAAGAACTCACCCAGGGGCGCCTGGGTGGCTCAGTGGGTTAAGCCTCTGCCTTCGGCTCAGGTCAGGATCTCAGGGTCCTGGGATCGAGCCCCACATCGGGCTCTCTGCTCAGCGGGGAGCCTGCTTCCTCCTCTCTTTCTCTCTCTGCCTGCCTCTCTGCCTACTTGTGATCTCTGTCAAATAAATTAAAAAACAAAAACAAAAACAAAAACAACTCACCCAAAGTCACTCGGCTAATAAGTTACAGGGCGGGCTCTGGAGTCTGGGCTCAGAACCTTTAGGCCAAGGGTGCTCATCCGGGGGCAGTGGCAGCCTTCAGAGAGCACTTGGCAGTGTCTGAAGGCATTTTTGGTTGTCACACTTTCCACTAGTGGGTGGAGGCCAGGGATGCTGGTGAACATTCTGTAGCTCACAAGACGGCATCATAACAGAGAATTCTACAGCCTCAATGTCAACAATGTTTTGGTGTTTAACCAAACAAACCACAGCCAGATTAAATAACCTCTCACAATGTTATCTGTAGACCCGCGTAACAGCTATAATCAGCTGACTAAAAAAAAGCAGATCACCCTCCACACTGTAGGTGGGCCTCAACTCATCAGTAGAAGGTCTTAGGAGCAGAACCTGAGGCTTCACAGAGAGGGTCAGAGGGAGAGAGAAAATCCTAAGCAAACTTCTTGCCCAGCATGGAGCCCCTTGCAGGCCTTGAGATCATGACCTGAGCTGACATCAAGGTGGACACTTAACCAACTAAGCCAGCCAGGTATCTCCCCCAGGGAATTCTACCTCAAGACTGCAATGCAGAAATCCTACCCAGGTTTCTAGTCAGTTGGCTGCCCTGCAGATGTGACTCAGGACTGCAACATCAATTCTCACTCGAATTTCCAGTCTGCAGGCCTGTCCTATGGTTTTACGCTTGTCAGCAGTCGCAATCCTATGAGCCAATTCCTTAAAACAAATGTCTTAACTTACACACACACACACACACACACACACACAATTGGTTCAGTTTCTCTGAAGAAACCCAACTGATACCAAGAGGCAGCTCAGTTACTTGAGCTGAACGTGCTGCAGGGAGTGAATGGGTATCCGGAACGTCAAGAGAGCGGAGCAGAGAGAGCAGCAGTGTTGTGTGGGGAGCTGGGGGTGGAGGTGGTCAGGGGAGGCTGTGAATGGTCAAGGCCTTGCCAGGAGCAGCTCGACCCACAGGGCTGTGGGCAGCACAGAGGCGCAAGTGAAACTGGACCAACCATGTGGGTGAAGGCACAAAAGAACAAGGAACCCAGGACCGCTGTGGGCACCTGCCTAGGGCGAGGTGAGCAGCCATACTCTCCCCACTGCAGCTGGGCCCGTGACGGGTCACTAGCAACCCTGGCTTGGGAGGCTGCACCCAGGGAGTGGCCCTGGCCCAAGGAACCCACCTGGGCACAGGGTGTGCGTTCCTGTTTCAGCACGCTCTCCACTGAGTCCTCGGGCCACTGCGGCCTGAGAACTGTTGAACTGGCTTTTGTAAGCGATGGGGAGACAGGGAGATCGGAGCAGGGAGATGCCGGGCCTGGCGTCCCCGAGGCCCACACACAACTATTGGGAAATGCTGAGCGGCTACGGCCAACCTCGGGAAGGAGCCACCCTCCCTGAGACCGGCCCACGTCAGACACACCACGCATGAGCAGTGGCCGGGGCCTCTCCGCACATTACCCCTGTGTTCCGGCAGTGCGTCCCAGCTGCAATCTCGCTGAGCTGGGTCCCGGCTCTCCCACTCCTCCTGGGACAGGTATGCTGCCATGTCCTCCAAGGTCACTGGCACCTGCTGGAATGCAAGCCACTGAGTCCCACACTGTGGCTCCGTAATCAGCTCCATAATGTGGGCCAGCCTGGTGGGCTCACCCACCCCCTCCGCCTGTATCACAATGGCAGGTCCTGATTGTCTCCCCCAACTTCCTCTCTCCAATACCTTCCCTCTCCATAGGCTGTTGTCCACCCGTCCTCCTCAGGCTCTGCTCACAGAACGGCTGAATCCTGCTCCCTGGGAGGACACCATCACCTCCACACTCTGTCCCACTGCTGCTGGGCCAGAGACAGTGCAGACAGATTCACCGTCTGGAGCAGCTGGTTCCACTGTGCGCTCAGCCACTGGGGCCCAGGTTCCCCATGGGCCTGAGATAGGCATGCCCTGCCTCAGCTCAACCAGCCCTAGGGCCCGAGTGGGGTGTCTTGGGAACTTCAGGAAGCCTCTAGGCCAGTCGTTCCAAATCTAGCACCAAACTAACGCAGGAGCAGATTAAAACCCAAGCAAACAATGTCTAGAAGAGGCAAATCTGTACAGGCAGAAAGTAGGTTGCCAGGGGCTGGGGAAGGGGGAATGGGGGGCTGCTGCTAATGCGTGTGGGGTGTCCTGGGGAGGAAAGTGTTTTGAGAAGTGGGACGATGGCTGCATAACTCTATAAATACGCTAAATGCTATGCAGTCCGAACAGCTGAGCCGGGTGTGTGTGAATTACACCTCAATAAGGCTGTATTATTTTTTTATATTTATTTTAGAAAAAGCAAGAGTAGCATGAGCAGGTGGAAGACCAGAGGCAGAGAGAGTCTCCAGCAGACTCCCCACTGAGGGCAGAGCCTGCATGGGGTTTGATCTCCCAACCCTGAGATCATGACCTGAGCCTAAATCAAGAGTTGGATGCTTAACCAACTGAGCCTCCCAGGCGCCCCTCAATAAAGCTGTTATTTAAACAAACAAGCAGAGACACCTGGGTGGCTCAGTTGGTTAAGCGGCTGCCTTCGGCTCAGGTCATGATCCCAGCGTCCTGGGATCGAGTCCCGCATCGGGCTCCTTGCTCGGCGGGGAGCCTGCTTCTCCCTCTGCCTCTGCCTGTGCTCGCTCGCTCTCTCTGACAAATAAATAAATAAAATCTTAAAAAAAAAAATAAAATAAACAAACAAGCAAAAGAGATTCCAATTCCAGGCCAGGGCTGGGGAAGGAATCTATATTTTTACCCAAAGTCCCAAGAGTCTAGCGCCCAGCTGGGTTGGAAACGACTGCCCCACCTCACCATTAAGCCCCAGAATCCTCTGGAGCACAACTAATACTCAACGAGATCCGAGAAAAGACCTCGGGAGGAGAAGCCAGGGTAAAGGGGCCATTCCACGAGAGAGTGCCTCTGCGAGTTGGACCTGGCACGGGAGAAAAGTGTCCCCGTGACAAGGGTGGGGTACACACAAGGAAGATGCAGACTGGGAACGTGCACTCACCTGGGACCAGGACGAAACGAAGGACGTGGCCGAAGCTGCTGTCTCCTGATGCTGGGAGGCCGCTGGGCCTGGGGAAAGAGCAGAGTTGCCAGAGCTCCCCCTTCCCTCTGCCTCCTTCCCCTGCAGGCCTTCTTTCATCTACAGGGTTGGCTACTCACCCCTCTTTGGCCAGAGCTGGGGGCCCCTCTTTGGTCTGTGGCTCCGTTGGGATGGGGGCTGCTGGCTGGAGCATCCAGACCCTTCCTCCGGAGACAGCTCCTCCGGCCTGGCCTCCACTTGGTGTTTCAAGGACTGTTCTCCTGTCCCGTGGGGCGATACATCATCAGGGAGCACCTCCAGGCCCTGCATGCAGACAGAGATCTGTCCACCAGCTCCCAGAAGGTTGGGAGAAAATCCACGAGGTCCCCAACCAGTGTCTCAGGCACCCCTGGCCATCCTCCTGTTCCCACGCTCTGCCCAACAGTGCCTCACCCCCCACCCCCACCCAGGGCTTCCTCTCCCTGTCTACCCCCATGGCCTACCACATGCCACACAGTCCTCCCTCCAGACATGCTGGAAGACAGAATGTGAGCTGTGAAGAGGTCACATTTCCAAGTGGGACAAAGTGAGACCTGGTCTGTCCATGGATGAGTCTTCCTAGTCTCTCCCCATCACACTGCACTGTGTCATTATCATACTCTTATCCTTCCTTCCTTGGTGCTCCCAATAGACCTGGGCCAGGAGGACCCCGAATCAGGTCTCATTTCAGAAGTTCGCACTATTTCATGGGCTACATTTTTTTTTTTTTTAAGATTTTTTATTTATTTTATTGACAGAGAGAGATCACAGTAGACAGAGAGGCAGGCAGAGAGAGAGAGAGAGAAAGAGAAGCAGGCTCCCTGCCGAGCAGAGAGCCCGATGCGGGGCTCGATCCCAGGACCCTGAGATCATGACCTGAGCCGAAGGCAGCGGCCTAACCCACTGAGCCACCCAGGTGCCCTCATGGGCTACATTTTTTAAATTCACCTACCAGTGCTCTGAAACCATCTATTTCCCAATTCCAGAGAAGGTGAAGAGGATGAACTTGGGTCTTGGGAGTTTAGTGAGTTCTGCAACAGTACTTGGGACAAGAGACATCCCGGGGAACTGTGAAACCACTGCCAGGGACCCCTGTGTCAGGCTCAACATTGCACACTTCTAAGAGGAAACAGTCCCCAGAGGTTATGGGGTGCACGGAGCCAGAGGGAAGCCACGCTAAGAACCCCAATGCCAAAGCTGGAGGGGCTGGGATCCTGAATTCTTGCTGGCCACGATAGCAGGATTTGCCTACTGCAATCAACCTGTGCTTAGTCGATAGGTTTACACCCATCTGCCAAGGCTGAGAAACACTTCGCAGTTGTGTTCTTCAATTCACAGGTGCAGGCAGCCCTAGTCCTCCCCCATGGACCCAGGCAGACCGTGGCTCCAGAGCCCAAGGAATTTCCAAATGCAGACTTCAGGGGCAGGGCCCTGAGGTCCTGGGGCCCCGTTTCCTCACCTCAGGGCCAAATTGCCCCCCACCTCACCCGCTGCCTCTGTTTCCTGGGCTCCCGCTGCAGCCCTTCCACGAGGACCACGGCCTCCTCACCACTCTCCGGCTGCTGCTCCCGCACCCGGGCCTGGATCTCCCCTGGCAGCACCATCAGGAACTGCTCCAGCACCAGCAGCTCCAGGATCTGCTCCTTGGTGCGCAGCTCTGGCCGCAGCCAGCGGCAGCAGAGCTCCCAGAGGCGGCTCAGGGCCTCCCGCGGCCCGGCCACCTCCTGGTAACAAAAGAGCCGGAAGAGCTGGCGGAAGGTCTCAGGGCTGGGGTCTTCTGGCTCCAGGGAGGGCTCCTCTTCCCAGCAGAAATCCTCCTCCACCTTCACGATCAAGATCTCATCTTGGTCCAGGGACGGTGGAGGCTGGAGACCAGGTGTGGCTGCCATTGTCTGGGGCGGGTCTTGCTTTCTAGGACCTCCGGGCTCAAATTTGTACTTCCCGGGACCTCAGGCCAGACACTGGAAATGTTTGCAGGGCTCTGTACAGAAACAATAAAATCATCTGGGTGCGGTGTTAGGGCTAGATAAGCATCTACCCATAAGCCCCTGTGCTTGCCCCAGAGCCAACTCACGCTCGCTGGCGAAAGAAAACAGCTTTAATTTGTAAGTTAAAGCATTCTTGCTGCTACCCCCTGCTAATTCCCAGGCAAGTTACTCAAACCCTCGTGCCTCGGTTCCGCGTTCAAAAAGCAGAGAAAATGGTATTCCTACACAGAGGCTGCTGAGAAGATTAAAGGGTTTTTGGAAAGGGTTTCGCGCATTGCCTGGAGTAAGATCAGAGCTCGAGAAACGTGGTTTTTATTATCACGGCTGGCCCCTCTGGGCTGGGGTCCCTTTGGAAATATGGTGAGCACCAGGGCGCCCTCCGACTACGAGGACGCGGATTCTGTCACGACCTGACCCCCGATTTCGGGCCGTGCAAGCCCCATAGGCCCGCCGGGTACCCCCGTCTGGATGGTCACCTCGGCCTCTCCAACTCCAGGTCCTGGGCGTGCTGGGCTGGCCGGGCTGCTTTCCCCGGTTTCGTCCTCAGGTGGAGGGTGAGCGGTAGCCCAGGCCGAGCACAAACCCGGGCTCTGGCGTGGGCCCGGGATGGAAGCTCGAGCCGAGACCCCGCGCCCCGCACCCGCACTCACCGGCAGCAAGGCAGGCCCGGCCGAGAGCTGGACCGCGGGAGCAGGGGGCGCAGCAGGCAAGCTGCCCACAGACGAGACCAACAAACCCGCACAACGAACCCCGGAGACCGGTCCTCATGAGCCGCAGATTCCGCACGCCGTGGGCGGGCTCACTGGCGCATTGTGGGTAATGTAGTCCCCGCGCTACCGACCGAGCCGGCTGTCGAGTGTGGGACTGAGTCTGGATAGGCGGGTCCACGGCGGGCATTGTGGGCAACGTAGTCCTTGAACTGTGGCCGACCAGCTGTAAGAGGGTGAGAAAGAGACCGCGTGGGCGGGCCCACGGGAGGCATTATGGGTAAAGTAGTCCTTGCACCTTCAGTGAGGGGGCAAGGTTTTCGAGGCGCCGCAGGTTCCGGTCAATTCTCCCCGCATCGTTTCCATCCGCCCTCGCCTGGCCTGAGAGAAGTACACTACGGGCGGGGACTTGTGAATTTACATTTCTGCTTACATGGTACTTTGTATGTACCAGACTCTGTTTTAAGTACTTTCCAATTATTAACAATTCATCTTTCCAACAACCGTGGCCGGGGGCGGGGTTGGTGCCTGGGTGGCTGGGTCCAACAGCTGCCTTTGGCTGGGGTCATGATCTCAGGGTCCTGGGATCCCCGCATCGGTTCTCGGCTCAGTGGGGAGCTTGCTTCTTCCATCCCCCTACTTGTGCTCTCTCACTGTCAAATAAATAAAATCTTAAAAAACAAACAACAGTGGGAGGTAGGTACTGTTAGCAATATTTTATAGATGAGAAAAGGAGACACATAGAGGTTCAACGACCTGCCTAAAGTCATACATACTCTAAGTGGAGAGCTGGATTGAGGTTAGAACCCGGGCATCTGTTCTAGTCCACCTCTTCATTTTAGAGACTAGTTAATGAAGACCCAGAAAGTTACCTGCTTAGGGTATGTTGGCTACAAATTGTTTACTTATTTGTTAATTTAATCAATAAATATTTATTGGGCTCTGCTTTGTACCAAGTAGGCACCATGAACAGAAGGTGAACTAGAAAGACGGTCCTTGGTGTTGCTGTGCAGCCTGGGAGAGACTAAGCCCCTGGACTTTAAGCAGGTAAAGGGTCATGGAGAGGGTTAGCTGCTTAGCACATCATAAGTGCTCCATAAACATCGTCACTGACATAAGGACCAGGAGATTCCTGAGTCCTTCAGCTATGGCATCCCCAGACCTAGCACCTTACCCCATCTTCCCACTAGCATTTCTTCCCATCCTACTCACCATTCTCTCTCATGTTTCATTTTTCCTACTACATCCAATATCCAGTTTTTATTGTGGGCACACCAAGCAGAACAAGACACTGGGTTGCCCGTGACTAATTTCACTGCCCCTCCCTGAGTGAGAGGCATCTTTAAGGGCAGATTTCAGGACTGTCCCAGGCCTCCACAACCTTGTGCTGGGGCCTGAAGAAAGGCAGGACCACATATGCCTCGGTTTCTCCTTAAGCATGGGGTTGCTGGCCAGGAAGGCAAGAATGTTAGAATGAACAAACACCAAAGTATACACTTACTCAGGGAAGTGGTCCTTAGGTCCAACACAAGAGGCCTGCGCACAGTTTGCTTTGGGAGGAGGATGTGCAAGGGGGACCTTCGAACAAGTCAGAGGAAGGATGCAGCAGGGCAGGAAGAAGATAGAACAAATAAAGCGGGAGAGGGAAAAGGAGGAACACAGAAGAGGCTGGTGGAGATTCTGAGGGAAAACCAGCAGGTTCTGTAGGACTGCACGACCCTGATCTGATTGTAGAGTGTGCTGGGTTGTGTGTAAGGGAGCGGAGAGGTGTGGGGATGCCAGCATTTTCTAAGCTATGCCACGCCTTCCCCTTTCTAACTGCCTCCTGGTTGGCTGTGGGGACCAGGCATCTTCTCCTCAGTGCCATATATCCAGAAATTAGCAAGTCAATGTCGTGACCAAGGCCTGGCTGACATAGCCCTGGCCCTCTCCTGTCTCGGCAATTTTCAGTGACTACAACCAACAGAGGTTTAAAGGACAAGTTTCTGCTTTGCTCCAGATTTTGTGTGTGTTTGTTTAGGATTTCAGTATTTTTTTTTCTTCTTAAGATTTTATTTATTTGAGGGGCGCCTGGGTGGCTCAGTGGGTTAAGTCTCTGCCTTCTGGTCAGGTCATGGTCTCAGGGTCCTGGATCGAGCCCCGCATGGGGCTCTCTGCTCAGCGGGGAGCCTGCTTCCCCCCCTCTCTCTGCCTGCCTCTCTGCCTACATGTGATCTCTGTCAAATAAATAAATAAATAAAATCTTTAAAAAATAAAAAATAAAAGATTTTATTTATTTGACAGAGAGAGGGAGGGAGAGCATGAGCAGGGTGAGGGGCAGAGGGAGAACCAGCCTCCCCACTAAGCAGAGAGCTCGACGTGAGGCTGGATCCCAGGACCCTGAGATCATGACCTGACCCGAAGGCAGACATTAACCAACTGAGTCACCCGGGTGCCCCTCGGATTTCGGTCTTAATTCTATTTTGGGGGAGACACAAACATGCAGTCCCTAACAAATATAAGTCAGGATGAATTTGGGCATCCACAGAAAACACCCCTAACCAGTGCTTCAAATCCTGGTCCCACTACTTATTAACTAGGTATGCCTTACCTTCCTCACCTGTGAAATGGGGCCTGCCATAGCTCCAGCTTCAGAGAGCTGAGGGACAGGATTAGATGAGACTGATTGTACAGCACCTGAGACAATGTCCAGTGCATAACCAATGCTCCTTAAGCATCGGCTCTAGCGTCATGACTTGCAGCCCCAAGGAGATGAAGTATGCGGGTCTCGGGGTGTGGGTCTTGGGTACGTGGCACCGTGGAGTTCCTGTAAGAGGTCACTGGGTCCACTAAGGCCCCAAGCACTGTTCACAAGTCTGAATGAAAAGTATTTATAGTTATGCACACAGATCACTATTTATTCTTGTAGCTGTAGCTTGTTTTCAGTGTTCATGGGGTCTACAATACAGTTCGAGTTAAAATGGGAGCCTCATGCTCACAGGATTTGCAGCACGTACGTACCACTCTCTGAAGACAGAGGGGAAGATCTTGTCAGAGTGAAGACATAGTTCTGTCATCACATCCAAGACATTGGCTCAGCTCACACTTGCTCTTATTAACTAGAGGGAAAACAGGGTGTACAGTCAAGCCCTCCAAAAGTTCTCATCTTTGGTAGCAATTTCTCAATGTCCAAATGACTGAGAACTAAAAACTCAATATACAAATCAAATAGTTTGACTAAATTATCTAAGAGAGTTATCAGAGAGCTGCCATACCTCAAAACTAATATAGAATGGGTGTTTTATTATACTTAAAAAATTTTTTTTTAATTTTAGAGAGGGAGGAGGGGCAGAGGGAGAGAGACTCCTGAAGCAGACCCCCACCCCCCGAGCCCAACTCAGGGCTTGATCCCAGGACCCCAAGATCATGATCTGAGCCGAAACCAAGAGCCAGCTGCTTAACCAACTGAGCCACCTAGGCACCCATGCACTTTTTCTAAGGCTTTCATGAGGCAATAATAAAAGCTAATGTGGTTTTTAAAAAGATTTTATTTATTTATTTGTCAGAGAGAGAGAGATAGCACGAGCGGGGGGAGGGGGGGCTGCAGGCAGAGGGAGAAGCAGGCTTCCGGCTAATGCAGGACTTGATCCCAGGACCCTGGAATCACGACCTGAGCCAAAGGCAGACACTCAGCCAACGGAGCTATGCAAGGGTCCCAAAGCTAACGTTTTTTAAGCACTTCCTCAGTCCACGGGAATTCTTTACTGTGCTACTTAAAACTTCACAAGGACTCTCTAGTATAGGTATCATTATGACTCAAATTCTAGATGAGTAAACTGAGGCTCAGAGAGGGCATAGCCCTCTAAAGGCCACACAGCTAAGAAAGTGAAAAAGCCAAGTCAAACTCAGGCAGGTCCACTCCTGAGTCTGGCCCCAACCACTCCCCTAAGTTTCTCCTGAACACCAGCCAGGTAATCAGAGCCCTGCCATGGAATAAATACCCGAATGATTCCTCGGAATACTCTGGTCCTGCCTCAAGGTTATCCTTTGAGGGGGCCACTTGGGGCCACAATACCCTGATTTTCTAAACACAGTGGGCAGATCTGCTTGGTTCAGAGGTGCTCAGTAAATAATTGCTGGATGACTGAATAAATCAGTGGGAGGAATTTGTTTTTCAGACATTGACGTCTGCAGCTCAGTCTTACCAACATTCACAAACATAATGATGGTGGTACAGATGGAGATAAACAGTACCTGTGCCCCAGAGGATACTTACTAGGATTCAATGATCTAATACATTCAAACACTCCACTCTAGGGTGAAACCTGGAAGGAGTCAGTAAACAGCATTGTTACTATTTTCATTAACACAAAGCAGGAGGGAAAAGAATGCTTGCTGTGAATGCCTGGGAAATCTCTCCTTGGAGTCTGCTTGTGTTTTGGTTCCATTATTAAATCGGAGACAGATGAGAGGATACGTCAGTTAACAGGGAGGCCGAAGACAGCCGTGTTTACACCTTCAGCCACCCAGCACTTGAAACTTCAAGTCTTATCCCTGCAGCCAGCAGGTCAAATGAGAAGCTAACATGTAAGAACAGCCTTGCAAAGCGTGACCATTCCTCTGAGGGAGAGCTACCTCCAGGATAAGGAGGCTGGAGTATGGAGGAAGAAGGGGGGTTCAAGGACCACCAGGCATGCCTGGAAATCCTTACTCATGCGGATGACATCTGCTGAACCCTCCGGTTTGTGGGCAGCCCAGGCATCACTCAGAATGGGGGTGAAGAGTCACATTCTCCTCTTGGGAAACACCGTGTCTTCGTCTGCTCAGGCTGCCATAGCAGCATGCCACGGAGACTGGGAGCCTTAGACCACACACATTGATTTCTTACAGTTCTGAAGGCTGGAAGTCCCAAGATCAAGGTGTTGGTGGATTCAGTCCCTGATGAGAGCTCTCTTCCAGCCTGCGGACTGTTACCTTCTCACTGTGTTCTCACATGACAGAGAATGATCCCCCTTACTAAGGTCACAGTCCTATCAGGTTAGGGCCCCACCTGTTACCATATCATTTAACCTAATTACCACTTACAGATCCTCTTTCCAAATATAGTTACATTGAGGGTTAGGGCTTCAACATATGACATAATTCAGTCCACATAATACAACCAGACCCCCCCCAAAACTGCCAGTCTTTGGAATGACTGATGATTCTCCTCGGTCTTCAGACCACCACCCATTCCAGACCAGGGTCAGGAAGGGAAGCAAGACAGGCCTTTCAACACAGACGGTTGGCACACCCAACATTCTGGAATATTCATGTTATGCACAAAGACACTTGCTCTCCCCCGTTTTTCTTAAAACTCGTGTCCATCTTGGTCTTTGGCACTGCCAGGTAGGAGAGTGACATGAATGTGGAGATTCTATCCCCACTACAAGAGACACAGCAGTGCCGGGACAATGGTAGCTCCTGCTGAAAGCCAGTGTCAGGGATGTGGGAAGTAGCCGGGGACACAGCCCCCGTGCTGTCAGTCCATCTAACTGAAGAAGTCTGATATCTAGATGTTCAGGGGAAAACTCCTAATTTTGAATGTAGACTCAAACTGGTTTTAAGACCTGTGAGATAAACACATCAACAGGTTTTTGGGCTGTGTCTGGCACACACAAAGGGAATGACACAGGCAGTGACAGTGTTATTAAGAAACATGGGGACGCCTGGGTGGCTCAGTTGGTTGGACGACTGCCTTCGGCTCAGGTCATGATCCCGGAGACCCGGGATCGAGTCCCGCATCGGGCTCCCAGCTCCACGGGGAGTCTGCTTCTCCCTCTGACCTCCTCCTCACTCATGCTCTCTCACTGCCTCTCTCTCAAATAAATAAATAAAATCTTAAAAAAAAAAAAAAAAGAAAAAAAGAAACATGTAGGGCGCCTGGGTGGCTCAGTTGGTTGGGCGACTGCCTTCAGCTCAGATCATGATCCCAGAGTCCTGGAATCGAGTCCCGCATTGGACTCCCAGACTCCATGGGGAGTCTGCTTCTCCTCTCTCATGCTCTCTCTCACTCTGTCTCTCTCTCTCTCTCAAATAAATAAAAGAAAACTTAAAAAAAAAAAAAAAGAAACATGAAGCAGGAGGAGTGGAGAGAGGGACACTGTTGTTTAAGTGGAGAATATTTATACAAAAAAGACCATTAGTTCATGGGCTCCTGAGTGGCTCTGGATTTTAGATCAAGCCCCACATCAGGCTCTGTGCTCAGCGGGGAGTCCACTTGAGATTCTGTCCCTCTGCCCAACCCCCCCCTCAGCTCTCTAAAAATAAATAAATCTTGAAAAAAAAAAAAAGACCATTAGTTCACCTGGTGGTTCATCCCCCTCATTAACAGAAGCCAGAATCTCCTTAGCTTCAATACTTTCTTCAATGGTTTTCTCCAAAAGGGCAGGAGGCCAAAGCGAAGGGAAGAGAAAGAGAGGTAAAATGCCCAGCTTCCCTCAAAAATCTTTTCAGCCATACTGAGGGCTGAAGGCAACCATGCAGACAGCCAGCCTGAGAGAGAGAGAGATGGCAACAGACACACACACACACACACAGAAATACACTTCTTTCTCAACCACTGTTCAGGGAAGTTATTCATGCCACTTGACAAACAATGGTATGGAAGGCTTTATCCAGGACCAGAGACAGGTGCAGGGATCCCTGCAAGGGGGTGTGTAGTGAGGGAGAGACACTGGGCTTGACTCCCACACACAGGGAGGAAGGCAGCATTTTATAAGCCAAGGTGGAGGAGGATGAAAATAAAAGGAAACATCAGGGGGACTGTGGCTAAACCAACCTACTAGGATTCTTGCTGAAGGCAGGCCAGCATGATCAGACATCACCTGGGGGATGCTGGAGGGTGAGGAACCCAATCAGATATCAAGGGTGGGGGTCCTGGCTGAACTGACTCAACTGGATTCTTGCTAAAATTGGATAATGCATTATCCAATGCATTCTGAACACAGAAGTCCCAAAGTCAAGACCCTGCTGAGAAGAGTTCAGAGGAGCCTAAGTAGAGTTTGGTTAAGGAATCTTTGCCACCACCTCCAGGGTAAAAGGACTCTCTCACAGACAGAAAGGCGCTCTCCAGAAGCAGGAAGTGCCCTTTGGAGTTCTCATTTCTAAAAGCAAGTTCAAGATAAGACAGCAAGGATGCCAAGTGCCGTCCGCCCACCATCTACCTAGGTGATAGAGACCTTCCAGGTCAATGCATAGCCCCAACCTTGTACTGCCTCTTTCCTTCCTTCCCCGTTCCCCCTTGCCCTCCCTCTCCTTCTTCTTAAGATTTTATTTGAGAGAGCGAGCGAGCGAGCGAGCGCGAACAGGGTGAGGAGCAGAGGAAGAAGAAGACACCCCGCTGAGCAGGGAGCACGATGGGGAGCTGCTTCCCGGAGAATCTGGGATCATGACCTGAGCAGAAGGCTGATGCTTAACCCACTGACCCACCCAGGCGCCCTGCCTGCTTCTTTCTGAAATAATAATACTGGCCTCCAATTCCGGAGCACCTGGCGATACACATTTGCTCTCCCTCTGTTCTTATTTTGGTAATAATAAGGGTAGTGTGATCTCTACAAGGAAAAAACCCTGAAGCTCCGAGGTCACAGAGCCGGGAAGCGCCAGAAACGAGACTGCAAGCTACGTCTCTGATTCCAGAACCCCGGCCCCGAAGCACCAGGCTAAAGCACTCTGGCCCGGAATAATAACCCAGGCATCCTAACGCCCGACTCGGTAGCTACACTGGACTCTCGTCCTCTTTGGCTGAACACGCTCTGCCCCGTTTCCCCATCTGGGGCGCGCTCAGAAAGGCCAGGAAGGGTCCTCAGGTCCATTTCCGCTTCTGCCCGGTGGCTGCGACGACGCGCCACACACAGTAGGACAGCAGCTAAGAAGCCTACCGCGGCCGCAGCAGTTCTCTCGCGTCTTTCCCCAAGCCTGGCGCGAAGTCCGTGACCGCCGGAAGCGGAAGTCGCCGGAGACGGAGACCGGATCGGACTACACTTCCCAGAGTTCCCTGTGCCGCGCTTGGGAATTCTGATACTTGGGCGCTCCTGGGGTGCTGTGGGGTGCAGCTCTGCCTTGGGGTTCAACACGGGAGGCGGCTCTGCGAGGGCATCGGAGGGTGGCTTCATCCTCAGGGCAGCCATGTCCAGGTTACTGAGGCCTGGCCAGCCCCTCGTGGGCTATCAGCCTCAGTTAACACATCTGTGAATGGGGACGTTATCCGTTCACGGTTGTATCAAGTTCAAAACCATTCCTACGGGGCACCTGGTGGCTCAGTGGGTTAAAGCCTCTGCCTTTGGCTCAGGTCATGATCCCAGGGTCCTGGGATCGAGCCCCGCATCAGGCTCTCTGCTCAGCAGGGAGCCTGCTTTCCCCCCCACACCCCCTGCCTGCCTCTCTGCCTACTTGTGATCTCTGTCTGTCAAATAAATAAATGAAATCTTTAAAAAAAAATAAAAAAATAAATTTGCTCAGCGGGGAGCCTTCTTCCCTTCCTCTCTATCTGCCTCTTTGCCTATTTGTGATCTCTGTCTGTCAAATAAATAAAAATCTTTAAAAAAAAACAACAACAGCAAAACCATTCATACATATTTTCCAAAGCATATTGAGACCTCCCATCTGCTAGCCGCAGGCGTTACCACAGTGGTTAGCAGGCGCTTGTTTTCGCGAAACTCAATTCTACCAAGAGAGTATCTTGGAGATAGATCTACCTTGATCTTCATAACTAGGATGGTGATTTTTAAAAAAAGATTTTATTTATTTATTTGTGTTACACAAAGAGAGAGAATACAAGCAGGCAGAGGGAGAAGTAGGCTCCCCACGGAGCAGAGAGCCTGAGATGGGGCTTAATCCCAGGACCCTGGGATCATGACCTGAGTAGAAGGCAGAGGAAACCCCTCCCCGGGCGCTCTAGCACGGTGACCTTTCATAGGTCTTCTTAATTCCATATTATTGATTTACCAACCTTCCTTGGGTATCTTTATTTTTTTTTAATTTTTTTAAAATTTTATTTATTTATTGGACAGAGATCACAAGTAGGCAAGAGAGGCAGGCAGGGAGAGAGGAGGAAGCAGGCTCTCCGCGGAGCAGAGAGCCCGATGTGGGGCTCGATCTCAGGACCCTGGGATCATGACCCGAGCCGAAAGCAGAGGCTTTAACCCACTGAGCCACCCAGGCGCCCCCCTTGGGTATCTTTAAATCTTACATTCCTTTCTAGAAGAATAGAAAGGCCTCCCATGTCACAGAACAGCAGTTAGACCTTTTGCACAACCCTCCAGCACTGAGAGCTGTAAAGAGGCACCACTAAGTCCACTTGGAATCAGGACCTGTTATAGACCACTGCACCCTCTTACTGATTAAAGACACTCCCCCCCCCCCTTTAAACTCTCCTGGCTAGGCAGAAACGAGGGAGTTGGCTTTTGGACAGGAGTCCCACTTCTCCACAGGTGGCTGGCCTCCTGAATAAAACTCATATTCCTTTCCAATCAGTATTCATCTTTTGAGTATTGGCCTTTGGAGGGACAGGCAGCTGAAGTTGCGATTTGGTAACAAGAGGCATACAGTGACGAAATCATCACACAAGTATTCCTTGAACATATCTAGCATATTCCTGCCCTAGGGCCTTTGCACTAGCAGTGGCTTCTTTTCCCTCTGTGTGGAATGCCAAGACCCTAGTTATCTCTGTGGCTTATTGCTTTACTCCTTCACATCATTACTCAAGGTTCCTTCCCAGTGAGGTCTTTCTGACCCCTTCCTCCAATTATAAACCCTAGACTGTCCGATACCTCTTAAATGTCTTACTTGCTGCTGGTGCACCCATCGCTATCCATTATGCCCACATTTTACATATTTTATTAGGATCTTGTCCCACCTAGGTGCAAGCTCCTGAGGGCAGTGACTTGGTTTTGTTCCCTCCTGCATCCTTAGCCTCTGTAGTAGCACATAGCGGACTCTAAAGTTCTATGGGTAGAATTAACAAATGGATGGTTGTAGCTCTGCCTCAATTTTTTTCTTCAGACTTGAGATATAGTTGACAAAAAACATTGTGTTAAGTTTAAGGTATACACTGTAATGATTCGATACACATAGATATTGTGAAAGGATCACCACAGTAAGGTTAGTACATCTTGTCACCTCACATAGTTATATCTGCTTTTGAGTGTGGTGAGAACATTTAAGATCTGTTCTCTGGGCCACTTTCAAGTATACAACATATGTTAACTATAATCACTACACTGTATATTAGATCTCCAGAAGTTCTTCTGTCTTATGACTGCAATTTTGTAGCCTCTGACCTACCCACGTCTGCTCTCCCCCATATCCCAGCCCCAGGTGACCACTGCTCTACACCGTTTCTATGAATCCAGCTCTTTTAGATTCCCCATATGACCAAGATCATGCAGTGGCACCTGGGTGGCTCAGTCAGTTAAAAGTCTGCCTTTGGCTCAGGTCATGATCTTGGGGTCCTGGGATCAAGCCCTGCATGGGGCTTCCTGCTCAGCGGGGAGTCTGTTCCTCTTTCTCTCTCTGCCCCTCTCTCCCTCTGGTGTTCTTGGTCAAATCAATCAATAAAATCTTTAAAAAACTAGGCCAGATTGTACAGTGTTTGTCTTTACATCTTTTTTGTTTTCTCTTTCCTTCCTTCCTCTCTTTTTTTTTTTTTTGCAAGGTGGGGGAGGGACAGAAGGAGAAGGAGAAAATCCTCAAGCAGACTCCCCACTGAGCCTGGAGCCCCATCTGGGCTCGATCCCAGGGCCCTGAGATCACGACTTGATCCAAAATTAAGAGGCAGGTGCTTAACCAACTGAGCCACCCAGGAACCCTGAGAAACATGAGGTCTAATACAATCTCTAAATATAATTGTGGAGCCCCAGGGTGTGTGCTGGTAGATAACCCCCCGTATTGCCTGGGACTATGTTGACCTCAGGAATGCGCCCAATCCCAGCCCAATCCCCCTGTGGCAACACTGCTGCCTCTGGGATGCTGGTGTGGATGGTGTGGGTCCCCACAGGCCCTGGAGAGTTCCTTAAGCCTGGTTGGCAGGTTTGTGGATTGGTGGGGTGAACAGCTATGAGGCAGGTGCTCTAGGGTTCATTCACTTAACAGCCGGGTCCCGACCAGCTGTCATGTCCAGGATGAAGCTGATACAGCTCTGTCCTTACAGACCTCCCAGCCTGAGAGGGAGACTGACCTGAAAACAAACCATGTGATACATGGAGAGCAGGCAGCCAGTAATCAGGCTGGGGAAGTCATGGAGGGCATCGTGGAGGAGGCAACTTCCAGCTCGTGGGATGGTTAGTTTTCAGTGTCTACTTACCCGGACCAAGGGACGGCCAGACAGCTGGCAAGATCTTATTTCTGGGTGCATTTGTGAGGGTGTCTCCAGAAGAGACTGGCATTTGATTTGGTAGAATGAGTAAAGAGGATTGCCCCTCCCCACTGTGGGTGGGCATTACCCAACCTGTTGAGGGCTCTAAAGGAGCAAAAAGGCAGAGGAAGAATGGATTTCCTCCCCCTGCTTGAGCTGAGACAACAGTCTTCTCCTCATGCTGGTCTGCCTGGGCAGGGCAAAGAGGAAGACAGGAAGGGGAGTTTGGGGAAGAGAGCTGAAGATGGGGGCTTTTTAAGCATTTATGATGCAGGGCCTGGCCCCGTGCCGGGAAGGAGGGTTGGCACCTGTGGCAGAGCCTGATTTGGAACTTGGCTCTGGTTCTGGGGCGAAGGGGATTGTGGTCCAAGGTACATGCTCCCAGGTCTTCAGGACTCCCCCCAAGGGCCTGGGGTCTCACACCGTTATTTAAAAAAAAAAAAGAACCATACTTTTATTTGATGATAGCTCAAAGAAATCACCTACAGGATGCCTTTTGTTTTCAAAGCACAGCTTTTCATAAAAAGCAATGTCCACCTTTAATACCTGCCCTAGTACATAGGCGTGTGTTGGGGGTTGCCGAAGACACTGGGAGCCCCGAGGCCCGGGTGCCCTGGTGCTCAGCACTCCTTGTCATCTTCAGAGTCATCCTGGGCCTGCTGGTGCAACTTCAACGTCTGGGGGGTGGCCGGGGTCCCTCCAGGGGTCGGGGTCAGGTTCACCCAACCAGGCCCGCGAGGCAGCTGGTGGCTCTCATTGAGTCTGCAGACACGATAGTTCTCGTAGTGGACGTTGTGGGTGATGTCCTTTAGGTCTTGGAGGTGGGAGCTGGGAGATGGGCAATGGTTCAGCCCAGGCCCTGCCGCAGCTTCCCCCTGGGGTCCCCGCAGCCCCCCTGGCGGGCTCCCCCATCCTCACCGGATGAGCAGGTCTCTCAGGAGGGGAAACTCACAGTGCGCCAGGTTCTCCACTGCAAGACAGGACACGGAGCGCTGGCCCTGCCCTGCCCAGCCTGCCCTCAATGCGCACTGAGTAAGCGCCCACTGTATGCTACATACCCCCAATATCCACCACAACCCTCCCCCCACATTTCTCACTGTCTTATCCAACCTCCCATTCATTCGTTCATTCATTGCTTTGTTCCCCAGTGCCTGGTACTGGCGGTTCCTAAAAGAGTTGAATCAATGAATCCACTAACCGTTATTGTATCCTTAATAATTACTACATTACTACATTACATTATATACCATATATACCATGAATATTATATCCTTTTAGTAATTATATTGGTAAATTGGAGGCTCAGGCCCTGGCTGCTCCTCCTTCACTTCCCAGTGTCCACTTTAGGGAGGCCTCCCTCTGCTCCCTCAGGTAGCCCTGTCTCCCACCCCACTTTGTCCCACCTGTCATCGTCTCAGCTCTATGAGGACAAGAACCCTGCCAGTCCTGCTTTCATTGTATCCCCTCAGGAGCCACATATAGTCTGCCTGGCACGCAGTAGGCCCACAGTAAGTTCTGGCGAATGCCTAGGGTATCTTCTGGGTGCTGGCCATTGTGCAAAGCAGTGGCCTGCCTGTCCCACCGCCTTCCCTGTGCAGACGTGCAGTTCATCTACTGCACCAAAGCAACTGGCTAGGACGTTGATGTTGTCATCATGCCCACTTTACTTTGAGGAAACTGAGGCTCAGAGAGTCGGCGAACTTGCCCAAGGCCTCCCAGCTGCAAAGAGGGACTTGATCCCAGGTCTGTCTTTTCCTGACTGTGGGCTTGCCCACTCTACACCCTTTGATAGGTGCTGAAGGTGCCAAAGGCAGTAGGATGTGCCAGCTTTTCACCCTCCCCCTCACCTGCATTCTCTTGCAAGGTCCCTGCACTGACCTTCAATGATGCCCCACTTGGTCTTCCGGCCCAGGACACACCTCCCATTCACCAGGTGCTCTCGGTCAGCCCCGACCACAGCAAAGGGGATCCGGTCCTGCAGGAGATGAAACAGAAGGGTTGGCCTTGCCTGGGAGGTGGGGAGAGGTCACTGAGGTGCAGTGGGAGAGGCACACTGTCCTCTGTAGAGAGAGAAAGTGGTAGAAGGAGCACAGAGATCTAAAGGCAAAAGACACGGGTCATCTGGTTGGCTCGGTGGAGCCTGCGACTCTGGATCTTGGTGTTGGGAGTTTAAGGCCCATGTTGGGTGAACAAATAACTTAAAAATATGATCTTAAAAAAAAAAAAAGTCAGGAGGTACAAAATCTCATCAATGGCTCGGTTTCCTCATCTGTCAAGGGGGAGTCAGAACGGCACATACACAGGCTTTGTGAATGTTTGGGAAGTTTACCCAAGGTCACAGTAATAACATAATCTTGTGGATGGCCCATTTTTTACCTGGGAAACAGGAGCTGCGACCACCTTCATCAGTTATCGTGAGGGTTAAAAGACACAGGTTTGTAACCCAGGGCTTGGCAACCTACAGTGAGTGCACCAGTTTCAGCCACGCATGTTTTTCCACGTGGAAAGTCCGTCGGCGCGCGGCCCGTCCAGTCATCTACTCCGGTCCAGGCTGCTTTCCTGCTGCCACAGCAGACGGTGGGGCTGTGCAGGGACAGCGTGGCCCGCAGAGTCTAATACCTTTATCATCATCTCGGCCCTCTCACACACAAAAAAAGACGTTTGGGGGTGCCTGGGTGGCTCAGTGGGTTAAGCCTCTGCCTTGGGCTCGGCTCATGATCCCGGGGTCCTGGGATCGAGCCCCACACTGGGCTCTCTGCTCGGCGGGGAACCTGCTTCCCCTTCTCTCTGCCTGCCTCTCTGCTACTTGTGATCTCTGTCTGTCAAATAAATAAATAAAATCTTTATTTTAAAAGGTTTTATTTATTTATTTGACAGAGATCACAAGCAGGCAGAGAGGCAGGCAGAGAGAGAGAGAAGGGGAAGCAGGCTCCCTACTGAGCTGAGAGCCTGATGTGGGGCTCGATCCCAGGACCCCGGGACCATGACCCGAGCCGAAGGCAGAACCTTTAACCCACTGAGCCACCCAGGCGCCCCAATAAATAAAATCTTTTAAAAAAATAAAAAAAGACGTTTCCCAAGCCCTGCTGAAAATTCTAGTTGTTCACTTGCTTGTGGTCTGAAGAGGAGAAGATTCAAATCCATAAACTGCAAAGTGCTGTCCAGGGCTTTTTTTTCTCTCCGAGAGTTAATTTGTGATGAGGAACAACTCGGACGCTAACAGCAGCAAGCTATCTGTTGCACACTTATTAGGCGCCAGCCCGTGGCAAACCCTCAATGGATTTGGTGTCTGGATGATTTACTGAGATGTCAGGTTTGCTCTCCTTGTACTTCCAGTTCCATTCCAGCTGCGGCCAGGCTGCTGCCTTCACAGGCCTTGGGGCAGAAAGCAGAAGGTGGTGGAGGTGGAGGCTCTCTCAGTGTTTCAGAAAACTCCTGTTCGTTGGAATGTATGGAGACACTGGGTACCAGCTGGGAAGGAGGGCCTCCAGGTGTAGATGTGCGCGTTGTTTACTGTACAAAGGCAACTGGCCTTGAGGCTGTGTAGGGTCGCTGCCCTGCAGGCTAGAAAGGGTCCCCTGGGGAGGGAGTCAAGTCTAGGGTGATGGATGGATGATGGATGATGAATCCCAGGCCTGACCAGGGTCCTTTGTAGGATCCAGACAGACAGACATTAGATGTACCGCAAGGACAGCAAGGTGGGGGTTTGGAGTCCTAATTCACTTGATTTGGGGAAAAAGCAGATATTAGCTACTCTCCTCCTCCCCCCCCCCCCCCGCTCCTTTTTTGGAACAGCTTTGCTGGGATAGAATTCATGTACCATAAAATTCACCCTCTTAAAGGTACAGTTCACAAGACTGTGCCCCCATCCCTACCACCTAATTCCAGAGCATTTTCACCGCCCTGAAATGAAACCCCACTCCCATTAGCAGTCACTCCCCATTCCTCTCCCAACCCCCAACCCCTGGCAACAACCACTAACCTACTTTCTGTCTTAGTGGGATTTCTCTGTTCGGGACACTTCGGAACGGAGTCATGTAATGTTTATCCTTTTGTTGTCTTGTTCCTTTCAGTTAGCTTCATGTTTTCCGGGTCTATCCATGTTGTGGGAGGTTTTCTTTTCTTTTTAAGGCTGGAGAATATTCCATTGTGTGAACACACCACGTGTGTTTCTCCGTTCATAAGTCAGTAAGACACATGCATTAGGTCCACTCTTGGCCTATGGTAAGTATTTCCGTCAGGAACATCCGTGTACACGTTTTTATGTGAACGTAGGTTTTCATTTTCTCTCCGGAGTGGGACTGCCACTGGGTACTCTGCTAACTTAGAGTTTAACCCTTGGAGGGACTGCCAGATTATGTTCCGTTTGGCCTTCCCGCCAGCGGCATGTGCAAGTTCAACTTCTCCACATCCTCAACAGCACTCGGGATTGCCTGTTGTTTCTGATCGCAGACGTCTTAGTGGGTGTGAAGTGGTATCTTGTGGTTTTGATTTGCGTTTCCCTTATGACAGGTGTTAATCGGGCCGACATCTCTTCGTGTGCCTCTCGACTATCTGTCCAAATTCTCTGGGGAAATGTCCGTTCAAAACCTTTGCCCAGGGATGCCCGGGTGGCTTTGTCGGTGAAGCAACCAACTCTTGATCTCAGCTCAGGTCTTGATCTCAGGGATGTGAGTTCAAGCCCTGCATTCGGCTCCACACTGGGTGTGGAGCCTACGTAAGAAACCAAAAAATAAAAAGCTTTTGCCCATTTCTAAATTGGGTATTTATCTTATCCTGTTGATTTGTAAGAGTTCTTTACAAGTCCCTATCAGATAGGTCATTTGCAAGCATTTTCTCCCGTGCTGTGGGTGGTTGCTATGACCCATTTCTTGGTCACTTTTTGAGTCTGTGGATATATGGAGGTTCAGACCTGCTAGGAGTATGTGCCTCCCCCGCCCCCACCGAGCTGTAGAGAGAGATGAATCTGCAGATGGGAAGGATGACTGGAAAGAAAATCACCCAGCCTCGGTCACGCCAGCCTGCCTACCCCGTCATGGCCTCCTACCCGGATCTTGCTGTTGAGGATCCTGTCATTGATGTCCTCATCGAAGCATTTCTGTGGGTACACCTCGATGCAGTGGGTCCTCAGGTTCTGCTGGATCTGGGGACGCAGGTGACCTCATCTCATCCTGTGTACTCTGCCTCCTCCTTGCCCCCACCGACCCCATCACCCTGGACGCCCAGATCACCCTGCGCCTGAAGCTCTCTCGCTCCTCAATGGTCAGGCTGTCAGCCCGGGCAATCACGGGCACCACGTTCACGGTCTGGGACAGCCGCTGTAGGAACTCAATGTCCAGGGGCCGCAGGCTGCTCCAGTGGGGGTGATGGCAGTGGTGAGTATGAGTGGGGGTGGCAGCCCCCAGCCCACTCGGGGGACTCTTCCTCCCCTACCTCCTCCTCCTCCTCTCCGTCCTGGGCAGGGGCCCTCCCCCAGCAGGCCCAACGACCTCACCAGTGCCCCGTGGGCGGCACGAAGTACACGCAGCAGTGCACCCGGGTGTCAGGGATGTGACGCTGGCGGGTGATAAGGATCTCCTCCTGCAGGTACTGCTCATACTGTTGGTTGATGTAGCCGAGGATGGGGTCCCAGCTGGGGCCGCAGACGGACGGATCTCAGAGCCCCGCCCCTGGGAGCCCCACCCCATTCCCTTGCTAGGAAGCCCAGTGGCCCTGGTCAGCCCAGGATGCAGGACTTTCAGTCCTGTACAACCCAAAGCCCTTGGTTACCCAGGCACCCTCCTCCTACTCCCCGGAATCATCAGAGAGGCCCCCTGCCATTCTCAAGCTGGGGCTTCAGCTTCCCTGCTCCTGAAATGCGGATAATATGAGCACTTACACTTTGCAGGGGGGTGGTATTGAAAGAGCTAAATTGTCACAGTCTAGTTCATTGCCACAAGGATCTCCTGTGTCCTCTCCCTTTGTCCCTTCTGCCCTGGTTGGGCTATTGTCAACACAGCACCCCAAAAGATCCTTTTACAAACAGGACAGAGCATATCCCTTTTGTGCCCACCCTGCAGTGGCTCAAGGAAAGCCAAACTCCTTATGTTGCACTAGCAGGCCCCACGCCATCCCACTGCAGTTTCCTGCTTGCCCTGTTCTCCTCCTCTCCCTGCCGCTCACAAACCACCAGCCACACCAGCCTTCGGCCAACAAACCCACCACAGGGCCTGTGCACACGCCACTGTGCCTTGAACACTCTCCCCTGCGTTAGCACATGGCTCGTTCTCGCATCTCCTGGCAGTCTACCCAAGTGTTTCCTTATCCGGGAGGCCTTGCTTGATCATTCTGCTTAAAACTGCAATTCTCTGACTGCTCCCGACCCTTTCCGCTTTCAGAGATGTCCTGCCTGGATGACAGAGCTGAGGCTTACCCCGTGTATAACTGATTTACTGTGCTCACTGCCCCACTGCTCCACGACAATGTAAATTTCAGGTAGAAGATGTTTTGTTCGTGGCTGTGCCCCTGAGTCTAGAACAGACCCGGCACACAGGACGTGCTCCCCGAGGCACCCTGCGCAGGCCTGGCTTCTCGGGAGCACAGAAGGAACAGTCCCACTGCTTCAGAGGGCCTGCCCTTGGCTGAATGTTCTGTAGTGGGGGTTTTATGATTCTTCATACTTTTTTGAACAAGGAGCTCCACATTTTCATCTCACTGGGTCCCCCAGATTATGTAGCCAGTACTGATTGTGTGTGTGTGTGTGTGTGTGTGTGTGTGACCAACCACTGTCACGGGGTTGGGGTCTCATCGAGAGCTTAGAAGCACTCTGCAAGGTAGGTGTCAACATCCCCAAGTGACAAAGAAGGAAACTGAGGCATGGAGAGCTTCCATGAGCAGTTCCAGGTTACACGGCTGGAAAGTGGTCTAACCTGGCGGTCCTGGCTCTGGAGTGTGGGCTTCTAACCCCTGGTATACTATAACCTTGACTGAGCAACTATTTTTTTTTTTAAAGATTTTATTTATTTATTTGACAGAGAAAGAGAGAGGTCACAAGCAGGCAGAGAGGCAGCCAGAGAGAGAGGAGAAAGCAGGCTCCCGGCTGAGCAGAGAGCCCAGCGCAGGGCTCGATCCCAGGACCCTGGGACCATGACCTGAGCTGAAGGCAGAGGCTTCAACCCACTGAGCCACCCAGGTGCCCTGAGCAGCTATTCTGTATGCTAGCCAGCAAGCTCTGACATTTCCATACTTAACTCCCTTCAGTCTTGGAGGGATGGTTGCACACACCCATCATGCACACACACACACACACACTGAGACTCAACAATGCCACAGCCGGGTTAGGTTGCTTCAGGGCTGGGCTGTTTCCCAGAGGCCAGAGGGTCAGGGGCAGAGACCACCAGGGCTCAGCCCCCGCTCCCGAGGACTCACCACTTGTCATTGTTGATCTGGTCCCCGAAGCCGGGCGTGTCGGTCACGGTCAGCTTGAGCTTCACGCCCTTCTCCTCGATGACTGTGTGGGGAGAGCAGAGTGGAGCGAGACCGGTGGGGCCGGAGTGGGGTGGGGTGGGGTGGGGCTTGGGGGGCCGCTCACTGTGTGTCACCGATTGCAGCTTCAGTGTCTGGGGTATAGGCGTCTCCAGGCCCAGCGCTGTGGACGTCCATATCTTGGACTTGAAGAGGGTGTTCACCATTGTGGACTTGCCCAGCCCGCTCTGCCCTGGGGGTAACCGGGGGACAGCAACGGTGGTGGACGTTTTAGGCAGTGCTTCTCAGGCTCTTACATAGTTTTAGAAAGTGCACTGTTTCGTAAGAATAACATACAGAGAAGTGGGGAGTATCGTCAGGGTCCCCCTCAATGTTAACCCCCACCTTCTTATTGAGGCAAAACTCATACGATTTAAAAAAAAAGAAAAAAGAACCATTAGCCATTTAAAGTGAATAATTCAGTGGTATTTAGTACATTCCCAGGGTTGTGCACCCATCACCTCTGTCTAGCTCCTGTTAAAAATAACCCGCATCGTGGGGCTTAACCGACTGAGCCACCCAGTCGCCCCCGCCCACCCCCCCCCGAAATGTGGTCTTCACTCATAGGTCAGGAATTTTCTGGCCAGCATCAGTGAGGTTTGGTCACATGGGGCTCTCCATCCCCCAAAGGAAGGGGAGGTAAACCACCTGGGACCCCGGCTTGTCCCCTAAGGGAAAGCAGTCTTGCCTGGAACAATCCTTTCCTTTTGCCAATTTTGCTTGCACCACCCCCCTCCCCACTTCTTATAAAAACTTTCCAAAACAACAACAATGACACAACGACAACAGCCCCAAAGCTTACAGCACAGCCCCGTGGAGCTCCCCTCGACTTGTTGGATGGGATGCTGCCCGACTCATGAATCGTGTAATAAAGCCAATTAGACCTTCCAACTGACTAGGTTGAATTAAAAAATTTTTCTTTATTTGAAGTAGGCTCTGGGACGCCTGGGTGGCTCAGTGGGTTAAAGCCTCTGCCTTCGGCTCAGGTCATGATCCCAGGGTCCTGGGATCAAGCCATTCATCGGGCTCTCTGCTCAGCAGGGAGCCTGCTTCCTCCTCTCTCTCTCTCTCTGCCTGCCTCTCTGCCTACTTGTGATCTCTATCAAATAAATAAATAAAATCTTAAAAAAAAAAAAGAAATATTTGAAGTAGGTTGAAGTAGGCTCCACGCAGCATGGAGTCCAATGTGGGGCTTGAACTCATGACCTTGAGATCAAGACCTGAGCCGAGATCAAGAGTTGGGCACACGACCAATCGTGCCACCCAGGCACCCACAAATTTTTTTTTAACAAAAACAAACATTTGCAAAAAAACATTTGCAAAAAATACCTAAAACAAATCATTTGCATTGCCCCCCAAGAAACCCCACAGTCACTGGCAGTCCCTCCCTGTTCTCCCCCCATGGTCACCCTTGGCAACCACGAATCTGCTTTCTGTCTCTGTGAATTTACCTATTCCGGACATTTCCTACAAGTGGAATCATGCCATATTTGTCCTTTTGTGTCTGGCTGCTTCCCCTAAGTATCCCATTTTCAGGGTTCATCCTCGTCATACCAGCTGTGGGGGCTGCGTTCTTTCCCATGGCTGAATGTTCCATCTCAGGAACAGACCACATTGTGTTTATCCATTCAAGCTGATGGGCAGTTTAACACATTTCACAAATTGAACAGCTCATGGACACAGAGATGGAGCACACAGCTTCCCACAAGCCCACTCACGCCCCATCTATAAGCCCCAAGACCCCAGGGACAACTGCTTACTGCCCTGACTTTCGACAGCTGGGCTGTCTCCCTTGTCTTAGGGAATCACACAGTGTGCTCTCCTGTCCGGCTCCTTTTGCTTGACGCTATTTGGTGAGCTACACCCAGACTGCCTGTTGTTGCCAACAGTCCATTCTCCCTGCTCTGGGGCTTTCTCAAACTCTGTGGACCAAACCTTGCTGGAGGGAGCACCTTGCTTCACAAGGGCACACCTTTGTGTAGCTAATCGTTGTGGTCCCTAGGGATGATCTATCCTATCTGGGAGTCACACTTGGCTTCTGCTGCCGGCGATACGGCAAAGCAGAACTGAGCTGATCCGAGGCAAATACAAACCAGATTTTGCAGCCCTGGGTTTGCCAAAAAGAAAGCAAAAGGTCTCATGGATCATTTATTACGTGGATTACATGTCAGGTCACGAAAGCATTTTGGAATAGTCTGGGTTACATAAAGTAAATGGTTAAAATTAATTTATCCCGTTTCTCTTCACTTCTTTAAAGGTGGCTACTGCAAATTTTAAAAATGATGGTATATAGCTCATGTCCTATTTCTATTGGACAGCACTGCCTTAGAACAGTACTCTTCAGGGACGCCTGGGTGGCTCAGTTGGTTAAGCGGCTGCCTTCGGCTCAGGTCATGATCCCAGCGTCGTGGGATCAAGTCCCACATCGGGCTCCTTGCTCAGCAGGGAGCCTGCTTCTCCCTCTGCCTCTGCCTTCCACTCTGTCTGCCTGTGCTTGCTCGCTCTTCTCTCCCTCTCTCTGATAAAAAAAAAAAAAAAAAAAAAAAAAAGAATAGTACTCTTCATGGGTGCTACATGCTCTGACCATTTATGTTCTGTTGTAGCTAGTTTGTTTTGTTAAAATTGTAGTTTTGGCCTACAAAATTAATTTTGCATATATAAAAAGGCAATTCTGGAGAACCTCCTGAACGCCAGGCCCTGTGCTCATCCTTCCGGATGAGGAAAGGGGGCAGAGAGGGGTCAGGGAGGGGGCACAAGGTCACACACTGGTAGATGTTAAGGGCTGGGACCAGGATCTGGGTCTAGGTGTTCACCACTTCCTGCCACAGCCTCCCCTTTCATTGCTAGGTTTGGGTTTGACTGGGGCTTCCTGGGTAATTCTTGTCTTTTAATGCCTCAGGGTTTCTAGATCTTCAACTGTGACACCTGGTGAGGGACCATTATCAGGCCCTTTACAGATAGGGAGACTGAGGCTCAGAGAGATGAAGTGATGTGCCCAGGGTTGCATTCATTGGTCTGTCCTGTGAGTCCCCGCCCCTCACTCACCCACTACCATGATGTTGAACTCAAACCCCATCTTCATGGCCTTGATCTTCAGTTGGTCCAGCACGGCATCAATGCCCACGTAGCCAAGCGTCTCGCAGGGTAGGGTCCTGGGGCTGGAGGGTCTCGATGAGCAGGGGGAGGGGGACTGCCTCATGGGGTCCATGGGGCCAAGGACACAGCAATGACTGTCATCTGGGTGGGTGGGAAGAAGGGGGTCACTAGGGCCCCAGAGGGGGACCTCTGAATTCTCATTTCTGGACTCTGGCTCCTGAGCTCTGTTGCCAGGTACCCCCCCCCCACATGATACCCCGTAATCTACCCATCCTCCACAAGCCCACGAATCTGTTCCTCCCCCACCAACACCCTCCCCCAGCTTCTTCCTGCCCCCACTCGTGGTCCAGGCAGGATACTTCCTCGGCTACTCCCCACCACCTTCTGCAGAATGTGACCAGCCTGGCAAAGCCCAGGGTCTGGACCCGTGGGGACAGAGAGAAAGGGAGAAGCAGCTTTTGTGTGGCACCTGATGACCTTGGGACTCTGAGGGAGCTTCAGGGGGCTGTTCTGTCCGGGAAGACCCTGGTGAGTGTGGTGAGGGAGACGGGACAGGGTGACAGTTAACTGAAGAATCTGAGCTCCACCCTTTTCCCCTCAAGGGGGTGGGGGGTGGGGGGGTGGGGTGGTTCCTCTACAGCAGGGAGCTGAGGGCAGGGACAGGTAAGATCCTCCAAGGTCCTTTCTGAGGACTACCCTAAATCCTTACAGCGACCCCCGCCTCCTGTTATAGACAGGAGCCCAGGGCCTCTGGGCAGTTCCCTCACCCAAGGTGACCTAACTGGGCTAAGCAGGCTTCAGCCGGTCCCTCTGACTTCCAAATTCATATCCCTTAACCGCTCTGCTAGGAGAAGCCAACCTGTGATCCGTAGCCGGAAAGCAGAACATCTGTGTGTCCTCTTTGGTCTGTCCATTGCCAGTGCTGGCCCTGAAAAACCCAAAGACTGATTTAGGAAATACTCAACCCACACGTAGTCTGTGCATATGTTGCTCTGGGGGCCCTAGGATGGTAGCTTGTTTAATCATCATACCGGCACCGCGAAGCCAGCGCCATTACTCCCTCCAGTTTACAGAGAGGGTCTGAACCAGGTGTTGAAGGTCACCTAGTGAGGAAGCAGTAGGGTGGGTGGGATCTGAGTCCATATTCTCACCTTCTAATGCCTCTTCTCTTGTTCACAGGAACATCTAGACTTCCAGTGTGTCTTAGAGAATGTGAGCCCTTGTGATTGTGGGCCCAGCCCACAGCTGATGAGCTGCTCTCTGTAGCTGGGCCATGATCTCTCCAGTTTGCTGTAGTTCTCACCCCTCCCTAACGTGTCCCTGATAAGATGTTTCTTATACCAAATCCATCTCGCTCAGTTCTTTCCCACCGGTTTCCTGACATGTAAGCAGTCCTTGTGGTGCTGGCAAACATTTTCTCTGAAAGCCTGTGCGTCATAACATCTCTATAGCATGTACCCTTCAGCCCTGTTGTCTGAGCGGGAAAGCAGCCACAGACAGGCAAGGGTGTTGCTGTGTGGCCATAAAGGTATTTATTTATAAAAGCAGGAGGTGGCTTGCTGACCCTGCTCTGCCTACGGGAACTCACCAAGTCTGCCCCAGTTCACTCACCTCCACTGTCCTGAGCCCCAGCTAGCCTTCTGTCCCTCTCTACCCAGGCCTTTCTGCTCCCCCACCTTCTACGCATCTACAAGGCAGAGGCTCAAACTTCACCTTCAAGACTTGAGTCTGGGCAGGGCCTGTGGTGGGAGGACTGGGCAGAGCCTGCCCTGGAGCAGAGAAATCTCTCAAGCCATCAGTCCCCAGCTCTGGAGGGATACAGGAGCCTGGCCTCCTCATCAAAGCGAATGAGAATGTTATGTGTTGACAACAGAACAGTACTGGGGACTGCTGGACTGGGTCTGGGCAGGAGGAGATTTGGCCTCTGGAAATGTCCCTTACAGAAGTAAGCCACTGTACAGAGAAACCCCCCTGCCAAAAAATCACATGTGAGTGGCAGTAGGGTTCTGAACAATTTGTGGGGGGCGGGGGGGAGCGAGGCTCAGTGGGTGGCCACTCTCACCACAAGCAAGATGATCAGGTTTGCAGAAAGCAGCAGTCACCTGCAAGGTGCCCTTGGCTATGTGGATTGTGAAAAGCCCAGGGCAAAGTGATGTGAGCAGTGTGAGCCTGGCCACTGAGCCCAAAGGTGTACGAAGAACAGAAGACCTGGGGGGAATCACACCCACAATTTGGGTAACACGCGGCCATCTAGTTTGTGTTTCTAGAGCATCTCATTGGGCTAAGAAGTGTTAATGCACATTATTCCATTCAGTCTAAGACGAGAAGGGGGATGCTATGTATACACCCATTTTACAGAAAAGGATACTGAGGCAAAGAAGATCAGGGATTGTGCCCCAAGGTCACACACCAGTGGGTAGTAAGGGCTGGGAGCAGGATCCAAGTCTGGGGGGTCTAACCCACGTGAAATATGCCCTGCCACATGACCTCCCCATCATTGCTCTGCTTAGGTCTGGGGGCTCTAATGGTGGTTTTTGTCTTTTAACATTTTAGAATGTCCCAGATTTTCTTTAATGAAAAGGTCTTACCTCCCCACCCCCACCATGGTGAGGTCTTACTTTCATAATGGGAATGAAAAACAAGAAACAAGGGTCTGGATGGGAAGTCTAAGGGTCAGTGGGGAGAGGAGTGGATGGAAGGCCTCCTGCCCACCCAGCGCAGCCAAATGGTACGGGGACGGGGCCACAGCTGCGGACCCCAGGGGACAGGGGCAGAGGGAGAGAATCCGAAGCAGATTCTACACTAAGCACGGAGCCCGGGGCAAGGCATGGAGCTCACTTTGGGTCTGAATCTCACAACCCTGAGATTATGACCTGAGTTGAAATCAAGAGTCGGACGATCAACCAAATGAGCCACCCAAGAGCCCCAGTGTTTTCCTCTTTTTAAAAATTGAGGTAAAGGGTGGCTTTGTCGGTTGAGGGTCTGCCTTTGGCTCAGGTCATGATCCCGGGGTCCTGGGATCAAGCCCAGCATCGGGCTCCCTGCTCAGTGGAGAGCCTGCTTCTCCCACTCCCAATCCCCCCTGCTTGTGTTCCTTCTCTCGCTGTCTCTCTCTCTCTCTCTCTGTTAAATAAATAAAATCTTTTTTTTTTAAACAGGATATTTTTTTTTAAAAGATTTTATTTATTTATTTGACAGAGAGAGATCACAGTAGACAGAGAGGCAGGCAGAGAGAGAGAGGGAAGCAGGCTCCCTGCTGAGCAAAGAGCCCGATGCGGGACTCGATCCCAGGAACCTGAGATCATGACCTGAGCCGAAGGCAGCGGCTTAACCCACTGAGCCACCCAGGCGCCCCTAAATAAATAAAATCTTAAAAAAAATTGAGGTAAAGGGGCTCCTGGCTGGCTCAGTCAATTAAATGTGCAACTCTCGGTCTCGGGCTGTGAGTTCAAACCCCACGTTGGGTGTAGAGCCTACTTAAAAATAAGTAAGTAAGTAAGTAAAATTGAGGTAAAATTCACATAAAATTAACCATTATCTGTTCTTTTAAAAAAAGATTTATTCATGGGGGCGTCTGGGTGTCTCAGTCGTTAAACATCTGTCTTGGGCTCAGATCATGATCCTGGGGTTCTGGGATTGAGCGCTGCATCGGGCTCCCTGCTCTGCGGGAAGCCTGCTTCTCCCTCTCCCACTCCCCTTGCCTGTTTCCCTCTCTCCGTCAAATAAAATAAAAAAAAAAAGATTTGTTTTAAGTATTAGAGAGAGACAGGGGGGTCTGGGAGGATCACGGGGAGAGAATCTTCAAGGAGATTCCCTGCTGAGCACGGAGCCCAACTCGGGGCTCAATCCCAGGACCCCAAGGTCATGCCTTGAGCCAAAACCAAGAAGTCGGACACTCAACCGACTGAGCCACTCAGGGGCCCCCCTCCCTCACCATTATCCGTTCTTTCTTTCGAGCAGAGAAGTGGCAGACCAGAATTGAGTGCATTCACAATGTCATAATGCCACCACCCCTGTCCTGTTCCAGGACATGTTCATCACCCTAAAGGAAATGCCATCAGCACTGAACACTCATCCCTTCCCCACCCCCACCCCCAGTTCCCCAGTCCCTGGCTACCGCTAGTCCCAGGATGTGCCCGTTCTGGACGTCTCCCAGAAACAGAACCCCACTCTGTGTGGCCCTTTGAGTCTGGCCTCTCTCACCGTGCGGCATGTCTTCGAGGGGCATCCGTTTTGTGGCAGATGTTAGGACTTCATTTTTCTGTGTGGCTGAGGAAGGGCCCAGTATGGACAGATCACATGGACCGTTCCCACCTTTTGGCTCTCGGGATGAGTGCCGCTGTCAACATTTGTGCCCAAGTCTTTGAGAACCTGTTTGCAGTTGTCTTGGGTCTACACCTGGGAGCGGAATAGCTGGGTGTGTGCTGTCACCGCGTGTGACCTTTTGAGGCACTACCTGACTGCTTTCCACAGTGGCTGCAGCCCTGCCTCTCCTTTGGCAATAACACTCCGGTTGCTTCAAAATGACCCTGCCTCTTGCAACAGGGCTCGGAGATGTAGGAATGGGATGGAGGGATTTTAGGAACCCAGGGCAGGAGACCCTAGAATATGGCGGTCTAGGCGTCTGGGGTCTGAGTGGCTGGGTCCCAGTTCTGGCTTCTCTGCTCACTCTGGGTATGGCCGGCAGAATCATGCCCGCCCCCCCCAAAGATGTTTTCATCCTAATCCTTGGAACCTTGGAGCAAATATGTTAACTTACTCGGCAGAAGGGACTTTGCAGACGTCATTCTGATGGTGAGGTCATCCTGTGGGCCGATGTCATCATGGGGGTCCTTGTCAGAGGGAGGCCAGGAAGGTCAGGGCCAGAGAAAATGACGATGGGAGCAGAGACTGGAATGAACAAAGGAATGTCCGTGGCCGCTAGGAGCTAGAAAAAGCAAGGAACAGATTGTCCTCTAGAGCCTTCAGAAGGAACACAGCCCTGCTGTTGTTTCAGACTCTGACCTCCAGAACTGTGAGACAATAAATTTGGATTGTTTCAAGCCACTAAGTGCAGGGGGTGATATGTTCTAGCAGCAACAGGAAATGAGTACATCAGGTGTGTGACTTGAGCTCTGGTTGCTAGACTTCTCAAGGCTGCGCCTTTCCTATCTGTATGTGGGGAGAACGGGAACAGCCTGTTCAGGATTGCCGCGAGGACACATCTGGTAGTGGGTGTACGGTGGTCTGGTCGGTCCTCAGCCTAGCTGAGATGTTGTCCCCTGCTAGACCACAAGCCCCAGAAAATGTGTCCACCTGGGGCAGGGCTGACCTCAAGTGCTGAGCAGTCTTGGGCCCTTGGTGGGCCTGGATGCGTGTGTGCTGAAGGAAGGGAGAGTGAGAGCTGTCTTTGTGGTCAGTGTCAGGCCCCCAGGTCCCCAAGTCCCGGGGGAAGAGCTCGTTCGAGAGGACAAGCGTCTTCTCGTAAAGATTAACGTGAAGATTAGAATACAGCAAACAAGGACACAGAAGACTCCTAGTACGGTGCCGGCAAATGCCACCTGCCCAGGAAAGGGATGTGGAATGGAAACCACACTTCCCTCCCTCCCGTCTTCCCTCATGAAGTCCACAGTGGCCCAGGGCGCACTGTGTTCCAGGCTGCTCGTCTCGTCTCCTGAGAAAACATGAAAAATCCCGGAAGGAAGAGGGCTGCGGGGCCCGTGGCTCCCTCTGTGGGTCCTGCAGCACCTGCTGCTGTGGGGAGGCTGTGAGCACACCTGCTAGGGCACAGGCCCCGCCCTCTGAAGTCTGGCCACCCCCTGGGAAGGGTGGGACCGGTTGCCAAGGTGCCAGGGCCTCAGGCGGCACCCATCGCGGATCCGGAAGCAGGAAATAGTTGGGTGTTCTCAGGACCTGGGACCTGCCTGGCTGGGGGAGCTCCGAGGCTGGTGGGGTCTGGGGTGGGGCTGCCGGGGGGAGTGGGAAGGGACAGGGCAGGGGCGGAGGGGTGGTGTGGGAGGGGGCAGGCGCAGGGCAGGGGCTGGACTGCGGGAGGCCCGGATGCCGCCCAGTCCCAGAGAACAGGGTTCTGAGGCAGCTCTGGGGGGCCGGGGCAGGTGGCACCCAGAGGCCTCGAGTGGAGATGGACTTGGCAGAAGACCTGGAGAAAGAGCTGGAGACCACAGCCCAGGAAGTGCTGGGGAAACTCAGGAGCGGTGAGCTGTTCCAGTCCAACTGGGACACCGCTGCCTTCATCATCTTCCTCATCTTCCTCGGTGAGCGTGGCCCTGGCCTCTGGCCCCCTTGGCCTCCTGTCCTAGGCCTGGCCGAGGGCCGTATCTGGACACCTGTTCCACCCCCAGGCACCGTGTTGCTCCTGCTGCTGCTGGTCTGTCTTCACTGCTGCTGCCACAGCTGCTGCAGCCGCCGGAAGGTGAGCCCCGAGCAGGTGAGGCCTGCCAGCAGCCTGGAACTGCACCGGGGCGAGGGTGCTGGGGCTCCCGCGGAGGGGGGCCGGCGGGCACACACACGAGGGAAGCCCGGCCAGCCCCCAGTGCCTCTCTTGCAGGAACACCCCAAGGGAGTGGATAACTTGGCCCTGGAACCTTAATGCAGCGAGCCCCCCCAGCCCCCCTGCCCGTGTGTCCTGCTGGCAACAGCGCCGATGCCTTGGCTGCCTGGAGCTTGAGTCTGGAGTGTGTTCTGAGCTTCCCTTCAAGGGGTGGGCAGTGTGGGCACTCACTGCTTTCTCCGGGTGCCCACCTGCTCCCCCACGGCTTTCAGCGGGCTGGACTGTCGCTCCAGGTCACACATCAACTGCTGACGGGAGGGGAAGCTGGACTCCAACTCAGTGGCCCGAACCCCCAGGCCGAAACCTGGTCCCCAGCCCACTCAGTCCCTTGGCAGCCTGGAGGACCCCCTCAAAGGTGGGACAGGAGGCCAGGGGCTCTGTCACTGGGTACCCCACCCAGATCCTGATGATCAGGGATCCCCAGCTTGGTCCTCACTCAGACAGACAGACAGACGCTCCAGGTAAAGTCAGATGATCTTTATTTCCTGGAGACCTTGTCAGGGATACGGAGCAAACACATTCAAGGGCACCACAGCGAGGCGGCGGATGGTTCTGTCTGTCCTCCTGACTCCCAGCTTAGGGCCCTTGCCCACTCCTCACCCTCCAACAGAGGGGAGAGTACGGCTGCCCGTCACCATCCTGGGGCAGGTCAGAAGGCAGAAAGAGGAGGGAGGAGGAGAGCCCTGGGCCTGGCGCCACCCCAAGTCCAAAGGTTCCCGCTGTGAAGGGAGGGCAGGGTTTGGAATGTGGGCCACCTCTAGGCTCTGCCTTCCTGACCACCCCCGTAAAAGAAAAAGCAAGCCAGCATCCCTGTCTCTCCATGCTTCCAGTGCTCATTTCCATCTGTGCAAATGTGATGGGCAGGATGGGGAGAAGAGGGAAATAAATAATAGCCCACGCTGCCTGGTTCTGGCTCTGGCCAACATTCCTGGGGGGGATGGGTGAGGGGGACAGGGGCCATTTCCCTGGGGGTCAGGCTCTTGGGTGCTCTGCTCAGAAAGGCCTGTAGCTCCAGTAGCTGGAGAACACGGAGATCTAGGGAGGGAGAGAGGTAGGGGACATGGTGAGTGGAGGTGTTAGGGGGCTTGGCCCCTGCTGTAGCCTGTGACCCAGGTGAGAGTTCAAGGACATTCGGGGGCAAAGTGTCAGGGAGAGGGTATTGCTGCTCAGCCACACTGTGGCCCATCTGCCTCGTATGTGCAGAAGGTACAGAGGACCTGAAGATTTGGGGGTGCTTTGGAGGTGTGACAAGAGCCCCTGGAATTCCTCCAAAATGAAATGACTTAGCAGCCTGGTATCTGCTGGCCCCGTCTGCCTGCCCCACCCCCACAGTCCCTACAGCCCACCTTATCCTTGAGCTGCTGGCAGAGCTGCAGAGACACAGTGAAGAAGACTAAGGCGTCGTTGAGCCATGGGATCACACACTCCACCTTGTGCACGTGGCTCACCTCCAGGCGCTGGGAGCCCCATTCGCTGGGGGGAGAAGGAGGGTCCCTGGGGGTGGCCTGACTAGCCCAGCCCCCGGGGCCCCCAAGGTGTGGAAGGCTGGGGCGGGCAGGAAGCTGCAGGGCACCGTACTTACAACATGGCCCCGGGGCTGTGGAGCACGGCGCCTCCAGCTGGGCGGAAGTTCTAAGCAGAAGAGCACCAGACCCAGTCAGGCCCGAGAGGCTGCAAGGCACTTGGGGGTGGGGGGGCAAGTGGGGTCCCCCTCACCTTGGTGGAATTGGGCTGCAGGGCGTGCAGCTGGTACACGGTGAGGCAGAGCTTATTGAGGTTGATGTAGACATTGACGAGCAGGTCGGAGGGCAGCGCTGGGGCAAACATCCGCTGGGGACAGGGACGGGGCAAGCAGATGGCATGAGGGCCAGGCAGGCATTCCCCAGGACCACCTGGGGGACCCCATTCCCCAGCCCATGGCCTGGGGCTTCCAAACTCTTCCCAGGTGCCCCGGGGAGCTTCCTGCACCAGGCTTGGGAACCACTGACCCAGACCCGGGGTATTTGGGGGATGCAAGATGGAGGCCCAGAAAACTGTACAGACCTAGACCTTTGACTGACAACAGTTTGGGGTTTCCAGGACCCCGTCACACCCCTGTGTCCCTCCCAGGGGCAAGCTGGGCTCCTTGACGGGGATTCCCTCTCCCGGAGCAGGGGCTGGCCTAAGGCACTGACCGTGAGGCCACTGGCAGCGATCTCAGGCAGAGTAAGGGTTGCTGGCGTGGTGAGCCGGTTTCGGGCTCTGGTCAGCTGCAGCATCACAGCGTCCATCAGCTGCGGGGAGGTGGCCGGTCACAGCTGCTGCGGGGGCAGCCCTCACCCTCTCACATCAGGGAGGGACCAAGTCATGGTAGCGCCCAGCTCCTGCCTGTGTGGTCCCACTCTCATGGCCTGAATCCCCCTAAGGTGGGGCTTGTTCAAGGGGCAGATGTTTGGGCTCCAGCTGTGTGTGTGCGGGGGGGGCGGGACGTCTGCACTGCTGACTATCTGTGCAGGAGGTTCTACCACATGGGGTCCTGGGTGCTGGTCCAATGGGGAATGGAAGATGGAAGCTCCCTGGAGTTACTCCCAGGGGCATGAGGGCTCTGTGGATGGGGGTGCAGGCAGTGAAGGAGCTTAGAGGAAGGGGCCTTAATCCAGGCTGGGTACAAGGAGTCAGGGGAGGCCTCCTGGAGGAGGTGATAGGTTGGGTAAGTTGAGGTCTTAAGGTGGGCACCAGCCCTGTGTTCAAAAGTAAAGCTCCAAAATGGTAAGGTCACATAGCTAGTCAATGGTGGAACCATCTGGAACTCATCTTTTTCCTTTGACAAGGACCAAAGCTCTGACCAGAACTCCTCAGAGCCCCAATTTCCACTGCCTCCAGATATTGTCATGGGAATGGGACTGGGGTGACCTGGCTTCTAGGAAAGGGAAATTTTGGGTGGAGGCCTGGGGGCCGCACCGCCTACACCCAGGGTGGTCACAGTTCTGGGAGGGACCTCAGTCCATCTAGTTGGACCCGGAGGTCCAAAGAGGGTAAGGGAATCACCTAAGTCAGGGACAGAGCTAAAGCGCGAATCTGAGGCCTGTCAGTGCAGCCCACCCCTCCATACCCTGTGAATTCCCTTTGAGAATTACAAGGGTTTCTCGCCGTCTAGGAGGGCTACTACTTCCTGAGCATTTGCCAGGGGCTGCTTCGCCTGGATCATCACAACTGCCAGTCACGACGCCACGGTACCCTTTTGTAGGGGAGGCTGTTGAGGCACAGAATGGCTAAGAAAATGACCTGGGGCTGCACAGCTCAGTGGAGCCCTGGGATCAGAGCCCAGGTCTGTCTGGAGGCCAGGCTGTGAATCATTTGACTGGTTGTGTGGACATGATATCGAGAGGTGATGGGGCGACCATCGGCTGCACCTGAGGCTGTTGGGGGCAGAGCTCTCCAGGGGCCTGGTCAGGGGTCAGGACCAGGAGTAGGGATCCTGCTTTTCCTGCTCCTGCAGGTAGCGCACCTTGAGGACCTCTGCTCCTGTCCTGAACTGGTAGCTTTCATCCCGGTTGGCGAGGAGGTAAATGGCCTGGCTTACGTGGTTCCTGGCATC
The DNA here is from genome assembly GCA_004024625.1 of Mellivora capensis. Taxonomy (NCBI): domain Eukaryota; kingdom Metazoa; phylum Chordata; class Mammalia; order Carnivora; family Mustelidae; genus Mellivora; species Mellivora capensis. The sequence continues at coordinate 338,525 of PISX010000088.1, read as the reverse complement.
CTGGATCTGAAAAAAAAAAAAAAAAAAGCCCATTGAAAGGTCAGTGGGCTGGCCCTCAGGAGGAAGAGATGCCAACTTCAGAGTAGCCACAGTTTCCGGGGCCCCCGATGACAGGGCCTCACTCTGAGGGGCTGTCCTCCTGGGACGGCTGGGGTGGGGTCTCGGCTGCCTGACCCCTCTCCGCCAGCTGTCCTCTCTGTGCCCACTGAAAGCCAGGCCCTGATTGGGTGTTGGGCATATGGCACAGACTGGCAGGCCTGCCATCACATAGCTCACCTTCTAGAGGAGGACAGAGAGTAGCAGAGCAAAGGCACAAGAGAACAACACACTGAGTGACTTGCATAAGGACAAAAGGGTGGCTGCAGGTTGGGGGAGGAGTAGCCTCTTTAGATGGCCCGAGGGAAGTGCCTCTTGAGCATCACCTGGTGAAGAGTAAAGCAGTGAGAGGGCTCCAGGCAGAGCGATGAGCATGGGCAAAGGCCCTGAGGTGGAGGGGCAGGGTCTAATCACAGAAGAGTGTGGACTTTGTCCCCAGGAGCAGCTGGAAGCCCCTGGAGGCTCTGTGAAGGGGAGTTCCCTGTTCAAGAGGATCCCTGTGATTCCCACCGGGGCCCAGAGGCCTACAGCCAGAGCAGGTTCCCACCTCCCTCCAGGCTAGACTCTGGAGTCCTAGGCACTGCCCGCCCCAGCTTTGCTGCTAGGAAACAACTTCCCAGGCTTGCTGCAGCCTTAAATCCCCCATGGCCACCCCAGGAGGCCTCAGTGCCGCTCAGGCCTGCCCCTGCCTGCCCTTGTGGCTTAAGCCCTGGCAGGAAAAGGGCCCGATTACCTGTTGCAGCTTCCATTGCTTGTCCTCGCGGAAGGCAAAGTGCAGCAGCTGGTTGTTCCGGGGAATCTTCAGGTTCACGTCCTGACGGGCAAGAGTGTATAAGCAGGAGGACCCCTCTCCTGCTTATGGCCACTCTGAGCCCTTGAGCAGGGGGCAGACATGGTATGCGTGTGGTAGCTCAGGCCCCAGCCAATCCACAGGGCAGAAATTCTCCCATCCTCCCTGGCATTTGGGGTGTGAACAGGGAGGTCAGGAGACAGGAACTCAAGCCCAAAAGGAACCACAAAGAAATGAAAGGGAACAGAGACAGAAAGGGGAAGGTGGCCTCAGCTAGGAGGAGGTGGTGTGACTGTGGGCAGAAAGGGAGCATGGGTACAGGCCAACGGACTGAACACCCACTACTGGAGGAGAGGCACCTTCCCCCACATCTTGGTGCTTGGCACAGATGGAGTTCAGATGTTGGCTGATTCCACTTTGAATTGGGGCCAGCCTAATTCCTCCAATGCCCACGCTTCACTGGGCCCAGACTCAGGGCCAGGCCGTGTGCAAAGCATCCCCCTTCCTGCACCTCTCACTGAAGCCACACACCAATTCCAGAGGAGGTTTAGTGGGGTGGGTTGTTATTTTACAAATGAGGAAACTGAGGCCCAGAGAGGTCAAGGATCCTACCCAGGGTCACACAGCCAAAGGGTAAAGGCAAAGCTCAGCAGGAGGCCCCCACACTCTTCCCCACTGGATCCTCCAGCAGCAGGGAAAGGGAAGAGGGGCTGGGGGACTCACCGCCTGGCTCAGCGCGTCCCCTTGCAGAGTCAGCACGCCCTTCACCTGGTCTGTGCTGCAACATGCGGGGGTCAGAGCAGTGCCTGTGACTGCCCTCTCCCACCACCTCGCCCTTCCAGCAGGTTGCCCTTACTGTCACAGGATGGCCCAGGCTGCCCCACAGCACACCCTCTGCGTGTTGGTGCTGAAATCAGTCTGCATGGCAGGGCCTTGGCAGTACAGCCTCCCCTAGAGGGTATCCCAGGTGTCCCCCTCACAAGCAGTCCATCCCTCCTGTTTCTGCTCAGCCCTGGCTCACCTACAGCTGCCGAGGATGAAGTTCTCTTGCTTGGCAGGCCCCTCGGTGCCTGCACCAGAGCATGGCAGAGTGAAGCGGAGTGAGGCCTCCTGGAGGGGCAGAGGGGAGTGGAGTAAAGTTGACCCAATCCAGCTCACCTTTCCTTCCAGAAGCCCCATTCCTGGGTTGGCTAGGGGAGGGACAAAGTAGGCTAGTTTTCCAACCTCCAGGGCACCTTCCCATTTCTCTGGCCCTTCCCCCACCACCTGAGTTTCAGGTCCTACCAGAGTAGATAGCTGTTCCTTTCACATTCCCTGGACGCCTACCTCCTGCCCAACTCAGGGATATAGAACAGAGATGATCTCCAGGCTGGGTTAAGATGCTCGAGTGTGGGGGAGCAGAGTCAAGGAATGACGACGGTACTCATGGTAACTCGAAATTCTGGCCATAGCAGGCAATGCCTGGACATTTTTGTGAGTTGTCTTGTCTTCACAAAAGCCCCGTGAGGCCAGTACTGCAATCTCGTTCTTGCGAAAAGGAGGCCCCATGAGGTTGAGTAAGGTGCTGGAGACCTTGAGATCACAGCTTCAGAGGAAGCCTTCCTTGAACCCAACCCTGACGGCCTAGACCCCCGCTAGCCGGGGACTCATTCCAGGCCCACCCCACCACGCTCACACAGCTGCCTGTTGGTTAAGTGGGCAATCACATAATGGTGCCTCCACTGGACGCCAAGTCCACTGGGGCAGGGCCTGGTCTGCACAACGCGCGTCGCGTCCACAGCAGGCGCTCGGGAGGCAGGCGCGGCGCCCCGGGAAGGAGCCGCAGCAGGGCCGGCCCGCCAGAAGCCTTACCTTGAGGATGTCCTGCAGCTGCCTGAGCACGGCGTGGACCTCGTCGTGCAGCAGCCAGCGGAACTCCTCCTCCTGCGGAGACAGGCCGGTGGTCAGCCGCCGGGGCCCGCCGCCCCCGCCCCGCCCCACCTCACCCCACCCCACCCCGTCCGCGCGCCTCACCAGCACCGCTCGCTCCGCCGCCGTCGCTGCCATCGCGGTCGCCATCGCCGCCGCTCGCCGCCCAGGGACCGCCACCCACCCGCGGTCCGCCCGAGGTCTGTCCACCCGCCGTCCGTGCGCCCGCGGCGCGCTGGCCCACCCCCGCCGCCGATTGGCTGCGCGTGCGCCCGCCCCGCTCCCGGGCCCCTTCCCCCGCCTCCGACCGGCCGACCGGGGGCTGCGAATCGAGGCTGGCGACTGCGCGAACCCGCCTGCGCCGGCTCTCCCAAGCCGCCGCGGGCATTTACCGCGGGCGCAGCGCGCTTGGGCGCCGCTCCAGCTGGAGCGCGGCGGCCGCTTATCCCGCCCCCTCCCGGCAGTGATAGGGCGCCCTGCTCCGCTTGCGCTCACTGATTGGCCAACGGGCGGCTTGTTCTCGTCGCGTCCGGCGATTGGCCGGCAAGGTAGCCTGTTCCTGCTCGGCCCTGCCCTCCGCGCGCTGAGCTCTCCGGCCGGGAAGAACCAGCCTGCTGAGCTATCCCGGCGCTCCAGACCCTCCTCCCTCCACCGCGGGGCGTGGAGGGTCTGAGTGCAGGTAGTGGCTACTGCCGAGGTAATCAGTCACAGTTGTGTTACCAATAAAGGTTTTATTTTGCTTGCAGTAGCTTTTTGTTAATTGCACAAAATCATGTTTTTGCCATTTAAACATTATCACACAATCCTATTCTGAAAGACAAATGTTCATTAAAAACAAAGCAAAAATAAAAATTCACAACCTTAATTACCTAGATTTGTCATTTAAAGGAGGTTTAAAGGAAAAAAAAAGGGTCATGGAAGAGGGGCTTTCTTACAAGCTTTTTCACAAGTATCACATTTTCTCCTAAAAGGGAAGGATTTCAAAACAAAGGTGAAATAGCTTAAACAGAAATACTCATAAAAAGAAACTTTACAGAATTGTCAACAATATTAAGACAACATTGACTAACCAGTTTCATTACAGTATTCTCCCCACCCCCACCCTCCCCGAAGTGTCCGGCTAGGACTAGAACAGGCTTTGTGTTCAGAGAGAAAAGAATTCCAAATCCCAGTGAAGTTATGCCAAAAACACGCAGAATCTTCCCTGCCCTCTCCCTATGTCTTCTGACATCCCTCGCCTGGTTTCTGATCAGCGGAAAAGGGCCAAGGTTGAGGGGGAGGGGTCCACACCAGTGTGGTCTCATTCTGTATATTCACTAGAAATGCTGACCTGCAAAGTGTGACTTTGGAAAATGCAACCCAAGCAGAGGGAGAGAACATTGACATCTTTTAGGTGACTTCTCCTTGTTTTTATGCCACATTCCAAGCCCCTCTGGTCCCCTATCCAAGGAGAAATGTTAGGGTCTTGAGGATGTCTCAGATCCACCTCTGAGGGTCAGATAGTTCAGATTGGGTCAGGCCCAGTTCTCTTCCCTCCCGAGAGACCCTGGGGCCCTGGAAGCATCGAAGACCATGCTTCTGGCTGAAGTGAAGACACTCGTTCCTGTTTCAAGAGCTGAGCCTAAGAAATGGCTGTCGTTGGTCGGGCTGGGTCTGGGCCAAAGGAGGGACAGAAAACACTGTCTCCACGGGAAGAAAATGAGGAAGAGAGAATGAAGAGGTGGGCAGGTGGGGAACATGTGCAGGAGTAGGCCGGACAGGGTGAGACTGCTGTGAGGGGACCCAGTCAGAGTGACTCTTGAGAACCAGGTGGGAGTTTGCAGCGTAACGGAAAACAGGAAGGAACCCCCCTCCTCCCTCTTCACTCCTCCCTGGTGGCCCTCAGGATCCCCTTCCCAAGGGCTGGAATGCAAATCCAAATACTAAGAGAGCCTGGTGAGGAGTGAGCTCCCCCTACACCAAAGCAAGGAAGTCTGATCCCAGCCCAGGGCTCTGCAGTGACGGTGACTTCTGGGACAGGTGCTCAAGAGCGGCGAGGAGGGCAGGCTTCTGTGAGGCTCACCTCATGTGCTGGCGATTTGCTGCTCTCCCTAGAGAGCCAGAGCCCTGCGTCTGCTCAACTTCGCCAAATCTCTTTTCAGTTCACAAAGGCATTTATGGAGAGTTGGTTGCACATTGGTAGCTTAAACATGACAGTCCTCATCAGCTGGTCACCTGAGGTTGGAGGGCCCACGAGGACCCTGTTTGGAGACGGTGCTGGCTCGTCTTGACCCAGAGCCTCTTTTTCACGCGCACGATCCAGTAGGGGGTTGTGGACATAACCACAGCCTCTTTGCTCTGAGGGAAGGAAGCAGTGGAAAAGCTTCCAGTTCTTACTGCTGATTCTAGTTCCTTGAATGGAAAGGGTCTGAGATAAGACAAGCTCAGAAGGAAGGAAAAAAAAAAAAAAAAAAAAGCCAGGCAGCAGTTTCTGGGCAGCTTCTATCCTGGGGCGAGAGCCAGTGTGTGGTATGTAGGGGTTGTGTGTATTGTGTATGTGTGTGTGAACACACAGCCACCTAGTCCGGGGCCAGTGCCCAGCTCAAGAGCTTTCCCAAAGGCCAATCCTGCTGACACCCCTCCCCTCCCCAGGACCTCCAGGGGAGGAGTGACGCTGTGTGCTGTGCTGATGGCAAGTCTCAAAGTCTGTATAAAAGGAGATGGAGACAGGTGGACTGGTCCAGAGTTAAGTCCCAGGACCCCAACCCCATGTGAGGAGGAGGGGTCAGAGGGAAGACTGGGGGGCAGGGGTGGGGTATCGAGGGCTTAGTGTATATAGGCTCGGTACACGGCAGACATGTCGTTGTCAGACTGGTCCAGTGCCTTGGCTCTTTTGTACACCTGGAAAAAAAGGAGATGGGCTCAGTCTCTGGCCACAGAGCTGACTTAAAGACACAATCTGCTTTGTGGAGGTAGTTCTAGATGCGGTCAGGCAGGCAGGCTCTGGAGTCCAGGCTGTCTGGGTGCAACTCCTGGCCACCCTCCACTGATCTTGAGCGAAGTGCCTCAGTTTCTCTCTGTCTTCATTGCTACTCCTTGATGTCATGGAGAAGATAACAAGGTTATCATGAGGACTAAATGGAGCGAGGGAGGTAAAGTGCTCAGAGCATTGTTAGTAATTATAGTCATGTCTCTTCCTGCCTTTAGGGTCTCCCTGTGTTATTCTCTGGGCTGCTATCCTTGCCCTTCCCTCTGCATGGGATGCCTTTCCCTAGACATAGCTGGCTCCTTCCCAGTCAGCTCCAAGGCCTTCCCTGACCAGTCTATATAAAGCAGAGGCTGTACCACTTTATCCTGTTACCTTATCTTACTATTTTATTCGTACTTCTGACCTTCAGAGAATTCTTGTTTAAATACCTATCTGCTTATCTTGTGGCTCCTTCCATTAAAACGTTAAGCTCCACAAGGAAGGGAACGGGTGGCCCCTCACCATGTCCCCCGAGCCTAGAAGAGTGCTTGGCGGCTGACAGCCACTCCAGAGCCACTAGGTGAGTACTATGAACGAGCGTGAAGAGAATTAAAAAGCCATTCAAGCAGGGCAGTGTGGCGTCCAGGCACACTGAGGAAATGCAGTTGGCCACAAGGTTCCTCCCACATAGTCAGCTGCATCTTTGTCTTTTTTTAAAAACATAGTCCAGTTGAAGCCACGATAATTGAATGTCCATTATAGCTCAGGTATAGCTGTCAGCTCAAAATGAAGGCTAAATAAAGACCGTTTCAGAGAAAAGAAAACGAATCGTTGCCAGCAGACCTGCATTACAGGGAATGCTGAAGCAAGTTCTTCCAGTTGAAAGGGAACAATACCAGAGAGAAATTCAAATCTTCAGAAAAGAATGAAGAACACTGGAAATGGTAAATTAGAGAAATATAAAATTATTTTTTCTTTTAATTAAAAAAAATACATACGACCACTTAAAACATTCCAACATTGTCTGGTAGGTTTAGAACAAAGGCAGATGTAACACATAGGACATCTATACCCCAAAGCAGGGGTTCTTTTGGGGCGCCTGGGTGCCTGAGTTAGTGGCTCAGAGCGGCCGACTCTTGATTTCCGCTCAGGTCATGATCACTGGGGTGTGGGATCAGGCCCCCACATCAGGGTCCACACTCAGTATCAAGTCTGCTTGTCCCTCTCCCTTTGCCCCTCCCAACTCATGCACGTGTGTGCGCATGCTCCCACTCTCTCTCAAAATGAATAAATAAAACCTTAAAAAAACAAAGCAGAGCTTCTCAACCTGGGGTTATTTTGCCCCACAGGACACATGGTATCTACAGACCTCTTCCCAACTGAGAGGGCATTGCTGGCTTCTAGTGCTTATAGGACAGGGATGCTACTGAATACCCTGAAATGCACGGGACCACTCCCACAACGAAATGGGAATAGTGCCAGGTTAAGAAACCTTGCCTTAAAGGAGGAGGGAGGGCCGGTGAGGGAAATGGATCTATGTTTTATGTGAAAAGGTATAATATTAACTCTAAGTGGGCCATGAAGTTAAGGGTATTGCATATCCTTGCACACTGCAATCTCTAGACCACAGATAAAAGAGAAACAATGCATTATTAAAGAGCCAACAGAGAAAATGGAATTCTAAAAAACAGTCATATAATCCAAAAGGCGATAAAAAAGGAGGGATAGACAAAAGTCAGAAAGGACAAAGAGCAATCAAATGGTAGCTCTAAATCCATACACATCAACAGACTTTAAGACAAAGACTAAATGTGAATGGACTGGTGAACCTTAAGATCCTGAACACTGGGTTCCAGTGAGGAGCCTAAATTCACACCCTCCAGAAAGCACCACGCTCCACTGAGAAATTAACCAAAATGTCTGTTTTCAAGCCAAAGAGTCCTGTAGAGCCAGGGCAGAGGCACGTCAGAAATCACAGAGCAAGCTGCCAACACAAGCCACACGCAGATCCCTTCCAAAGTAACTTCAGTTAAAGACAGTCGACCAAAAAAATTCTATAAAATACACAGAGAAGTCCACTGGTAAGAGAGAATCCAAGGCCAAAACAAACAGGAGGAACCTGAAACTGTACTGCAACCTAGGAAGGTGGAGTGAGTTCCCTGAAATGCTCAGGCAGACAAGGAAGGGACAGGAGACTGACTACACATTATGAAAGGCCACGCATGAAAAGAGCACAACCGTGTTTCTTTACTTCTTAGCTGGAAAAAGCCACTTGAGACTTCTATTTAACTTGAATCGAACGTGTATCCTCTTAAAGTTCCTGGAAGATACAGCCTCTAAAATAAATCAATTTATGTGTTTTGTGTTTTATATAAAATACGGTTTTGACTGTAACTCTACAGTAATGAAATACTGCTCAGCTTTTTTTTTTTTTTTAAAGATTTTATTTATTTATTTGACAGACAGAGATTACAAGTAGGCAAGAGAGGCAGGGAGAGAGAGGAGGAAGCAGGCTCTCCGAGGAGCAGAGAGCCCGATGTGGGGCTCGATCCCAGGACCCTGGGATCATGACCTGAGCCGAAAGCAGAGGCTTTAACCCACTGAGCCACCCAGCGCCCCACTGCTCAGCTTTTTTAAGGCTACCCTTCCGTCAGGCTGAGGAAGATGACCTTCTCAACAACTCTTTCTGGGGCCCTTGGCTGGCTCAGTTGGTAGGGCACCCAACTCCTGATCTCAGGGTCATGAGTTCGAGCCCCACATCAGGTATACAGATTACTTAAACTTTTTTAAACAAATAAACAACCCCCTCTCCAACCCAATTGTTTTCAGGAAGTGCATATGTAGGTACTGTGTTGTCACTCAAACAAATGTCAATGACCAAACACTCCAATTAACAGGCAGATACTGTCAGAATGCATACAAATGCAAGCCCCACCGACAGGCTCTATACAGAGGATACCATTTAAATAGAAAGATACAAGTTGAAAGTCAATGAATGGAAAAAAGATATACCATGTACACAGCAGCAGCTATGGTAAAACCAGGCAATAGGCTTCAAGACAAAGGTCAGGAGGGATATTCCATAATAATTAAAGGCCAAATTCATCAGGAAGACATGACCATCACAAATGGCTAAAAACCCAAACACAAGAGTTTCAAAGATAACAGAATTAAAGGGAAAAACAGACAATGCTGCAATCATAGCTGGAGATTTTAGTATCTCTCTTTCAGCAACCAAAAGAACCAGAGAAAAAGGCCAATAAAGATGAACTGAAAAACCACTCTCTAACCTCGCTGGACCTAACTGATTATCGGCAGAACACAGCACCCAACAAGCGGAGAACAGTCTTCCTAAGTGCACATGGTACGCCCACCAAGACAGACCATCTGCTGGGCTGCAAAACAAGTCTCAATAAATTTAGAGTTAAAAATCACACAGGATCTGTTTTTTAACCACAATAGAGATACATCAGTAATCAATAACTATTAGATTTGCAGGACAACTCCAATTATCTGACTGATGCACTTTTGAGTAATCCGCAGGTCAATGAAATCACAAGGTTACAAGTAAGCAGGGCTCAGAAGGGAATGTATGCTTTTAAATGCTCCTGTCTAGAATCAATGACCTGAGCTTCCATTCAAGAGGTGAGACACAAAGAGACACAAAGCAAAGAGAGGGGAGGAAGCCTAAAAGCAAAGGGAAGGCTGTCAGATCTCGGGCCTCTTGAAGTTACCTCATTGGCTGCAGCTGCCATAGGAGTAGGATGGTTGACGGCATCCCCCAGGGCAATGGCTAAGCGGAGATCCTTCTGAATGTACTTCAGGTAGAAATCGGGCTTAAAGTTCCCTTGCAGGATATCTGAGGAGGGAAAGCCACATAACAGAAGAATTAAATGGACCCAAATTAAGAAACTATCTGCTGGACCACCAGGGCTCAACATCTAGCATTTCTTCCCTCTTGGACAAGAAACCGGTCCCCAGCCAGTACCCCCAAATCCCATCTGCCATGTCTCTGGATCCCTCTGACAGAGGGCATGGAAGGCATGGACTGACCAGAGAGGGTACCTCTTTCACACCGGTCAGCCCTTGAAGAAGAGAATGCTCTGCGACAGCAACCTGACCCGATTTCTCAGCTCCAGTCACAACTATAATGCAAGAAGAGAGGCCAAAGGCAACTCACTTTGGCACTTCTGGTCCAGGAAGATGCTGGCCAACTGTCCCTGATTGAGGATGTCCAAGAGTGTCTGCTGGGACTGGCCTGTCACTTGGGCCAGGGTTAACCCCTCAGCGATGGTGGCCATGAAGCTTCCCTGTACCATGTTCACAATCAGCATCATCTTGGCTGCATTGCCAACCTCACCTGGCCAGGGCAGAGAATCACGGTCACTTTCCAAGAATTCCGAGGGAAGGGACTTTCTGCCCACCCTCATCCCTGCTCGGACCCACCTCTACACCCAGGGGAGGCCCCATTCACCTGCCCCTGACAGAACTGGCTCTGACCCTTCGGGTTCTTCCTCCTTCCAGGCACTGACTGTGCAAGTCAAAGGAAACCTTCCCACGGGGGCCCCAGGCAGAGAGGCCGTGCGGGATTGACGCAGTCATCAGTGCAGTCTAGAGGGGATGTGGCCCACCCAGCCTCCGGGCCTGCAGTGGCCCGACAGGTGGGCAGGCGTGTTACCTAGAAAGAAGGAGGTCTTTCCCATTGCCTGGAAGCAGCTGCTGCAGTCCTCATACAAGCCCCTGTCTCCGGCTGCTAAGATCACCAACATCCCATCATTAGACAGCTGCTGATTCCCTGAGACTGGGGCTTCCAGAAAGCGGCCCCCCCTGGACACAATCACCTAGAAAGGAAAGTCACAGCTTCTGAAGGCCATGCCTCTCACCGGGGTTTCAAGTGGAAACACCTGGCCCTCCACACTGAGCCCCCAAACAGGTGTCTGAATTTCATGCAGTAAACAGAGAGGAGGGGGTGGTCTCCCCAGAGACTCCCACGGACTCAGAATTTCTTGCAATGACCAAGTGTGACCATGCCAATGGCTTGGCTGAGCACACCTCCTCCAGACACTGCCCTTCCCTGCTTCAGCCACTCTCAGAACACAGAGGGGCCAGAAGTCACCGCTCTCTCACTCGGCCCAGGAGCTCAGGCAGGGAGAATACCGTTGGTAACAACTGTAGACGGCCGCTTAAACCAAAAAGGCCCTGCTGGCAGCCTGCACTGCTTCCCATTGTGGGGCTGGCAGCTACACGACCTAATGCCCATCCCGGCAGCACCTTTCCTCTCACGGCTGTTCAGATTAGCTGTGGCTTGGAAAGCAGAAAGTGAAGACAGGCTAGTTCCAAGGCTACAAGCCTCTCCTCCTCTCCTGGCTTGGTTTCTAGAGTAACCAAGTTGCTCACTCAGGCATAATCAATCAGCCTGAATCTTGGGCTCCAACTGCCAAGGACGCTGGAAGGCCAGCATGAACGAGGCCGCTACCTGGGCCAGCTCGGTGACTGTGTCAGCATCCACTGTTGACATGTCCACGTAGCACTTCCCGGGGCGGATGCCCTGCAGCACACCACTGGGGCCCAGCACCAGCTGTGGGGACACAAGGGAAAAGCAATAGCCCAGGCTCCCAGCCAGACGCCCAGGACCCCTCAGACCTATGGTCAGAATCTTGTTACTTTTTTGGCTCATTTCCTGATTAGGAGGTATTAAGGCTGCCAGGGGGCAGCAAGTAAATAAGCCTGAGGGAGAAAAATACTTCTACTTTATTCCCATTTATCTTCAAAACAACAGATGCATGTTCCTTTTCACTAAAAATCTCCCATTTAAATGATAACCTCAGTATTTTTTTGGGCTTCTTTGAATTTACTTGGATTAAACTAGTTACCAATTCAACAAGATGATTGATTACTGTACTTGAACTAATAAAACATACAGATACAGTCACAGCTAAATATAGGATGTTGCCGGGTACACAAAGTAAGAATACATGAGGACAGTCGGCATAGATCTCAGGGACCCTAGTTATTTTCATTCTTTGTTCTGAATTAAAGGATGTCTGTATTGAATTTATGCAAGTAACTTTCACAATGGGGGATGGCCCCAGATGGGAAATACGACCCTCCCACACGCTACAGACACTCACTCATGGGCAGGGGAGAAGACAGGGAGGCCAGCCAGCTTTCCTGGCCACCACCTGAGACACTGAGGGGAGGGAGGGGATCCTTACGTCCTTGGCTGCCTTTGGATCGGACACGCAGGCAAAGGTGATGTCACAAGTTGAAACGACTTCAGCGGGGGTTCTTCCTAGGCGGGCCCCCTCCTGGATGAACAAATCACACTGCAAAAGTCACAGATCCTAATGTGAGCTGCAGGCAGTGCACAACAAACACACCAGCTAGGCCAGAGACACGCTGCACAGTCCCCCGAGCTGGCCTCCCAAGACAGAAGGCTGAGGCGAGGAGCCAGGGACACCAGAGGCGGTGGTCTGTCTTTCTGAGGGAAGTGGATGGGGCTCCTTAAGGACTGTCTTGTGTCTGCATACCTGGTGCTTAGAACGATGTTCTACTTCACAGAAAGCATAAAACAAGTGTCTGCTGAAGGTTTCCTGTTTGAAGAACAGGATGTAAACAGCACCTGTTCGCAGCCCTCTGAGGCTATCTTGGCTGTGGCAAAACGTGCCCAGTGTCCCAGGCTATCCACATTGTGCTGGGGAAGCAGGGCTGGGGCTGGGAAGCTGCTCTCTTACCAAGATGTTTCTGGGAGTCTAAAAGCATGAACTTTTCTTCCTTGAGAATTAAAATTACCCAGAATATCTCGTAACAAAACATCATTAATATTTCAGTGTTACTTCCTTTTCTAAGGCATTTAAAAAGGTAATCAGAATAAAGTGAACCTACTATTTTGTATCCAACTCTCAATACTGTGTGTGATATGTATTTATACATACTGTAGGCTTTTATAATAGATGGCTGCAAAATATTCCATTGAGATACACCTGAATTTACCTAATAGCTCTCCTGCAGTTAGTTATGTAGCCTGCTTTTAATTATAAATGACTCCAACAAAGATCTTCATGTACAATACCTTTCCTGTACGTTCTGAATTTAGGTCTTGGAAAGCAGAATAAAACAGGCTTGGAAAACAGAATAGAACAGCTTTAAAGTTCTTAATAAATGTAGACAAATGGCTTTCCATTGGAGCTGTTAATTTATAAAGATCATCAGCAAGGTCTCAAACCACTATCAGCACAAACTTTAGAAATAACAAACAAGGGGTGCCTGTGTGGCTCAGTCATTAAGCATCTGCCTTAGGCTCAGGTCATGATGTTGGGGTCCTGGGATCGGGTCCTGAATTGGGCTCCCTGCTTGCGGGAAGCCTGCTCCTCCCTCTCCCACACCCCTTGCTCATGTTCCCTCTCTCGGTGTGTCTCTGTCAAATAAATAAAATCTTCAAAAAAAATTAAAAAACAAACAAAACAAACAAGCATCCATAAATACACAAAAATTTTGTCCTACCTGATGATTTAACCAGCCCACAACGGCAACTTTTTGATATATTTTGATCACTTTTCATTACTGAACCTTTTTTTTTTTCATTACTGAACCTTTTAAATTTAATACCTTTGTTTGCTGTTTCTTTTGTGAGGTAGTTATTTTGAAGTTATCAATATATTTAATAAAATCAATATATTACCTTTTCTCTATCATCTCTGCTATAAGCACTTTGAGTTATTGTCCCTCTCAATCTACGTGGAATTTACTTTAGTGGGGGTATGAAGTGAGATTACTACTTCCTCAACTTTCTAACCAGTTGTTCTGAATGTAGCTTACTGACTGGCCTTTGTCCTATCTCACTGACTGCAGCGAGCCGCCTCTATCAAGGTCCTAGCTGTCTGATCTAGCTGACGGGTTTGTGTCTTTATTACGCTACACATGCATCTTAGCTTTGACTATACAGCTTTACATTTTAAACTTTGCTTGGGAGAAATCGCATTACTCTTTTCTGAAAAAGTGAAAATATGTCTCCCATTTCCTATGCCGGGGAATAAATGTTTTTTTTTTTTTTTTTAAAGATTTTATTTATTTATTT
>PISX010000088.1:0-324607 GCA_004024625.1 Mellivora capensis | reverse complement strand
CACTTAACCGAATGCACTGCCCAGGCACCCCTAATCTTTTGCTTTTGCGGCCATCATTTTACAGATGAGGACTGAGGCTTAGGAAGGTAAACAATCTTGCTGGAGAGGGTGAGCTGTGACTTGGATTTAGGTCTGATTCCAAACAGAGGTTCGTAACTGCTTTGTTCTCCTGCTTTCCCATAAATTAATTTAGACAGATTGGCCATGTTTATATAATATTTAGGTTTTTCAATCAAGATACAGGGTGACCAGAGACACCTCTATCAAAAGTGAATGTACTTATAAGGGAAACCCTCTGACTTCTGCCTTAGGTACCCAATGCCCAGCAAGGGAAGCCCAAACCTTTCAGCACAGCTTTCAGTGCCCTTTCCCCAACCCTCTTGACTCTCCAGCCAGTTCCTTGTTATTCTTGAAAAGGCCTTTGTTTCATTGGAGTGAATTTTTCTTTTGCCTTGCCAAGACATTTCTGTTCATTCAAACCCATCAGCCCTGACACCTCCTTCAGCAGCCACCCTTTCAGCTGCACCTAGCTCCACAAGGGTGCTCGCTCAGTCACTATGTAAACACTTACTCAGCCACACCTGCCCCCCAACAGGCTGGTCCTTCCTCGCTCTCTCTTCGTGTGCTCCTGGTGACTACAGGGCTTTAGTTTCTCGGTACTCAGACTACCATTCTTCACCTTTTCTTGGATAGGAATGTGATGGGAGGAGCCACGGCCCCTCTCCCTTACAAAAGCTGCACATTTGGACTTGGAATTCCATTTCAGGGCATGCACAGACCCTTGAAGTGGTGGACCACCACCTTAGGTTAAGAACTTCTAATCCTGTCCTGTCCACTTTGGTGGGCACTTGTCATAGGTGGCTATTTACATGTAAGTGAAATAAACTAAAAATTCAATTCTTCCACCATACTAGCCATGATTCAAGTCCTGACGAGCCACAGTGGCTAATGGCTATCATGCTGGACAATAGAGACATGGACATTTCCAGCACTGCAGAATGTTCGGTGCTGTTAATACAATCCCAGTAAGAGAACACAGTGCAGCCATTAAAAAGGAAGAGGCAGATCTATCTCTATGCACTATCAGTGAGCTACTAATATACACACACGCATGTATTTTCATGTGCAAAAAAGGATACAAACATCTGACCTGAGCTACCTCAGGTAATGGCAGGAAAGGGAGAATTTTCACTTTATTTTATACCCGAGGGTTTTTAAATGTTTACTTTTTATAATAACATCCAAAGCTTAAAGATTCTTTTTTTTTTTTTTTTTAAAGATTTTATTTATTCATTTGAGAGAGAGAGCATGAGTAGGGGAGAGAGGCAGAGGGGAAGGCAGACTCTGGTGAGCAGGGAGCCCGAGGTGGGGCTCAATCCCAGGATCCTGGGATCACGACCTGAGCTGCAGGTAGACACTTAACCATCTGAGCCACCCAGGGGCCCCAAAGCTTAAAGATTCTTAACTATAGAGAACAAACTAAGAGCTGATGGAAGGCGGTGGGTAGGGGATGGGCTAAATGGGTGATGGGTATTAAGGAGGACACCTGTGAGGATATATATACATTATGTAACACTGGATGATGTTACAAGTGACGAATCACTAAATTCTATGTCTGAAACCAATTTCTACCACGCATGTTAATTAACAAGAATTTATTTTATTTTACGATTTTATTTATTTATTTGACAGACAGAGATCACAAGTAGGCAGAGAGGCAGGCAGAGAGAGAGGCGGATGCAGGCTCTCTGCTGAGCCGAGAGCCCAATGTGGAGCTCGATCCCAGGACCTTGAGATCATGACCTGAGCCAGAGGCAGAGGCTTAACCCACTAAGCCACCCAGGCACCCCAACTAGCAAGAATTTAAATAAAAATTTGAAACAAAAAACAAAACAAAAAAAACACACACAAAAACCAAAATCTCTTAAGCTCATATACCTACAGCTTTACCTGCCTGAACTAAGAGTTTGGTTTCTCCTACTCCACCTATGCAGAACGCTGAGCGGAGACAACAGGAAGATCCCTATCCTTAAGCCACTCCAACTCCAAGGGTCAAGGCGTTGTCCCCACTCCGCCTGACAAGCACCCCCATGAACTTACTTTTTCTGCAGTCCGGTTCCAGACAGTCACCGTGTGACCCATCTTTAGCAAGTTGGAGACGATGCCACTTCCCATGAGGCCAAGGCCCAAAAATCCTATCCTGGAAGAGAGAGACACCGACCGGCTCAGGGTGGGGCTCCACGCACCAAGAAGCTCACTCAGCGGCCCACAGCACCTCTGCAGAGCCAGCAGCAGCGTGTGCACATTGGGCCTTTTCTCCTCATGCCATTGTTTCAGAGTGTCCCTCAATTTAAATGGGCTTCTCTAAATCCTTGCCTGCCACAGAAAGAAGTGTGCCTCATCTGGTTTAGGGCAAGTCTTCCAACTTGTTCCCTTACTGCTCTGCTAGAGTGTCTGAGCCCAGGTTCCAGCACAGCGAGAAAGCAGGCATTTGTCTTCAACTCTTACAGCGGCTTCCTGGTCAGCCGCCCTGAACGCCAGGCTTTCGGCTGTCATTTTAAAGCACATCAGAATCTGTGACAAGGAACTGAAGCAACATGATCAGAGCCAGCCAACTTCTCAACTGCAGGGATCAGGATCATAGTCTTCACCTCCCTCCCCAGCTCGACACCCGACACCACCTTTGTGTTGTTCCTGCTGTTAGCAGAGACAGGGACTGACCCTTTTCAAAGCCTGGAGCCAATCTTCTCCAGATCGTGCATTCTCCCTCTGCCTGCCTTCTCCCGAACCTGTCTGGCACTGCTCTGCGCTGGCCTGTCCACGGCCCCTCCCCCTGCCCCTCTAGCTGCAGCCCATGCTCATCCTGGGGGACTGAGTGCAGGCGGTGGCAAGTTCTGCTGACCTTCGCTTCCTGCGGCCTGTTTCCTCCCGCAACGCTGAGAACTTAGGGGCTGTTAGCTACTACTGCTATTTCTATGTGCTCTTACAGATTTTATGTTGCCCAGAGGTCTTTTTCTCGTTCTTGCGCTTCACTCCTTGCATGGGATAGAGCTAACCAATGCCTCTTCCTTCATTTCTTATTACGTGTGCTCTGGTTTCGGGTGGGTTTCTCTCAGCCCCAGACCCTCTCTGCGGCCTGTCCGCCTTCTCCTGAGTTACCTTTTTAGTATTCTTGGTCTCTGGGGCTCACTTTCGCAGCTACCCCTGCAAACTGGCTCTTGTACTCAAACGGTCCCCCGCCCCCCATCCCCGGTGGAATATGAACTCCCACATGCTCTCTGTCCTAGCATGACTCCAAGGATGAAGAGAGCCCACCACCTTCCTCACCACATGGCACCCTTGCCCACCTTGCAGCCAAGGCTCAAGCCCAGGATATCTTCTGTCACTCACATTTGTCTGGGTAGTGGAAGCTTGCCCTACGACTTGACATCATAGCAGACTAATTCTCTTTTCCTGGCGTTCCAGGAAGCCTAATACACCACACAGTTGCTTCGTTTTTTAGTAAGCTTCATATTCACATCAAAAAATGGTTTGACTAATGGGGCAACAAAGGTCTTAGGTGAAAGCACTGGACTCTGGCCTCAGCCTCACTCTTGTCTTTTTTTTTTTTTTTTTTTTTAAGTCTATACAGTTCTCCTTAAATCAGTAGGTGACACCCATCTCCCCTTTCATTAGCATAGAACATGCCTTTGCTTTTTCCATTCTCCCCAGGGCCGTTCACCCAAAATAACCGGTAGAATCAGGGATTTCATCAGCACAAAAAATTATGAATAAAGTAAAAGGCATACTGTTTTCACTCTGAGAAAGAACTGTACAGGAGATATGCATGGATAATTCAGAACTGGCACTCAGGAGAGTGCCCCATCTTAGCACTTTTAGACACACGACTGCAAATACCGCCAGAGGAAAGGCAGGGGATGTGCGGGTGCAAGCTAAGGCAAGGTGTGCAGACCACGGTCCAGGCTCACCCCCGAGAGCTGCTGGCAGGTATGCAGGAAGGACCCAGTGGCAACAGCAGAGAGAGCTGGGGAAGGCGGGATGATGGTGATTCACCTCTCACCAGCCACCTGCCCCCACCACAGCCAGTTTCAGGGTCTTCATCACTGTTCTACTAAGCCAGTGGTTCTCAAAATGTGGTCTTTTGGCTGGCAGCAGCAGCACACCCTGGAAGGTGTCCAAGATACAAACTCTCCGCATCTACACTAGAACTACTGACTGAGAAAGCCTGGGGGTGGGGTGGGGTGGGGTGGGGTGGTGGGGCCAAGCAGTTGATGCTTTACATGCGGCCTTCCAGGTGATTCTGAGTTAGGGGAAAGTCTGAGAACCACCAAACTGAGTGTTCCTCCAGCTCCAAGACTCACCAGTGTGCTATGAAGGCAACCCTGCCATGTACTTATAGGACCTTGGTCTCCTGCAGGTCAAATTACTCCCAGGTAACTCATTAAAAATTACGCCTTTCCCTCTCTCTTTCCATTCAACCCCAGCAATGGCTGGGATACAACCCTTAAGGAAGCTCCTTGGGGTCATCCCCTATTCCCTAACAGAACTAGAACCACAATAAGCCTTTTCATCAAAGGTCCTACTTTTTGTCTGTGGGTGTGATGCTGCCATTCACGGCCGTGCTGTCTGCTGCCTGGATGGAGGTGGACCCAGTTTCCTAGGGAAAGGAAGCACAACTCATCAGGTCAGTCTGCCCACGGCAAAGGCCCCAGTGGAAGAGAAAAATAGGGAGGCGTGGAACCTACGTACCTCTTCACATATTTTCAACTTCTTTGTGATTGCCTGGTAACAGACAGCTGGCTAATAAAGGAGGAAAAAAGACCATGTATTAAACTGAACGCTTAACTGGTCTTCATTATAACTTCCCTAAGAGGTTAGGCCTAAAGTGTGGTGTTAACACTGAAAACCTATTTGCTGTTCAACTTTACTGAACTCCAAAGGACACATCAGAAATGGAATACACACCATCTCACTCAAATATTGAGGCAACTCTGCAAGTTTCTTTTGCCGATGATGACATTAAGGATCAGAAAGTCATACACTCAGAATTACAAAGGTAGTGAGTGCACCTGGGCTCGCCACCCAGATCTGTCCAACTCCAAAGCCATAGCCTATCAGGTCCTATATCAAGGTTCAGCCTAAGTCACAGCCTTGCAGATACTCTGAGAAGCCTTCCCTCCACAAGCTGACGGTTCAGAGACTGCGTGCACAGCAAGCCTGAGCCTGCATCCACCAAACAGCACGGGCTACCTCATGAGTGCTGAAGCTCACAGTCTGGCTTCTGCCCTAGACTCCAAAGGCAACCACAAATGTCTCAACCACACAGCTGCCGAGTCTTTTTCTTTTTTTTTAAAGATTTTATTTTTTTGACAGAGAGAGACACAGCGAGAGAGGGAACACAAGCAGGGGGAGTGCGAGAGGGAGAAGCAGGCTCCCCGAGGAACAAGGAGACCGATGTAGGACTCTATCCCAGGACCCTAGGATCATGACCCAAGCCAAAGGCAGATGCACCCACAACTGCTGAGTCTTAAATGTTTCTTTTGGGGAGGGGGGTTTACTTTCAAACGTAACAACACCTGGTTCACGAGTGGACCTCCATGTGACCTCTTATTTTGCTGCTCTGCGCAGTGGTAGAAGCAGAGCCTCACTTTACAGACCAGTGGGGTGAGGTCCATGGAGCCACCTTCTCCCCTCAGGCCAGCCCCTGACCAAGGATCAAGAATGTTAAAGACCAACTCACCTTCTCAGTTTGGCTGAGCAGGAAATGATGGAAATGAGGGTCTGCATCTTTCACAGGCTGAAACCAGAAAATGATTGACTAAAACAACTTAACTTCCACCAGAGGTCACCCTGCCGGCTGCCTGGTAACTGACTCTCCTCTGGCTAAAACACCCCTGGCAGCCAGTCTCCACTCTGCCTAGAAGCGCTTTCCCATTGTTGGTCTAAGCCTTTTATGATTGATCCCTGCTCCACCTATAAGGAAACTGGCTACAAGTGGAAGAGAAGACACAATTCTGTCAGGTTGGCCTAAAAATTATTCCAGTAACAGTGTAGGAAAATAGTTAAGAGGAATATTGGTTTTTTTATTTTTATTTTATTCATTTATCTGAGAGAGAGAGAGTGAGAGAAAGCATGAGAGGGAGAAGGTCAGAGGGAGAAGTAGACTCCCCGTGGAGCTGGGAGCCTGATGTGGGACTCGATCCCAAGACTCCAGATCACGACCTGAGCAGAAGGCAGTTGCTTAACCAACTGAGCCACCCAGGGGCCTGAATATTGGTGTTTTTAAAATGCAACATTTACCAGTCCTGGATAATCGAGCAGGGGAGGCCAAATCAATTCTCATGACTCCTGATCTTAGGGTTTTACCTACTGTGTCTGGTGTCAGACCCTCGAACGTCTCGTCTCATGGAGGGCTGATATAAACAGAAATGTAGGACAATGCGGGCTTTCACAATTAGGCTCAACAGGGGACTGGGGCATCCACTACAAGGGGCTACTGAATAGCAGAGTTGTATATGTGAACAGTGAAAGGTGTGTATAAAGCATTAAGTGAAAAAAATGTGTGGGCCAATCCCACATTTGTGAAAACCAACCCTATTCCCAACAGTAGAAACCCCATGTGGGTATCTAATTCTATAAATGATGGGTGAGTGGGGCATCTACCAAAAGGTCTAGAAGAAGTTACACTGAACTTGAAACTGAGCACCCCCGAGGCTGGAGACATGCACTTTTCCCCCTCATACACCTCAGTACTGTTTTGCAATTTAAAAAATGGGGAAAGGAAAAGCGCCTCACACAGGCCAGGAAACCAGCTTGGAGGCTGGGGTTATCCTGGCCTGCGGGAGAGCTTGTTACCTCGCTCACAGTCGGCTGCCATTTAAACGCGGCCATCGGTCCAGCCATCACCCCCTTCACGGTACTAGACTCAGGGATGGTGAGATCCTACAGAGGGAAAGGAGATGTCAAGACACTGAGGCCACCTCCGTAGCAGATGTCTTCCTGTGCCAAATGAGGGAGCACCTCTTCACTGCTCCGCTTCCTGCAGTCACATTCCACATTAAACGAACCCCAACTCCAGTCTCAGTCCCCAGGCATGGTTCTGACTGTCCATCGGGGGGAAACCAGGTAAGTTTTCATTAACAGGGAACAAGGGTTTCTTCTCTGTTCTTGAAATAACAAATTGTCTTCTTGTGCCCAAGTTTCACAAGGACAGGTGTCTCTGGAAAGCCCAACTGTGGTGTGCAGTGTTGTCAGCAAATCACAGTGAAGGGTCCTTATGGCCAATAATGAACATTTAGAAAACAGTACCCTCTTCAGAGAAAATCTCAAAAAACACTAAGAAAGCCACATGGTGCCAATAAGGAAACGTGCCCAGCATTTTAGCTACTAAGTGACAAAGCTAGACTTCTAACCCAGAGCAGCTGGGAACCAAGAGCCCCACTTGCTCTCCAGGCTGATGCCAGGGCAGGAGTGGGGTGCCGGGCAGTAGAACGGGGTGCACCTCCTCACCAAGGGCCTGGCCCATATCCATCCTGGACAGCGAGCTGCTTCAGCCTTATACCTGCTATGCTCTTGCCCCCTTCACCAAGTTTACCTCACACTCCCTTTCCGCAAGTCGGATCTTCCAGCCATAGTGTCCCTCCTGCCATTTCTACTTGGATATCTCATGGGAATCTTGACATGCCCCACTCTGAACCCTGGATTTCCCTGCCCAAATGGCTTCTTCCATAGTCTTCGCAGTCTTAGAAAACCAGCTGCATTCTACCAGGCTGAGATCTTTGCGGTTCATCTTCATTCCACCCTCTTCTTATCTGCTGGCAATGATTATGGTTTTACGACTGCTGATCTAGGAACCCCTTTTGCCACCCCACTGCTAACATTCAAGCTAGGCTGCCATCACCTGTCACTTGGGCTGTAGCAAAAGGGATCCCCCCCACTTCTGTTCTGAAACACTGCAGTCTAGACTGTACACAGCAGCTACCACTTCTCTGCCTACAACTGGCTTCCGGTCTCATAGTCAGGCTAAAGGCTAGAATATCATGGCCTATGGGGCACTACAAGTTCTACAACCCTCACTCCATCCTACTCTCCGAATTCATGTCCTATTATATTTTCTTCCCCCTCACCACTCTCCAACTCACTAGCACCCCCTTGGCCCTCCAGCCATTCCCCAAACACACCAGGCATATGCCTGCCTCAGTGCCTTCGCACTACTGGGAACACTCTTCCAACAGTTATCTACTTGGCTCACATGCTCACTTGAGGTCTCCATGGAAATGTCACCTTATTGGGGTGCTTTCCCTGACCCCTCTGTATCTTCCCCCATTAGAACATGATACTGATGTTATGATCAGTGAGTTTAAGAAAGCAAGACCTTTGCCAATTTTGTTCGCTCTATATCCCACAGTGGGAGCCATGCCTGGCACTGACGAGATGTTTCGTTTTTTACTGAAGAAGTGAACATGGGAGGGGCCTTGTCGAAGTATCATGCGGCTGAATCACTAGACATCTGGCTTCTGGTGGAGCGGCTCCATCCACAGGTGCTGAATAAAGATCTCTGGGGGAAAAGGGGACCTAATGCAGTACTGCCCTAAAGAACGTCCTGTCACGATGGACATATTCTGTATCTGTCCCCTGTGGCTAGGGGCAGCACAGCTCTAGCACAGACCTGCTTCAGGTCTCGGGACAGACAGAAGGAGAGTGGGGTGGAGAGCACTGGCTTTCCATCTGGCAGCAGCGGAAGGCCTCAGCTCCCAAGCCATCAGCCTCTGCAGCACTCTGGGATCTGAGGAGAGCCAGAGCCCCGGCGGCTGCGGGCGCCCAGGGTGCGGCGCGCCGACTAGAGCTGCAGTTCTCCTTTCCAGCCCAGGACTTGGAGACGAGAGCCCCTGAGAGAGGATGAAAGCACACCTCTCACACGACCCCAGCCTTTCCCTGTTTGCACGGAACTGAACCTCTCCGGCAAAAGGTCAGCCTTTCCCACTGATCCTCAGGGGACAGGGGATAACGGCTCCGAATGGCAATCATCTGGGGCTTTGCCCAGGTATCAGCCTAGGCTACTGCTGTTTCAGAAAGAAGCCTGACAGCCAACTGACAATTACCATAGCAACACACACTCTTTTTAGAGCACAGAGATCAGAAGATGCACCAAAATTCCAAGCCGAGATTCCCTACATCTCTGAAGGTGCTTAATTAAAACCAACTGTCTGAACCGACACGGCTGTGCCTGCCCTGCACCACTAGCCACGCTCCTTCCTCTCCGGCTGACAAATCCTCCACTAGAGGCCGGGCCAAGCAAGGATACTGCACAAAGGGCTGTGCTGAGCGTAAATAGCAAGTAGACGTCTCGGCTGAGGACCTCACTCCAAGAACAGCAGCAGAAATGTTATTACCCCCTAATTAATAATTTAGACTCAAGGGCAAACTGCTTTTCTCTGGGAGCCCGTGAGAAGAGTCCCTGCAGAAAGCCCGTGGTGGCCTTGGGTTACACTAAAACCACTATGCTCTCGCTGCACAACGGGCTACTGCCAGACACTGACACATGTAGCGCCATTCATCAGATGCGTACTTCACGGCTCACTGTTCTTGGTGCTTTGCTTGTTACTCGTTTAATTATCACAACAAACAAGAGAGACAGGTATCACTACTTTTCCCAATGATCAGATGAGGAAACGAAACCAAGGCAAAGGTAGCTGGCCCAGGTCACACAATTGCACAAAGTTATGGAGTCACAGTTCGGACTCAGACCTCCTCCTCACCTCTCCTGGACACCTCCCTTTTTCCAAAAAGATGTCGTTTCTCTGCGGGGCCAGCACGGAGTTGGTGAGATCCACGGCTTCAGAAGGCAGAAAATAGGAATTTGGAGAACAGTATAAAACCTGACAGCTCAGATGCCTCTGGATCCCCAGGAAATCAGTTCACCTGGACCAAATCTGATCACACCCCCTGAGGAGTTCTTTCGGCACCGCGGCTAGCCGTTTTCTCCATCTTCTCCACCTCTGGCTGGCAGTTCCCTGTGCTCAGTGTCAGCCAGGGCTGTCCCGACCGCTAGTCACTCTGTCTACTCTCAGTCTCGGGTCATCTGACAGTGAGAAGGATCTTCTCTAACACAGTGGTCACTCAGTGGGAGCCCACAGGCTCAATCGGGCCCAGAGATGTTCCTTGGACCTAAAAGTACTTTAAAATTTTGAATTAGCATGTAACATTTAAAACTGGAGTGTTTCACATAAAACTGTATTTTCAGCTTCTCTTGAGGAAAAACCAGACAACCTGGCACAAGTTGGCTGGAACCCCATGGACAGAGCATGATCTCCCCAGAGTGCCAGCTGCTGTTACCCCTAATGCTCTCAGCGTGGAGGCAGGTCAGGGCTGTGGACCCTCAGCAAGCCTCTACGCTTGCTGCAGCGACCTGTCTGGTCTCGCTGGTGTCTGAATTTGCAGGCCACGATCTGATGCGGTCTAGTGTTTCATCACGGCCTTATCACCCAACTGTTTCTGCCAGCCATCTGGCTCCCGTCCCCTTGATTGTGCTCTAACCGTCCTTCCCTGTGTTTTGACAGACTATCCCCTCCATCTCAAATTGTCTTCCCTTGGCTTTTAAGACTTGGCCCATATCTTTTCAGGAAGGTGAAAGGTACGGTATTTCCACTTTATTTCACTGTGATGGCTCTTCCAAATCCTTCCTACTCTGATCTATGGGTGTTTTCCCTGCAAAGCAGACTCCTGCCTTTGACTGCTCCCTCCTTACTTTCTCTGAAAGTAGAGGGCCACTGGGCCTCAGATATACTTTGTATGTGTTCTCCAACATACTTTCTACCTATCTGCCTCCCACATCTACATTCCACCCTGACATTAGTTCAAGGCTCCCTAATAGTCTGGCATTAGGCATTGGCATCACCTCAAATTCATCACAGTCAAAATAGTACCAGTCCTTCTGCTCCGTATGCCAACTCTACTCCAGACTCTTGCTCTTAGGAATGGTGTTACCATTTCCCAAACAAAAACCTAAAATCATCTCCCTCCCCCTTTCCTCTGGAACCAGTTGCTAAATCTTATGAGCCCTTCCTGTGAAGTGCCTCTCAGGCAGTTCCTTTTAGTATTTGCTATCAGGATAGCTCCTTATATAAGCGTAAACCTAGGTTTAGCTTTCTGACTGGCTTTAGCCTGTCTTCTCTGCCCTCCACCAATGCTAACACACAGCTTCAAGCACACCACCACCCTGCCACCCAGCTTCAACACACTTGTGGACCCCTATTGACTCTGTGACCGTACATACTGCTTTAGTAGTAGACCTCGAGGCTCTCTACAACCCAGTGACTACTCACTTTTAGCTCTCTGCTCTCCTCCTTGTCCTCTACCTATAATGAGAACATCCACGCCAACATCAAGCCCCATGTAGGCTGGGCCCTCTGTCTCTGGAATGCTTTCCCCCTCTTTCTTCTTAAGCCCCTTCCAGTGCCAGCCCTCACATGCTGGCTCAGGTGGACTATTCTCCGGCCATGACCAACTAGCTGAATGCAAGATCCTTTACAGCCTTGTGTTCCTATTTCATGCCTGTGCACCGGGCTGTGTCCCTCCCCTGGTCTGCAGGGCAGTGCTTAGCATAGGTTTCTATGTCCACTCAGTGAGCTGAGGCACACTGTAGGGCTCAGCTCTTTCATATATAAAAGGAAGTCGCTAATCCCAGAAGCTGCAGAGGTAAAACAAACCTTCTCATCCTTTGGGGGCCGACCCCGTTTCCGGGGACTCTGCTCTTGGGCTCTTTTCAGAGGGGACTTGGAGCCTCTCTCTGATGAGCCTGAAGACACCCTCTTCTTTCCTTCTCCCATGTTCTTCTTCACCTTCCCTTCAGACAGGCTAAGCTTCCGCTTCTCATCACCTGAGTTTGGCCTACTTCTCTCCTCACTGGAATTACGCCGATTCTTGTCATCAGCAGAATTGTGGGACGACGTCTGAAAGTTTAATAATAACAATGATAGCCAACACAGCAGCCATTGCTGCCATCACCGCCATTTACACAAGCCACACCCTAGGAGAAGCGTTTTACGTGTGCTATCCACACAACAACCCTACGAAATAGGTTCTGCTATCACTCCCACTGATGTTTGGGGAAGCAGATAAAGTCAAATCACTTGCCGATAGTCCCAAAGCTAAGAAGTGGGATTTACACCCAGGCAGCGGATATACCCAAGAAGCTATACTCCTAATTTCTAGGATGTAAAAGGGAGAAATGCCTGTGTGGTACTCAAAAGCTGAGATACTTCTCCTGAGTCCAAGAGACTTTCCTAAGAACAGCAATCCATTTCAGGAAAGTTTGCTGCATTCATGGAGTTTCAAGCTGATAGGCAAAACGCAGATACCTTAGATTTGAAGTAGTATTCTTTCCATTGGCATTTCGTAAGAATAGGGTTTGGGTTTGGGCCGTATTTAATCTGTTAGTTACTACACCAAAATAACCAGTCAGATGTTGGAATAAAGCAAGGATCAGTCTCTCACCTGGTCTTTCCCTTTGGCTCTCCGGAGGAACTCTTCGACAGCATCCACAGCCTGCTGGAATCGTTTCCCCTTGTTAATCTTTATCATTTCCTCCTTGTGTGCATGGTATGGCTTTAGCTGTTCCACTTTGATCCAGGCACTAGCAGAAAACACACATAGAAAGGGTATGATCCACACTGCTCAGGCCCGAAATTATTAAACACCTCATTGCAAGAGAATGCAAATATATGTTTGGTTTCACTGGACTTCGAAACACGCCTGCTGTGTTTTCAAAACATGTTATCAACCACCCCAAACTCTTGGGGTGTTTTCCTGAAACAGGTCAAGCACAACCACCACCACCACCAAAACCAGAACACCCTTCACAAGCTGCAGGCTCTTTCTGTCCACTCTTGTTCACCAGCCTTCCACACATCACTTGCTACTTGTGCAGGGCAGAGGAAGCCTGAAGATGTTCTTCCATTCTCATCACAGGAGCCACTCATGGACCCAGAGCAGCAGGAAGCATTATCGACCACAGCAACATCACTGCCTGGTAAACGCCCAAACCCGAATGACAACCTGTCAATCAACTGGGAATCAGGGATGCTCCCATGGCTCAAGAAATGCAGCATCTGAAATCTGCTGCTCTTACAGGTATTTGTTCATAAATGATCCTGTCCATGGCTACTAAACCACACAAAACGCGACACATGATTTGGAATTAGGGCAGCAGTTTTAACAGGAGGTCTTTAGAAAGAAGATTCTGCTTGTGATTAAAGGTACATAAAGGTACATAAAGAACATACCCTTATGATGTTTTAAATTTTAATTCCTACCATCAATGTGTAACACACACAAGTAGACACGCCATCAGTTGTCACTTTTTAAAAAAAAGATTTTATTTATTTATTTGACAGAGAGAGAGATCACAAGTAGGCAGAGAGGCAGGCAGAGAGAGAGGAGGAAATAGGCTCCCTGCTGAGCAGAGAGCCCAATGTGGGGCTCGATCCCAGGACCCTGAGACCATGACTTGAGCCGAAGGCAGAGGCTTTAACCCAGAGCTACCCAGGCGCCCCAGTTGTCACTTCTGAAATATTTGGCTTACCATACTAACCTGAACAAATCTGCCCCAGCTGGCTTCCTGTGATTTTCCTAAATGACATTTAGTATCCCAGTACAAAGGAGAGGATTTTATAGGCTTGGTGAGGTAACAGTTAACTTATGTATATTTTTACTATGTAATACTCAGGTTTCAGAGCATAACGTTCTGAAAAAAGGGTGAGGTTAGGGACCTAACTAACTTAGGGTCCTCTCCTTTAGACAAAGCTGGAGAATATTCACCAATGATAGTAAAAATGTGGGCACCTGGGTTACTCAGTCAGTTAAGCGTCCAACTCTTGATCTCAACTCAGGTCTTGATTTCAAGGTGGTGAGTTCAAGCCCTACACACTGGGCTCCACACTGGGCATGGAGCCTATTTAACAAAAAAAAAAAGTGCTAATCTCTACATAAAAATAGTGCAACCAAGCCACCAATGGCCACCTATGCTTTGAGTGTTACACAAATAATTGTGACGATGGATTTGTACAAACACTATCAGCCTGCAAATGTGACAGCAAACCAGGACTAAGCAGGTTCTCTATGGCGAAACAAAACCACAGAGAACAGAACGATGAACGAGGACTCAGATGCGGTCTCACTGCATAAAGCTCCAACCAGGTGAGGTAAGCAGGTACCTTCCAATAACTAACTCATCTTAAAGTCTGAAACTGGACATGACAGATTCAATTGGTCTATTCTACCGGGAGGAAAAATGGAATTCTATCTTGACCTTACATTGCCTGGCAGGTACACCACTGAATGGGACCATCCTGCTTCTCTTCCCATTTAGTGTTTCTAAGGACAGACCACCAGAGCAGAAGCAAAGCCAGACACACCCTGAAAAGCAGGTTAAGCTGTCCTACCGAGACAACAAAAGTACTAGCGATGAAGCTTACAGAGCCACGTGCTCTGGACTTGCCTCTTCGTTCTCTGAGCGGCAGGTTAGAAGCTGGGACCCACACAAGTTTTGGTGTAAGATCAATGGGGGGGGGGCGCGTTTATAGAGCCACCTCAGATGGGACAATACACTCCAGGCATTCTAATCCCTGCCTCCCTCTCCCCACATGAACCTCTGATTCAGGGGAAGTGGAGAGGTAGGGACACCCATGGAGGAAGCACCAATAATCCATGCACGTTTTTCCACTGAAGCATTTTAAGTAGATTACTGATTTCTGCCACAAGAATGGTGCAGTCAAAATTCCATTCATCCCGAGACTGGTATTTGGATACTCAAATGCAATTTTCCTCTCCAACCATTTTTTGAAGTGAAAACGGTTTGCTAAAGGAATGGACAGTGTACATATCAAGAGGATAAATGCAAGAAATATTAATCTAGTTAAGACTGTTGAAGCAATGTGCCCCATCAGAAAAACTGTAAGTAAAAAGCCAGCCCAGCAGGGCTCTAGGATTACCTCTTGAAAGCAAGCCAAATTGAAATAGAATTTTTTCTCTGAAGTCTGTATTGCAGAACTCTGTCTCCTCAAAGAGTATGCTTTTCAGTCAGTTTCAATAATGCACCATTCTCTAGTACACTGATGTCTGTCACCTGGGCCTGGCAGGCAACTGGTGCTCAATAAATAATCACTGAGTAAATGATGCCTTCCAGGCAAGTTCAGAGGGCTGGAACGATGGAACATTATAAGGCTTTGCTGGCCTTTTCCGGTTGTTGCTTTTGTCTGTACATTTCTGTTTCTGTTTTATTATGACCCTGAGATTGAGACCTGAGCCACCATCAAGAGTCGGGATGCTTAACTGAGCCACCTGGGCGCCACTATTTATTTATTTGTTTTTTAGGTGACTTCTGTTTCTTTCTGTGATATGAGCTGTGACTTATGATTTCCTTCTTATCATCCTCCTGATGCCTAGATGGTGCTGGACCTTTTCTGCCTAATTTGCTGTGGGGCTGGGAGTCAGAAAAATCAAGCTTAGTCTAGTGGTGTGTAAAGTACGAACCTTTGCTTTTATGTACAAGGAAGTAAATCCCACTGTGGTGGCAATCAGCGAGGTCATCACGAAGAACCCTTAAGGAAGGTCGTTAAGATGTCTGGCTAAGTGGAAGAAATAAAAATGCAGAACCGTGTGTACAGTATGCTATTACTCGTGTAAAAACAAGGAAAAAAGAGGATGTAACTTCTTGATTTTGCATAGTGTCTCTGGAGGGACATGCCATAAGAATCTAGTATAACTGGATGCCCAAGGGCTGGTAACTGGGTGGCTGAGGAACAGGGATGAATGGAAGTGTTTCACAGTTTATAGCTGGATTTGGGCGGGTGGGCAGGGGGGAGGGGCATAAACGTATTATCTTTAAGAAACAACAAATCAACAATAAAGGCCTCTGCTGTAGAACATGGGCTGCTCTGCCCAGGGGGCTGCCCCCAGGACTTCTTCAGGGGGGTAGCTACTGGCTGGTTGCAGTAATTGGGCCTGTAACACAGCCAGGAGCAGCAAACTTACCCTGCTATTCTGATACACCTCCTGTAAATTCTTCTCATTTCTCCTATAAGCCCTCTCACATTACACGCTCTGCTCAAAATGAATTCACACACCTCATGTTTTCAAAAACTTCCATAGTTCCAACCTGCTTTTCCCTTAAGTTAAAATCATATCATGTACACATCAAATTAAACATGTGGTCTACAAATTAAACATGGGTCTATGAATAATCTCCAAAACTCTCACGTATGTGACTCAGACTTTGCATGACACAAAGACCTGGGTGGGTGTGGGAGGGAGAACACACACGTGTCAGCATAGTCCAAAGGTGAGAACAAAGATGGGGACAGAAGACATGGGCTGCTTCTCCATCTAGATTTTGTGACTAGTACTAAGCAAATGATTTGTATGCTTGCCCTGCTTCAAAACCACTTAAGAAGACTGAGGATTACTAAGTTGTTACAGGTCCAAGTCTAAGCTCTTCAGAAATCAAGACACCCCAAAACCCACAAATCAAAATACAAAACAAAAAACAACAAAAAGCCACAAAGAAAATAAGAGTTTGTCAATTAGTTTCAAGCACTGATTATCATATAGACATCAACAAAGACTTGCAGATAAGATAGATTTAGAAGATTCTGTTTTCAAAACTTGAAAACATCCCCGAATGCTGGATAAGGCTTCCAAGCTGTGCTGTCTATGCCAACATGGCCAGCTACTTCCTTTGTGCCAGATTCTTTAATGCTGGTGCATGACACCTGTTCCTGGAGTCCACTGTCTCAGCCATGACGGGAGTCACCTGTAGGATTGATGCTGGTGCTGGGACAGGAAAACCTACTCAGTGCTCTCTAGGACAGGTATCATCCAGTCCTGGCAGAGGACGCTGCTGGCTCAGTAAAAACAGCAGCGTACTCGCCATCCATTTAGCTCTGTTCTCCAACTACTGCACAACGTCGGATGTAGGCAAAGCGGGGCCATCAGCTCCCAGGTGAAAAGGAAGAGGGATCCTCAGATGGCTCCAATCTGCTTGTAATTACAAGCCACAGGCTCTTCTCCAAGAGTCATACCTTTTATTTGCCTTGATGTAAAAAGTTTCTTAGGTTGGGATCCTGGAAATTCTATCACTGAACTCCACAAATCTCCTGCCTCTCAGTGTACTAATCTGTTAAAAAGTGAAAACCAGAACAAATATGCTACCTATTTCCCAAAAGGGCTGTTGTAGGGTCAGGTGTGAAGACTGCTACACAAACTCTTAGGTGGTCATTTGGGATCTATCCTCTTTTGCCAGTAGTCTTCTCTTGGAACTGTTTGTTCCTGGGCATTTTTGAACACCTAGACTGTATGAGCTTCCTCCATTCTGCCATCCATGGCCACTACTGAAAATTTCAAACTCCAGGCTGTTTCTTTTCTTTTTTTTTTTTTTTTAAAGATTTTATTTATTGACAGACAGAGATCACAAGTAGGCAGAGAGAGAGGAGGAAGCAGGCTTTCTGTGGAGCAGAGAGCCCGATGCAGGGCTCGATCCCAGGACCCTGGGATCATGACCTGAGCCGAAGGCAGAGGCTTTAACCCACTGAGCCACCCAGGCGCCCCGACTCCAGGCTGTTTCTATTCTGATGGGCAACTCCCTGTCCAAGATGGGCTCTCACATGCCTGAGACTTCACATGTGGGTGTGGTCACCTGGTAGAGTTGTCAAAGTTATGCTAAAGTTATTTTTCCCTCTGTATCTCTGTGAAATAGAAAACGACCATAAGTAACCCCTCTATTGGCCATCCAGGCTTGGAGAGCTGAATCCAACCATCTAAGCTAACCTAACCTAAGCTGGTTAGGAAGATCTGGTTCTCTCTCTTCCTAATAGGACATCAACACAGTTTGTCAGATGTTTTCACAGAGGAAGGGAGAGAGAAAAAACTAGTTTTCTAGAAGATTGAAATATTTATCTTTAAAAAGAAAGATTTTATTTACTTATTAGGGACAGACAGACACAGACACACACACACACACATAGTACAAGCCGTGGAAAGGGGGGAGCAAGCTCTGTGCCAAGCAGGGAGCCTGCCATGGAGCTCAAGCCCAGGAACCTGGAATCATGACCTGGCCTTAACCGACTGAGCCACTGAAATCGTTATCTTAAGGAGCTACTCTTTACACTCTTTAATAAAGATCCTTGCTAATATTAAAAAAATTATACCTATAAATATTTTTCCCCACACAGAGTGTAGAGTTTTGAAAAGATACATGTCTGACTGAATCCAATATTGCTCAGAAATTCAGGAGCAGCCCCATGGGGTCAGGCCCTATCCCGTCCGAGAAGCATATACCCCGCTCCCTGACATCAAACATCAAAGGTGAGGTAGAGCCCAGTTTCTTCTGGAACCACCTATGGCCCTGCCCTTCACAAAAGAGTTCTCTATCTCTAAAAACCCACTTGTACTTCGCGTCTAAAGCACTTCTCAAATGTCCGTTTCCTACAGTGCTTCTTATGCATGCCCTAAATAAACACAGTCACCACAGCATTTGTTCTGCTCACAGTGCTGCTATCAAAACGTCTGATGATTTATGAACAGGTCAATGTTTACCTCCTTGGGGTCATTCATCATTTCATCAATGCTCATTGTATTCTTTTTCACTTTACTTTTACACATTGAAGAATCCTACTCTTTGATCTGACTTGGTTCCCTTTTCTGATATTATCTAGTACCATCAGATCCCTTTGGGAGCGTGGACTCAACTGCACATAGCACTCCTGGCAAGGCACAGCACAGTTTTAACATAAAGATGTAAGAATTAAAAAAAAAAAAAAAAAAAAAGGTAGAACAATTTACTGTTCGGTGTTTGAAGCCTTTTCAGTCACAAGAGATGTGGGGGCACCTGGGTGGCTCAGTCAGTTAAGCCTCTGCCTTCGGCTCACGTCATGATCGCAGGGTCCTGGGATTGAGCCCCAAGTCCAGCTTCCCACTCAGTGGGGAGCCTGCTTCTCCCTCTCCTCTCCGCCTGGGCTTTCTGTCCCTATCTCTCTCTCAGATAAATAAAATTTTTTTTTAAGATTTTTATTTTATCTATTTGACAGAGAGAGAGAATGATCACAAGTAGGCAGAGAGAGAGAGGGGGAAGCAGGCTCCCCGCTGAGCAGAGAGCCCAATGCGGGGCTCGATCCCAGGACCCTGAGATCATGACCTGAGCCGAAGGCAGTGGCTTAACCCACTGAGCCACCCAGGCGCCCCTCAAATAAATAAAGTCTTAAAACAAAAACAACCCCCACAAACCAGACCTCGCTGAAGTCCTCAGGAATTTCCAACTCTCAAATGTCTTTCTTTTTCAAACACAAATCCTTTCTCTACCTCTCAAGTTTCCCTTACTTAAAGCCACCTGCTTCTTACCAACTTATTCTCTCTCTCGTACTATATTTATATGTCAACCTGAAGTTTACTGAACCCCTGTCGTATACCACAACACACTAAAACCAAATGGCACTACTTCTGCATAACTACAAGGTAGAGAGCATCATCCCACATTGTGGGCAAGGACACAAGGGTTAGAAAGGTGAAAACAACTTGCCCAAATTGTAGGGCAGGTGCAATGGCATCTGAATGCACAAGAGGCCAGCATCAAATCCAGAGCTCTTTCCTCAAAGTAATTCCCTGGACGCTTCACCTTCAGATAATTTAAAATTAGTAAATAATGTCTGCCGATCACTGATCACTAAGGACCCTTCTTCCTTCAGAGAAGTGCCTGGAGATCCTCACCCCTTGTTTCCTTTCATTGTCAACCGCCTAGCCACAAAAAAATGTGTTGGTCCTGTGATAACTTACTTTTTAATAACTTTTTATGTGGAATTCAACCCAGCAAGCTTAACAAGCTTAAAGATATTATATCTAACAGCTGCCCAGAATCCACCTGCTTATGAATCCCCTCAAAGGACTTTAGTTAGAAATCACATCACCACTACTACTAACACCATTAGGTTATTTCTGAGTTTGGTTAAGTGAGTCCCTTTTGTTGGCTTCACTTGTGTGCCTAGTAAAGTGCTAAAATGCACTCAACTCCATTTTTCCGTCTCATCTATAGTTTTTTGTTTTTTTGTTTGTTTGTTTGTTTTTTAACACATAGGCATCCATTCATTCTTCTGACCTGCAGCTTTGTAAATTATAAGATCACAATGGCTTTCAGGCCTCCTGTAATCTGACCAAGCCCCTATTTCCCATGAGTTTCCACCTTTGTTTTAGACTTGTACATCTCCACTTAGCTAAACAAACTGGGTCAACCACATTGCCTGTTATTCTCGAGCACAGTTTTTACCCCGGGGCTGGGGGGAGCCTCTTTCTGACCATGCATCCAACTAAAGCCCAGGTGCTCACAGCATTCACACTGCCTGCACTGCCCTTCTTCTTCCCACCTATTCGAATTCTATCTGTCCTCCAGAGGTGAATTCTAACTCTATCTCTTCCATCACCCTTCTTTGATCTGCCTCTTCTCAGTGATCTCTCCTTGTTTTAGAACCCTTTAATAGTCACCTGTATCACTCACTCTGCACTTACTACCATCTGTAATGTTTATGTCTTGTCACTTGAATTCCTAAAAGGCAAGGCCCACAACATTTGCTTTTCTCTAGAAGTTCCTTTTGGTGTTAACAATTTGGTGTGGCTTTACAATTAGCACTTGTTTTATACACTGGGGCAATGTTTCTTACAAAGTCAATGGCATTACCAGAACATTCTGGCTTTCAGAGTGTCTCTGGCTCTCAAAGCTCTGGGCCAGTGACTCCCTTGAATACTGTCATCAAAAGGTGGTAAATTGTTCTGTGACAGAGAACTGGGTATATTGGTGTATCTACATGGTGAAGATAAATACTCCATTTAAACTCTAACGCAGGGGTGCCTGGGTGGCTCAGTGGGTTAAGCCTCTGCCTTCGGCTCAGGTCATGATCTCAGGGTCCTGGGATCAAGCCCCGAGTCAGGTTCTCTGCTCAGCAGGGAGCCTACTTCCCACCCTACCCCCGCCTCCCTCTCTGCCTATTTGTGATCTCTGTCAAATAAATAAAATCTTTTAAAAATAAAATAAAATAAACTCTAACCCAAGGGGTGCCTGAGTAGCTCAGTCCATTAAGCATCTCGTTCAGCTCAGGTCATGATCTCAGGGTTCTGGGATGGAGTCCCACGTGAGCTCCCTGGTCAGCGGGGAGCCTGTTTCTCCCTCTCCCTCTGCCTCGCCCCTGCTTATGCTCACTTGTGCAGGCTCTCTGTCAAAAAAACAATAAATAAAATCTTTAAAGAACAAAACAAAAAACCCTCTAACCCAGGCTGAGCACTCCGGTATATGCACTCCTGAATGAGTGAAGAACACTGTTTATAAGAGATCTTGCTATAGAATATCATATTATCACTTTCTAGGAACATATATTTTAACCACAGCTATTAGATTCCTCAGAAAACTCACAGACATTTTCAAACCCAAAACTACATTTTTCTCTAAAAGTGGTAAGTAGAAATGCAACTATTTAAACCATCTAGCTACACCCAGGTAATCAAATCCATGTAATAACAAGAAAGCTGAACAAATCCCCTGAAACTCAGGTAAATACACATTCTCTTCTTCAGTGTGACCAAATGACCTATCAAAGAATCTCAAATGAATGGTCCTGATTTCACTGTAAACCTCATTCATGAAACACAATGATAAAGAGCCATTAAAGGAGAAACAAACATAGCCCTTATAAGAAGAACTAGCTATGGGAGTCGATAAAGAGATGTCAGAGATAATTTTATTGTGATTATCATATTCAGAAGATAGTGAATTCTATTTTTCACTCGACTGAAATTGTTATAGGCCCCAAGACAATTTCTAGGAGCTAAGAACAGCACCTTTTATTTACGTATAAAGCCAAAACAATACGCCATTCTGACAGACTACAGTAAAAATGACCTAGGGTCCCTAGAATATTCTCACAAGCAGCTCAGATCCAGGGCAACGCCCAAAGAAAGGGAAAGCGAAACTCTTGATGAACACTACTCACTGATCTTCTGTTCCAAAAAACTTCACAAAGAAGCATTTCTTTCCACGTGGTTTCTTCAAGTCTTTGGGTGGATTAACAATCTGGGGAGTAAAAGGGGGAGAAAAGTTTTTCCACACTTCCACACTTTTTCCACACAGTTGGTAAAAAAAAAAAAAAAAAAAAAAAAAAAGGAAACAAAAGGAATATGTTTAAAAAGAACCCAGGTAGTACATGTCTAAGTCTGGCACTTTTCTACTGAGATGTGTGGAAATGTGCAAATATTCTATAAGTTCCCTACATCTACCATGTAGCACTGTAGGTAGAATATCCCTTCTGCTAGAATTGGCACCGTTTTAAAAGCAGTTAAAACTAAGATCAACATCAACCCCCCCCCAACCACGTGACCCTGTCATCACTGAAGAAATGCAGAGAACAGTTCTAAAAATATATCGGTAAAGTAAAAATGTTAGGTGGTGTCTATGTTTGTCATGGTAAGCAGTGGATAATGTATAGAATTACTGAACCAATATATTGTCCACCCAAAAACTACTATAATGTTTGGTTAATTAAGCTTCAATTAAAAAAAAAAAACTGTGCAAGGAGAGTTGAGGCAGGTAATAATGACAATGAGAACA
Organism: Mellivora capensis; assembly: GCA_004024625.1. Taxonomy (NCBI): domain Eukaryota; kingdom Metazoa; phylum Chordata; class Mammalia; order Carnivora; family Mustelidae; genus Mellivora; species Mellivora capensis. The sequence continues at coordinate 301,968 of PISX010000088.1, read as the reverse complement.
ACTGAGGCAATGAAAATGCCATATTGCAAAGAAACAGTCTAAAGACATTTCCTGGGCTCCTTGCAAGAATATAAAAAGAGAACATTTGGAAAGCTATGACGGATCGTCTCATGCAAAATCTGGAATGCCAACTTCTGCAAAGATGCACTGGAGCAGCACATATGGTAACATGGAAAGATTTAAACTTAGTTGGGACAAAAATACTTTGACTTTTCACTAACCTACATTTAGACTCCTCTCTTCCTGGGGAATTTATTTTCTTCTCCTTTTGTTACATTTAAGTGTAAGGCTAAATTCAAATTAGAATTGATTTCCAGGATTAAAAAACTTCACCCAAACCACCTCTGATTCAAGAGATAAGCATTTACTGCAGATTACATGACCTTGTTTATATTATATTGCCTTTTCTGAACAAACAGTAGAGAGAGAAAAACTATTGAGTTATTTATTTATTTTTTGGAAGGTTTTATTTATTTATTTGACAGAAGGAGAGACAGTGAAAGAGAGAACACAAGCAGGGGTAGTGGGAGAGGGAGAAGCAGGCTTTCCAGTGAGTAGGGAGCCTGATGCGGGGCTCAACCCCAGAATCCCGGGATCATGACCCGAGCTGAAGGCAGATGCCTAACAACTGGGCCACCCAGGCGCCCCTCTGAGTGTTATTTAAGTAGGTCCAGTTTAACTAAACTCCAGAAACTGAGGGGAATGAATCTTATATTCTCCACCTTTTCAAACCCACTTCACATATCTTCCAATAGTAGCAAGACACTCACCTTTCCTGGCCAAGGAGGATACCGGCCGAGTTTCCCCCTAGAGAAAACACACAGTCAGCATTTGCCCTAGAAAAGCCACTCCATCTCCTTGAACCCACTCAATGTCAAATTTATTTTCCTAATAAATTTATTTTCCTAACTCTCCACCTGCACCCTCAAGTGCCAAAACAAAAACTGGCAAACAGGAGATCTTAATTTGGCTTCCACAGCTGAGCCCAAGAGGCCCAAACTCTGCAGAAATGAAATACAGAAGTGCATAAAGTATGTGCATTCTTTTGGTGACAGAGAATACAGAACAACAAAACCAATCAAGAGTCACTTGTATAGAGCCTCCCCGTGACGGGGGTTGGAGGGTAGTTTGCTCTGTAAACACAGACTTCCCCTTACAAAGTCTGGTTTAATTCACGAGCCCGGCTTTGACAAATGCTAATGGAAACCTTCCTCTGGGTCGAAAAGTGAGCTACGTCGCTCCAGGGAAGCGGCGACAGTCAGTCTTGGTTCGGGCGGTTGTCTGGGACACAGAAGCAGACCACAAGAGGCACCCAAGAAGGCACTGGTCACTGCCAAGCCTTCAGCTGTAAAGGAGAAGTCCCCCTTCCATTTCTTCACGGGGCAGCGCCAGCAGTCCGGTTTCGACACCCCCAGCCAAGTAGCCCGCACAGGTCGGTTCCATTTCAACGCGAGTTTTGACGGGCTTGCCCGGGCGAGATGGCCCCGCCGGCTCCCCGACTCTCCCGCTTTCTGAGGAGCCTCAGCAAGACCCCAAGGACCCGGCATCCGCGGGAGCTGTGCGGCGCCAGAGACTCCCTTCACGGTGGCCGCCGGCGTGCAGGTGCGGAGCGAAGCCCTCCCCTGACCGCCCTGGGGTTCAGAGCCCAGCCCGCCGCGGCCACTCTCGACCTCAGTCCCCCGGGGCCGGGCTGCCCCTTCCGCCCGGCGTAGCTCCCAGCGTCGGCCCCTCATCTCGCCCTCTCTCTGCAGCCTGGAGCGCATAGAAAGGCAGCTCCGGGGCTGTCCGCGAACCCCGCGCCCAGTGGGGGAGCTTCCCGGCGCACCTCGCTTAGCCCTGGCCGCCCGGACTCACCACACCAAATCGCCGAGCCGCAGACTCACAGCCGCCATCTTACCACCCAACCACCGCCGACGCACGGGCCGCCGGGAACATCAGCTCGCCCCGGCGCCGCCCATTGGAGTGAGCCCGGCCACGTGACGAGGGCCGGCTGTCATCGGCCACGCCGCTGCCATGACGTCACCGCGCCCGCAGGGGTTCATTGGCCGGCGGAGTGGCACGTGACCCGGGCGCCGCGGTCTCGGCGCGCCGGAGCCCGGAGTCTCCCGGCTCCTTCCCCCTCCCTCCGGCTTGTGACAACGAAGCGCCCGCGGTCTGAGGCGGCGGAGGTGGCGGCGACGGTACAGCCGTTCGAGTGCGCGACGGAGCCGGCCCTGCGGCCCGCCTCGCCCCTGGGCTTTGGCCTCCAGCCCCCTCCCGTCGGCGCTTCCGTTACGGCCGTTAGTCCCGCGCGGCGGCCGGCCGTGTTGCCACACCGGGAGCTGTCCTGACGGACCTCGGCGCGGCCTGGAAGCCTGCCTCCGCCCGCGCCCGGGGCCCGCGCCCGGCGGACTCTGCGTGGCCTCGCCCGGGGGGCGGACGGGTCCTTCGGTGCGCGCTTTCTAACGGCCGGCGTCCGGGGAGCGGCTTGGAGCCCGCGTTCGCCTCCTCAAGTTCTCCCGGGGCGCCAGTTGCAGTCCGCCCGAGGTCCCGAGCTGCTCGACCGACGTGGAGCCGGCGTCTCTCCGCTTCCTCCGGGGCCGGGGCGGCGGCACGGCCGGCGAGGCTCCCCGGGCGCGTGGGGACCCGGCCATGGGCCGCGGCGCGGGTTGGCCGCCCGCCGGGAGGCATGGCTCGGGGGCCGGCCGCTAGCAGCGCCGCAGCCCGGGCGCCCGGGCCGGCATGAGGACGGCCGCGGGGGGACGAGTGCGGCCCTCGGGGCCGTAGCCTGCGTCGCGCCGGGGACAAAGGTGTGTGTCTTTGTCGGGACCGGGCTCTCACGTACATCTCGTTGTAGTTTGACACTTTTAGAGAAGTTGGGAGCTGGCTGTTGTCACAACAGGAAGGCAGATGCTCGCGTAGTTTCAGTACGTGAAAACTAAGTCGTTGAATGGGGAACTGTTCACAGCAGTTCAGCACAGGGCCCAAGCACCCGGGTGGAAAATAACAATTTTTGAAAAGGTCCCAATCCCTCTTGCAGACTCCAAATAGTTTACGTGTCGACTTAGAGTTTTTCTTGAGTCGCCCTCTTGCTTGGAAAGGTGGCGGATCCTCACGCATCTCCCGTAGGTGTTTTTGTTATAGGGAGACTTTGGTTTTAAGAGTGTTTTGTTTGTTTGTTTAGTGAGCTGGCTTGTCCGAAGCTTGGTTTTCCTTGGAGTTCAGTTTCCCTAAAGTACCAGCAGTTAGTTTCAGGAGCTGTCATTTACTGTTTTGTATTGTCTTAAGGGCAAACCAGTTATTGAAAACACATTAAGGTTACAGGAAATGATTTCATAAAATTCAACACGTTCTTAATTTTAAAATTCTTAATTTTTGAGCAATTGAAGGATATTTAATGGTTTGATAAAATATATGAATTTTAAATCAACATCACATTGGACCTAGAGGCATTCCCTTGAGAGTCAGAACATGGCAAAGAATGTATGTTTAATGTTATTCTGGAAGTTTTAGCCAATGCAATAAGACATGAAACAAAAATAGAGACGTTTCATAAAGAAGAAAAAATTCTCATTTCCAGAAATGACAGGGCAGCCTTTTGTGGAAGGGGGGGGGAGGGAAAGCCATTAAATGAGTTAAGTAAGGAGACTACGAAGTCATCATACAAAATTGAGTTTTTCTGTTTCACTGGTAATCAGTTTGAAAATACATTTGGTGCACCTGTGTGGCTCAGTCATTAAGCATCTGCCTTCTGCTCAGGTCGTGGTCCCAAGTTTCTGCCATCAAGCCCAGAGTCCCGCTCACCGCTTCTTAGGAAGCCTGCTTCTCCCTCTCCCACTCCCCTTGTTTGTATTCCCTCTCTCCCTGTCTGTCCAAAAAAAAAAAAAAAAAAAGTGTAATTCCTGGGAATGAACCAAGATGCAAAAGAAGGCTAGTGTTTCTTGGATGAGGTTTTTTGGGAGTGATGTTTTTGTGTGTACAGTACTGTGCTTTTATTTAGAGTGATGTTCAACTTGTTAAAATTGAGTATTTAAATATTTAGTTTTTCTTAAGCCTTTTAAGTTTCACTCCCAAATCTTTTTCTTTTAAAGATTTTTATTTATTTTGAGAGAGAGGAAAAGGGAAGGGGGAGAGGTGGAGGGAGAAAAAAGGGGAAAGAATCTCAAGCAGACTCCATGCTGAGCGGGATGTGGGGCTTGATCTCACAACCCAAAATCATGACCTGAGCCCAAACCAAGACACTGACCCAGCTGAGCCACCCAGGTGCCCCCCCATCTTACTTTACTTATAAATCTGAGTTAGTTATATAAAAAGAAAAATATTTGACCCCTGAGAAAGCTTCATTTAAGGTACCAGTTTAAAAGATTATGTTCCACTAAACAATGAACTTTTTTGCAAATGTTAACTATCCTTAAAAGTTTTAAACTGCATTTAAAGTTTTTGTTTTTTTAGTAGGTCCATGCCCCAGTGTGGAGCCCAAAGCCAGGCTTGAACTCATGGCTCTGAGATCAAGACCTGAGCTAAGATAAAAGAGCCCAATGCTTAACCAGCTGAGCCACTCAGGCACCCTTACATTTAAAGTTTTATATGCTTGTTCTCTGAAATACTTCAGACTTCTGAAATGGTGAATTTATAAGCCTAATGGTAAAATCTTTCCAAAGACATAACTCGTGTAATGTCTTTTCTTCCGACAGATGTAGAATTAGGTTTAAATGAACACTTTCATACTTCTATTAACCATTTCAAATTAAAATTGTAAGTCTAATAAGTCAATCATTATTATGTCTGATTTTCTTAAATGTTACAAATAACTTCATAACAAGTAGCAAGCAATTATGGTGATTATAAATTTTTTTTTTTAAGATTTTATTCATTCATTGGTCAGAGAGAGAGATCACAAGTAGGCAGAGAGGCAGGCAGAAGCAGGCTCCCCGCTGAGCAGAGTACCCGACACGGGGCTCAATCTCAGGACCCTGAGACCACGACCTGAGCCGAAGGCAGAGGCTTAACCCACTGAGCCACCCAGGCTCCCGGTGATTATAAAATTTAATCCAAAATCTAATTACTAAGTGTTAATATGTTATAGGTTTGGTTTACTTTATTCTCTGGTCTTATTTGTAAAGTCATATAACTGAGAGAAGCAGTTTTACCATCCAGGTGAATGAAGTTGCAATGTCTAACATTAGAACCATGCTAAGGGTACTTTTAAAAAATCCTGCTTGCAGGCGTCTGGGTGGCTCAGTCGTTAAAGTGTCTGCCTTGGGCTCAGGTCATGATTCCAGCATCCTGGAATTGAGCCCCATTTCCCCATATTGGGCTCCCTGCTCAATGGGGAGCCTGCTTCTCCCTCTCCAACTCCCCTGTGCTTGTTCTTTGTCATAAATAAGTGATATCTTAAAAAATTACTGCCTGGACAAGGACAGGAGCCTGGTTGCCCCTTCCAGGGTGAACGTCCTATATTTCATCTGTTAACTTGCATATTTCCTTCTTATAGTGAGACCTTGCCTGCTTGTGTCATTGGGGGACCTTTAAGCATTAGCTTTCAGCTGTGATTTATTTTCACAACCCAGGACATCATGAATGTCCTGGGGGCCTTGAAAGGTTTTTTTAGGGGAATTTTTTCCCAACACTTTAGTGTATGATGGTTTTTTGCACTACTAATCTATTTTGCTACTAATCACTTTGCTATCTACTTAGGATTATTCTAACTCTTCATTTTTAGATAAGATCCCTGATCTTAGCAATCAGAATTTTTGGTCATAGTAAAAAAAAATGAACATTACGTATATAGTAAACATTCTTACACGTGGATATATGTGACATGTGTAAATCTTCTTGAATTAGTTACTACTAATTATTCATTGCTGTCAAAATACAGTGAGCTTTTTTTTGGAATTTGTCAAAATAATTCTAAAGTTGACCTGAAATAATAAACAGGCTGGAATAACTATTTTTAAAAGAATAATAAGGATGAATTTTTGATTAAAGATATTAAAATATACCTTAGAAATTTTTCAAAACCGTATAGTTTTGGTTAAACAAAGTCTACATATACTAGATTAACAGGTTACATTTTAGTAACAGATCTTAAGATGTCTAATGCATTACTACATAACAAAAGCCAAGTCAGGAGGGAAAAGAAAGGTTAGGGATTGATGCTGGGAAGAAGCCAAGTTAGAGTACAGTGTGAAAACTAAGTTAAAATTTCCTTTATACCTCACTTTAATCTAAATTAAACAGTAACAAAGCAGAAAAAAGTAGTTGTAAGTGGTATAACAGGCATTGTATATATCAAAATTTATAGATTTATAAGAATCAATTGTAAAAAGCTGTGATTTTTAAAAATTATTTTTATTAACATGTATTATTTGCCCCAGGGGTACAGGTCTTTGATTCATCAGGCTTACACATTTCACAGCACTCACCATAACACATACCCTCCCCAGTGTCCATCACCCAGCCACCCTTTCCCAGCCCCCACCCCCTTCTGGCAACCCTCAGTTTGTTTTGTGAGATTAAGAGCCTCTTATGGTTTGTCTCCCTCCCAATCCCATCTTGTTTCATAAAAAGCTGTGATTTTTTTTTTCAACCATTTCCTTAATGCTGGATATTGAGGTGGTTTTTTAAAATCATTTTTCTTGTATAAACAAGGCTGCAGTAAATATTTTTATTTAGTGGCGTTGTAGAAAGTTCACACTAGAGTGTGTTTTAAAAAGCAGGACGTAAGATTGTACCTGAAGCACCACACAAAAACTGTGTGTGTGTGTGTGTGTGTGTTTGGATATTTATATTCTGTAAACCCTTGGTACTGTGAGCTTTACTATCTACTTTGACCATTTCCAAGCAACTTTGAAGGTCTTTGGCATGTGATAATTTTTCATTTTGCTGAGGCCAAGTTTTGGGTGAAGAGAGGCTCGTGTGTTAGGAAATTAGCTGAGCCACAGTCCTCCTGAGACACTGGTTTTTTACTTATCCAGAAGAAGCAGTACCTTCTGTGATCTGCTGAAAACTTTCTCATTGTAAAGATAGGCCCTAAATGTAAGTGCAGTGCTGGTGATGAAAATATAGAGATCTTAAGAAAGAGATTATTCTCAGCCAGAAAAAAAAAAGTGTCGGATAAATTAAATGAAAAATACTCTAGTGGTGTTTGCAATTTTGAGGATTCTTTAAGGGCCTATCAGAATGGATTCTCTAACATCAAATAACTATTGACTAGGCATAGAAAAAAAAGGACTAGAAAGAAGTATGCTGAACACTGTCTCTCAATGATAGGATTTGGGGTGATTTACGTTTACATTTAAAAATGGTATATTTAAGATGAATAGTATTGAAGAAGAAAGAAGCAGTGAGTGGTAATAAAGATCAACTTAACAAAGGATTCTTCTTGACAAAAATTCTTTTAAGCTTGAATCTGAGAGGCTGAACGGGAAAAATCACCATTTTTATCATCTTGGTTTGACCTGGCCCTTCTTTTAATGTTAACAGAAGCCATGCAGTGACACCGCTAAGACTTGTTGGTAGCCATGTCGGAGCCCCACAGGGTCCAGTTCACCTCTCTCCCAGGTTCTCTGAATCCTGCATTTTTGAAGAAATCCCGGAAAGAGGAGGTTGGGGGAACAGAACAGCATCAGGACTCTGAGCCGGCTGCAGCGGCTGTTCGGATTACACTCACCCTCTTCGAGCCGGATCACAAGCGCTGTCCAGAGTTCTTCTACCCGGAGCTGGTGAAGAACATACGAGGGAAGGTGAAAGGCCTTCAACCCGCAGACAAGGTACACCTGAGCAGCCTCAGACTCAGTCTGCGGATACAGTGCATGGCACATCCTGTGCAAAAGGGGCTTTTGAAGGGTGGAAGCAAGACTAGAAAGTCTCTGGCTATTCCAAGATCATGGCAGTTAGTCCAAAGCAGTCACAAGGTGTGCTGGTTTTGCCTCTGGCAGAAAAGGATAGAATTCTTTCTAGAACCATTCTCCTGATTTATGCTAGAGAGAACACTGTGCATCCAAGGCTAATAAGAATTATGGCTAATAATAAACAATGAAGCTTTTCATGCCAAGGTTATACATGTTATGTGTAAACGTGAGCAGTCCCTGGCTGTTCCAACCCTGGAATTTGGTGCTGGACATTTTTCTTTTCCAGTGGAATCTCTGGCTAGTGTAAGGGCAGACAAGAAAAGACCCTGAATGCTCATCTCTTCTAAACAGTGAGATTCTGGATAGTTTCTTTACCTGGATGGATGGAGACCTGTTTTTATGGGATTTGTTTGTTTATTTGTTTGTTTGTCAGAATTGGGTCGTAGCCTTCAGGTCTTTTGAGAATCAGTTTGATTTCATAAATGTTTTTTTAAATGACCTATTTATTTTCCCGGCAGATTTGTTTTGCTTTTCAGTATGGAACTTCTCAAACATGCACAGAGGAAGAGAGTAGTATAAAAGCCCCCATTGTACCCATCACCACCTTCAGCTATTACTGATGTTTTGATAATTAACATTGTAAAATTTTAAAAAATACCATTTGCTGAATTAAATACATAAGAAAAGTGCATATATGATAAATTAACAGGTTGATGCATTTTCACAAGCTCAATACACCCATGTATCCTGTGCCTGGATTATAAAATATAATATTTTCCAGGACACGAGAAATCCTCTTCTTGCTCTTCCAAAATACTACACAGGCCCACTGCTCGGATTTGGAGTATTTTGGTTGCTAGAGTGGCTCTTAGTAAAATGAGGATCAGCCTGGTACCTGGCTTACAGGATGCTCGAGGGTAGAATGAGATCACATAGAACGAGGTACAGTTTTTGGCAGCATAACTCAGTGGCCCGTGTTCCTTCATTTTTAATTCACTGTTGTGCTGTTGGGGGTGGGTGCCTTTGGTTAGGAGGATTATCTGTTTTCTTTGTTCAAGTTAAAATGTGTTTCCCTGATTAAGATCTGATTAACTGAATAGAAGCCAGTAAGTTTCTGCGAAGGGTCAACCTGTTATTTGAGGGCTTTTGGGCAGAATGAGAAAAAATAATTTCATATCCATTCACGATTTCTTTTCCAAGGGTGGAATGGGATCATCTTCCTTGAGAGGAAGAGACAGTAGCAGGGATTGGTTGAGGTCTTTATTTATGGGCTTAACTGAAATTAGAACTCTAATATTCTGGGGTTGCCTGGGTGACTCAGTGGGTTAAAGCCTCTGCCTTCGGCTCAGGTCATGATCCCAGGGTCCTGGGATCGAGCCCCGCATCGGGCTTTCTGCTCAGTGGGGAGCCTGCTTCCCCCTCCCTCTCTCTGCCTGCCTCTCTGCCTACTTGTGATCTCTGTCAAATAAGTAAAATCTTAAAAAAAAAAAAAAAGAACTCTAGTATTCTGATTCCACCTTTTTGAGGGATCCAGATGTTCTCCATTGCAGAAAAATGTATGGAGCATACACAGAGAGCTTTGGTTCAGTTTCAGGGGATTCATTCCTGGCCCTCAGGTTCAGAACTCCTGAATCTTTGTGTCTACTCTGTGGTTTTCAAAGTATTATATAATCTGATGGATTCATGTATTAATTTATAGTGTGTATTTTATATATATATATATATATATGTATATATATATATTTTAAGATTTTATTTATTTGACAAAGATCACAAGTAGACAGAGAGGCAGGCAGAGAGGAGGAAGCACTCTCCCTGATGAGGAGAGAGCCCGATGTGGGGCTCAATCCCAGGACCCTGGGATCATGACCTGAGCTGAAGGCAGAGGCCTTAACCCACTGAGCCACCCATGTGCCCCAATATATATATATATATATATATATATATATATATATTCTTTAAAGATTTTATTTATTTGACAGAGAGAGACCCAGTGAGAGAAGGAACACAAGCAGGGGAAGTGGGAGAGGGAGAAGCAGGCTTCCCACCGAGCAGGGAGGCCGATGCAGGGCTCAGTCCCAGAACCCTGGGATCATGACCTGAGCTGAATGCAGACGCTCACCTGAGCCACCCAGGTGCCCCAGCATATATTTCTTATAAGGGCACTGGGCAAGATGCTGAGGACTATATAAAGGTGGAGAAGCACTATCCCAGCCTCAAAGGAGCTTTCAGTCTTGAAGGTACTTTAGAATTATGCTAACACAGGTAACAGGAGTTACAACGTGGCAGTTGCTAAGTCTCACGTAAATACAAACGCTGCAGGGCTTGGACAGCAGAGAGCTTACATTCCGGATGCTGTGCGTCCACAGAGGTGGACCTTCATGCACGCAGAAATAGTCCTTTTTGGACAACTACTGGTTGCAAGACATGAGAGAGTATGCATTGTATCTAGTATTTCTCTAGATTGGTGGAAGTTCTTTAAATTACTTAAAGCACTTGAGTTATATATGATCATTATAGAAAACATAAGGTACAGATGAGTGAATGTTTTAAAGAACACCCACTTGTGCCACTTATATGTATGTCCCACAATATCTCATTTAACTGATCCTCATGAGTGGATGAGATTCCAGTGGGCAGGGATGGGAGGGTCTTAAGACGGGCATCCAGTCTTTAGTGACTTTTGTCTACTTAAATGTATTCCGTATAGGAGTCTTTATTAAAATTAAGGTTCCTTGCCAAAGAAGCTTAAAGTCCAACTCTGGAAAATTTGCTTGATGAGAAAAATGGAAAACTACATTCATGGAATAGAAATAAAACTGGAAAACCACATGAAAATACTGGGAGTGGGTATTGACATTGGGAGGAAAGATAAGATTATTGATCCATCAAGATAAGCTTCCAGGCAAAGGGAATGCTATGAACCTGGTTTTGACTACTTTTTCTTTTGTTTTGTTTTGACTATTGATAGCAGTGAGGGAAGTGCAGGTTCATACCACTCTACTAAGAAATACAGTAGAATAGCTCTCCAGGACTTGTATACTTTCAGTGGGTTCTTAACCTTTTTGAGCCATTGACTGCTTTGGAAGTCAGTGACGCCTATGGACCTTCTTAGAGTACTGTTTTCAAATGCGTGGAATAGTTTTTAGGGTTACAAAGGAAACCAACTAGGGGCGCCTGGGTGGCTCAGTTCATTAAGCAAGTGCCTTTGGGTCAGGTCATGATCCTGGAGTCCCAGGATCGAGTCCCACATCAGGCTCCCTGCTCAGCAGGGAGTCTATTTCTCCCTCTGACCTTCTCCCCTCTTATGCTCTCTTTCTCTCTCTCTTATTCTCTCATATAAATAAATAAAATCGTCAAAAAAACAAAGGAAAACAACTCTTTTGAAATAGTTCTATACAGGTTGAGCATGCCTAAGTAAATCCCCTTTGCCATATTTGGAGCCCTCTAGGACATAGTGCTTTGGTGGGCAGTTGTAGGCATTTAGTTAAGTTTTATTGAATTATGTGAATGGAAACTTTATTTCCTTTAGCAACTAAGGTAAACACTGTTGGGAGAGTAGCATGTGTTTTATCTTGTCTTTTTTGAAAAAGCTGTTTTCATTATGCAGTTCATGGGTATCGAGTAGTCAGTGCAGGTTTTATGAATAGGATTGTGGGAATTTTTTGTGACTCTTATTTTTGTGGAATGGTCTCTTTACAGAAGAAAGATCTCTCAGATCCTTTCAATGATGAAGAAAAGGAAAGGCATAAAGTGGAGGCCCTTGCCCGGAAATTTGAAGAAAAATATGTAAGATTCCTCTCTTGGGCAACAAAACAACCTTGTTGAGTAGGAGAGGTTTCCAGACATTTTTATGTTCCTTTAGTGGATTATCATCTAAACAAGTACAGAGGTTAGAGAGAACAAAATGCAATTATTAGATAAATGCATTAAGGTACAGAAAATGCATGTGGCAGGCACTGGTGTGTGAAGCTAAATGGATGAATGAGCAAGAAGGGCCTTTTATTCCTAGAATTTATGCTTAGAATAAATGTTTTGATACAAAGCATAAAAGCCATTTAGTTCCTTCTGTTTTAGGTCATTTTTTGCAGATACAAATCTGTTCTTTTTAGAAGGTCTTCAAGGGAATGGGGTTTGGAGTGGGTGTAGGGGTGTATGTGTGTGTGTGTGACTGCTTCACTGATTTTACAACCTTTAGTCACTAGTTGATGGAATTCAAGGCAACAGTTAATTCTGTGTATCAAAGAAAGTGTGTGGCCTTAGACTTAAACATTTGTTGTTAAGAGGGTGGGCCTCATGCTATGTGTTTTTACTACAGTTACACATGGAAAAAGCACATAACCTATTTTAAATTTTAGGGTGGAAAGAAACGTAGAAAAGATAGGATACAGGACCTGATTGACATGGGATACGGTTACGATGAATCTGACTCCTTCATTGATAATTCTGAGGCGGTAAGTCCTTACTGAAAATGCCCATGGAATCATGACACCCTAGCTTCTACTGATGATGGCCTGGAGGTGGAGGTTGGGTTGGTGTGGGCATGCCCTCAGTGTGAAGAAAAGGCCGCCCTGGTGAGAGAGAGGAAGTGACACGCTTGATCAGGCCATGGTTCCCTCACTGAAAATGTTGACCAGATTTGTCCAAACGCCTTTGAGCTTGGACATGCGTGGTTGACCAGAAGCAGGTCTTGTCTGAAAAGTCACAGAACAGTCATATCTGCTCTACCAAGACCCACTCTGTACCTTTGGACTAGAGTACCAGAACTTGGAGCTGACTGTTTGTTTTCCCTCCTTCAGTATGATGAGCTTGTTCCGGCTTCTTTGACTACAAAGTATGGAGGATTTTACATTAACTCGGGAACCCTGCAGTTTAGACAAGCATCCGAATCTGAGGATGACTTCATTAAAGAAAAGAAGAAGAAATCTCCAAAGGTTAGAACAATACTTGCTTTTGGATTTCAGAAGTGCTTTTCTTGTATGACTTTATAAGATCAGTAGGTGACTTGCCAAAGTGCTGGCTTAGGATGGCTCAGGAGCTTGGTGGAAAGGCAGAGCTGTGCCGAGGCTGACAGGTCACTTCTCACACCTGTACTGTGGCGAGGTGCCGTGAACCTGGAGGTGTCCATGCCTGTGTCCGAGCAGGCTCAGCAGGGATTTGTTTCTCAAGGTGGTCTCAGGGCGGGGACTTAAGGCAGTGAAGGGTGTGGAGTGAGGGGAGTTTGCACCAGCCTTGCTGTGTCTCTTCTGTGGACATGTAGAGGACTTCAGTTCCCAGGGCTGTCACCCCACCAAAAATAAGTTAGCCTTAAGATAAGTTTGTTTTGAAATCTGCCCACCACTGCCTGTGTGTTTCAAATAAGAGGTAGGGCCCATATACAGCTAACTTGAACTAGAAAAGTTTCAGGCTACAGAATGGCCTCTTGCCTCAGCCCTGGGTGCTTCCAGGAGACACTGTCAGTGGGAACGCTGTGTTGACCTGTTGCAGGTCTGTGGTCCAGGGACTGATCTGAAAGCTGTTGCTCTTGAAGGCAGTAAGACAGCTCTCAGGATGTCCCCTGGGCGGAGCAAGGCCAGTGCTGTGTAGTGCACTTGCTCCCTGAGTTAGGGAGCCGTGTAACTGTGCCTTGTCTTTAATTCTCAGAAGCGGAAGTTGAAGGAAGGTGGTGAGAAGATAAAGAAGAAGAAAAAAGATGACACTTATGACAAGGAGAAGAAATCGAAAAAGTCCAAGTTTTCCAAAGCCGGGTGAGAGGCAGCAGCTTCTTTGCTAGGATAAAATCTGACCTGTTAGGGCAGGACACCTGGGAGCTGACGCGCCCTCCTCCTCACAGCTTCAGAAGAGGCAGCAGGGCCTGGCCTTCCGTTCCCTCTCACGCCTCCCGCAGTGCCCTTCTGGGCAGTCAGTGCTCTCACATCTCTGTGTGTCAGACACGGGAGTTCTCTCTGTCCCTCTGTCAGTGTTGGCAGCTATTTCTGTCACTGTGTGACTGCTGATGTTTCTTGTTCTCTTGGGCTCCCCTCCTCTGCCCCAGTTCTCCTTCCGTCTCTGCCATTTCCTTTGTCTTCTGTGGTCCTGCTTTCTTCGCCTCACTTGGTCTCACCCCAGCTGCCCTTCAAGTTGCTGCTGCTCTCTGCTGCTCCTGCTTTTTCCCGCTAAATACTTTTCTTGCCCCCCACCCCTTTTTTCGCAACCTTTTATTTCAGCCTGGCAGTGGTTTTTAAAAACACATCGGATATTTAGCATTCTGTGACACTGTTTTTGCTAACCTGTATTAAATCTCAAGCTTTGGTCCCAGCAAGAAGGAGCTCCATATGCCAAGAGGAGGGAGGAGGAGTAACAGGGTGGCCTTGTGACTGAGGTTCCTGGAGACAGTTGCGCTGGGAGCAGGGGAAGTCTCTCATGAATTTCCCTTTTGGGGTGTACTGCAGCCCTCGTAACCAATTTCCTCCTTGCTTGCAGCTTCACAGCCCTCAATGCCAGTAAGGAGAAGAAGAAAAAGAAATATTCTGGGGCTTTGAGTGTTAAAGAGATGCTAAAGAAATTTCAGAAGGAGAAAGAAGCTCAGAGAAAGAGGGACGAAGACCATAAGCCCGTAGCGGTCTCGTCGGCGGAAGCTCAGGGCCTGCGGGAATTGGAGGGCACCTCTGACCCCTTGCTCTCGCTCTTTGGCTCCACTTCTGACAACGACTTGCTCCAGGCAGCCACTGCCATGGACTCGCTGACTGATTTGGACTTGGAGCAGCTGCTCAGTGAGTCTCCAGAAGGAAGCCCTTTCCGTGATATGGATGATGAGAGCGATTCCCTTGGGGTGGGACTGGACCAGGAATTCAGGCAGCCCTCTTCCCTCCCTGAAGGCCTGCCTGCACCCCTGGAGAAGCGCATTAAGGAGCTGGCTCAGGTATGGTGACACAGAGTGGCCGGGCTTTCCTGGAAGCGGTTTGGGCAGATTGACGCTGGTTCTGCACCACATGAAGCTCCCTGCCCAGAGCAACCCTTAGTGAATTGGCAGTTTTGGTGTAAGCTTTTCCAAGCTCTCTTCTCCTCCCAAGTGAGGAAACCACCTAAGCTCTGCCCATCAGACATCACTTTTAGGCCTTTTGTGGTTCTTCCAGACCTGGAAAATCTACGTTCTTTTGGGGGGAATTTCTGTCTTTCCATTTCCTGCCTATCCGTTCCTTCCCTGCAAATATCTTTCCTTTGGTGCAATAGACTGACATTGATGTTGGCAGCAGGCAGCTGAGGCACAGATCGGTCATTTTAGTAATCTTTTGAATGTTTTCAAAATTCACAAACGCTTGCAGATGAATGTTACCCACAGAGAGTATGTGCTTAGTTGCCACTGGGTTTCAGTTGCTCCTTGGGCTTGCCTATTGTCACCATTAGGTAGTGATTACAGGAATGCCTAAGGTGCACGTGATAGATGAAGAGGAGCTGAACCTTAGTAATGTCCGTGAACCATTGAAAACAGTGATAGTCTTTGGGCTATAGCAGGCGATGGCAATGGGGAATGGATTTCTAGAGTGCTAAGAATTGTCAATTTGGTAATGTATTACTAACCATAAACCAAGCATAGGTCATTAGTTACGATGACTTTTAATTAAAAAACGTTTTACCTTGGGCATCATGACTTATAATGCAACTCCTGCGGCATTCATAGTCTGTAGCTTAAGTCTTAAGCTAGTGATTCTCACAGGATTTCAGAATCACTGTTATACGTAATCTCTCTTGTGTTTTAGGGAAGGGTAAAATGTTAACCAGTGCTACAAATGATTTTCTTGTTTCCAAAAAATATTTAAGCACAACATACTAAGTAAAGCAAATGTCTTACTTGGATTTCTTGTTCTTCCTCGTTAGCCTATGTGCAGTATTCTGTTTGAATGTGATGACTTAAATGAATTGTGCCATGTCAGGGATTCAGAGTATATCTTAATAGGACATTAAGTTGGAAGTAGTTGAATCTGAACTTGGCATGTTTGAGCATACTTTTCTGTGTTTGCTCTCAGAATTTGTTTAAAAACTTACTCCTTGTTCTTCTCAATCTTCTAGTTTGTAATCAAATTGTTTTGTAGCTTCTGAAAGTCTTGTTAAGTAAGTTGAGTGAGATATATGTGGCAGTAGCCAGTCATTTCTTGAGAGAAAAGTCCCTACCCCCACCATAGGTAGTGTTCTAGTCTGACAACTTAGACTCATTATTTCAATTTCTTGGGAAAGATGGACCAGTTCAATGGAAACAGAGTGGCTTAACATGCAACAGCATTGGGTTCTGATTCAAGAAAGCCTTGCTTTCTGGAGTCCACTGGATGGACCCTGAGAAAGCTGTCCTTCCTCAGCGATTGCCAGGTTATCTCTTGGGACGATGGAGACAGGGTTCTGGATCCAGTAGATAAGGTAGGCTTGGGTTTTGGTGGGAAGGTGGTGACCAGGACAAATTGACATACTGAAATGAAAATGCAGTGTTCATATGTGAAATTGATACTTTAGTCATCACCTGGCCCTTTTACTATAACAGTGTTAAGAAACTCTGGGAAATGGGGTAGAAAGTGGGGATTACCCATCGTTCTGCCAATCTGAAAACTATTTTCAATTTGCTTATTCCTTTCTAGCTTCTGTGTATGTTTTTATGCAGTTGTAATTATAGTTGTGAATAATTGTTTCCTGCTTTCTTCACTTAATAAATATTATTGTAAAGCCCTCATCACTTCTGATGGTTGAATGGAAAAGAAGGCTTATTTTTAGAAAGTTACTTAATGCCATTCCAAAGGATGCCCAGGTGCTCCGTTCCCACCAGGGCCTTTGCTTGGGTACTTGGAGCTTCCTGCATGTGTGCACAAGTGCTCTAAACCCAGATCTCACTGAGCATCTGCTGGGAAAGCTATTTTTCCCAGTAGAAAAAAGCCTACGTACACAAAAATTGCATACAATTCCAAAAGCCACCCATGGATATTTGGATCCTTAATAAGGAGCCCTGTCCTCAATCTTGAACTGGACATTGCGTTTTTAAAATCTAAATTAAACTTGATGTACGTAACTGTAACATTAGTAGTGTTATGTGTTTCTCACTTTATTTTTCACTCCCCTTACTATCTTTTATACTCTTTTATTTTTATAAGATTGTTTACGTTTAAAATTTTGGCCCTGGGTAATAAATATATCAGTTTCTACTGTTGTCTAGAAAACTGCCCAAATCTTAGGACTTCAAAGAATAGTTCGTTTCTCCTGACTCTGGGTGACTGGGCAGTTCCTCTTCTGGCCCTGCCTGGCTTACTCTTGTGGCTACATTCAGCTGGCAAGTTGGCCAGGTGCTGGGACAGCTGGGATGGCCAAGATGACCAGAGCATCTGGCCTTTCCCTCCTTTGATCTTTCATCCTGGGTTTCTCCAGGGTATGGCAGTTTCACGGCAACATTTCAAGAGAATGAAGGTGGAAGCTGCAAGGCCTGTAAGATCTAGCCATAGAAGTTGTGTGTTTGCATCACTTCTCCCACTCTGTTGGTAAAGCAAGTCGCAGGAGCAAACCTGGTTGGAGGGTTGGGAAATTAGAGGCCACCTCCCTGTGGCAGAATGCATGTACTAGGAGGGAAGGGATCTGAGGTCCTCTTTGCCATCTATCACAGTCTCATAAACCGATTCTAATCTGGTACGTATCCGTTCCTTAGGAATTAATCTTTGCTGTGGGAAGCGAGAATTAGATTTACCTTCTAACTAGACATGATGCCTAAAACTTTGAAAAAAATCTGTGTGAAAACTTAAATATGTTAAAGAGGAACCCTAAGAAGGCTGCCCTGGTGGATGCCCAAGTGGTGGTCACTGTTTTCTTCTTATGTTAGCCTGTTTTTCATTTCCTGTTCCCTTGTATTGTACATTTTTATGGGCCCCAAGAAATCCAGTGATTTGATTTGATGGCCTTACCCTGTCTGTACTTAATATGCTTTGATTGTGCCTTTTGTCTTGGTTGTTGGAAAGGTCAGGTATGTCGTGTCCTGCTTCTCCCCCACCGCTCCCCAGGGTACTTGTCTTGATGTCGTTTGGCAGCTAGTCAGCCTGGTCCATACAGATGACCCAGGTCTGTTGACTCAAGCATAAAATGGGAACAACACTGAGGAAAGAAAAAGAAACAGAAACCCCGTGTCGCCCACCCCTCTAATCTACCTGCTCACAGCTTACCCTCCTATAGACTTAGAACTCCTACATCACAAACCCAGGGAGACCTGGATCCAAGGAGAAAAAGGTAGAAAAAAAAAAACAATAACAACAAAACAACTAACCTGTTTGATTTTTTTTTCTAAAAAGAAAATCATACCAGCAAAAACAGGTACAGTATATAAGGTTCTGAGTTAGGTGGTAAGAGGCTGCAAGTGGCTTTTCTTCTAATTAAAACAGCTCATTAAAGGGCTATTGGAATTATTATAAATCAGCATGATTGGGCTGTTTGGTTTAACTTCATTTCCTAATTTAGGATTGATCAACATGTACAACTCCATAAGCAAGGGTGTCTCTTCTTAGGGTTGAGGAGCCTCACTTGTTTCTGGAAGACTGTCAGATAAAAATCTGTTCTTTTAATTAGGTTTATTTAAAAAATAGAACACTTGAGGGGCACCTTCGTGGCTAATCGGTTGTGTCCGACTCTTGGTTTTGGCTCAGGTCATGATCTCAGGGTTGTGAGATTTAGCCCCACATCAGGCTCCACGCTCAGCTGGGAGTCTGCTGCTTTCCCTCTGCGTCTGCCCCTCTCCCTCCCTGCTCACGTGCTCTGTCTCTTTCCTTCTCTGTCTCTCAAAATACTTAAAAAAATATATATATATAGCATGTGACTAATTATCTCTGTATAAAACCAGACCCTCAGAGATAATTGTCTACACAATTCAAAAGGCATCAGAAAAAAATCTTCTTAAGAAGTATATTGCCAGAAAGCCTCTGACACATTGGAGGAACTGGCTGATATCTAAAAATAAAATTCGAGGCACGCCTGGGTGGCTCAGTTGGTTGGACGACTGCCTTCGGCTCAGGTCATGATCCCGGGGACCCGGGATCGAGTCCTGCATCGGGCTCCCAGCTCCACGGGGAGTCTGCTTCTCCCTCTGACCTTCTCCTCGCTCATGCTCTCTCACTGCCTCTCTCTCAAATAAATAAATAAAATCTTTAAAAAAAATAAAATAAAATAAAATAAAATTCGAATGGAAACCCAGGCTTGTTGATAGGTCTTACAAACAGTGGGGCATTTGAAATACAGTTAAAGTAATTAGATTGAATTAATATGGAAGTGCTTCTGGATCTTGTAACTAGCAGTGTGTAAGCTTAAGTAAGAGAATGACCCAGTTTTATTTTCTCTCAAACTAAAATCATACTCTTAGTACATTAGAAGTGCTGAGAATTCTGAATCCTTCTGAGACTGTAAGAAATTGGCAGGTGAATCAATGGATTAAAAGTCACACCCTTTATTTCATTTCCATCCAGCCATTTCACCCCCTTTCATCCTGGGCCTTTGTACTTCCCTCCCTCCCTCCAGGGTCTGCAGAAGCTTGAGTTTTGCGTCTCCTCTGGTTCCTCTGGTTGCATTCCTCTGGTTGCATTCTTTCAATAATACCTGTTTTTCCTTCATGCATTCACTCAGGCAACATTTACTAAACTCTGTTATATGATAGGCAGATGTGGGAAATATATTGACAAGTAAGATTCATTCATGTTCTCCATGAGCTTGTTCTGTAAGTGTACCAGTAGACGTGTGAACACCTGGCTATAGGACAGAGCAGAATGAGGTAAGCTCTGATGTTTGGGTGGCCAAGCAGATGGTCAGGTGAACAGCCAGCTTTGAGGAGGTAAGACATAAGCGCCTTAAGATACATACAATCAGACTGGAGGCAACAGGCTTGGCCAGGGCCAGTGGTGAGATGGTCTTATAGGGAGCAAGGGCATAGAGCTGAGGATGGACAAGGCGTTGTTAAGTTGGATGGAATGGGAACCCCCTGGAGCATGGTGGGGGATGTGAAACTGGAGTGGCTGGCTGGGGCCAGATCCTAGAAAGTCGTAAGTGCTACGTAAAGGAGTTTGGATTTGATGCTGGGTTTGGAGAGTGCTACCTGAGGGTTTTAAAGAGGGGAGTGGAAGGATTTCAGGAGGATGGAGTGTAGTTATTAGAAGTGGGAAACAGAAGGAGGAGCAGAAGCTAGGGGGTTTGGTTTTGGGTGAGTGTCCATACCAGAGGATCATCCATTCACAGAAGTAATTGGAAATTCTAATCCAGAGTTTAGAAGAAAGGGTGTAGGGCTAGAGATTTAGATTTGAGAGATCTGCATGCATTGTGTTACTTCAAAGCTGTGAAGGAGAAGATACTAGGAGAAGGTAGTTCTGGGTAGACCTTTGGGCTCCATCTCTATTTAAGGAGTCTTAATGGAGAAGACAGGGAGCAGAGGTAGGAAGAAGACACAGAGGATACTGGAGGGGAAGGCAAATGGGGTGATGGGAAAGTGGAGGTTGGTTCTCAGTGCCTGGAGGGGTTGATCAGGATTGTTTTAGACAATCATCTTATTGCCCTTGTTTGTGATCATTATTCTATATCAATCCCGATTTTAGATACTTTATTTTTGCCTAAAGCCTTTGGACCAGCAACTTTTGGATTAGATCAGCGGTTCTCAATCCCCTCTGCATATTGGAGTTACCGGGGCTCCTTTTAAAGAAGCAGATGCCTGTGCCTCGCCCCCAGAGATTCTGATGTGGTTGGTCTAGGGTGGGTAAAGCCACCAGGTAATTCCAATAAGCAGCTGAATATGAGGACCGGTGGTTCAGACTTTTGCCGTGATTGCTTTCCTGACTTCTGCACTCAGTGCCCTGACTGCCTGTCCTGGCTGCCATCCAGGGTGCTAACTGTGTTCTCATGGGAAGCAAAAGACTGTATAGTAGCCTGCTCTGCTACTTGTGTCAACAGGTAGGAAGGTGTGTTAGTTTCAGATGGTCTGGGCAATAGTTTGTGATACACTGTAACTAGATTGTGAATTTCCCAAGAATTACAATGTCCTTAAATGCTAAAGTAGCACTTTATTATTATTTAGGGATGAGGGGAATAAAGGTCTTTGGATTTTGTTTTTTTGTGGAGGTTCTTAATTGTTTTTATACTGTAGACATATGGAAATAGCAACTCACAGTTGAGGTGACAGACTGCCAGTCACAGGAGTTAACTAGCTGGTTGAATCAAATGTATCATGATTGCTTTGGCTCTGTAGATGTTCTTTTATGTGGCTGTCTTTTCAAGTCCTGGGAAGAATGGACAGTCCATAGATGCTTTTGCATAGATGCTTTTGAAAACAGCATTTGAAAAAGCTGGATATACCAATTGTGGAGCATATAGCCATCATAGGTGAACTTAATCTGGGAATAGGACTGAGTAGGGAAGGGCACCGTAAGGATTTTATCAAATTGACAGGTGTTCTGTAGGGACTGACTGGTCTTGTGCCTGCGGGCATGTGTGGTCGTGTGGCGAAAGTGCACTAACGGATGTTACTGTCTGCTGTGAACCAGGCTGCCAGAGCTGCTGAAGGAGAGAGCAGACAGAAGTTCTTCACCCAAGATGTTAATGGCACCCTCTTAGAGTGAGTATCTTTTGTTTCCGGGCATCCACTCTTACATGCCTGGCTTGAGCAGGCTAGGGGAGATGAGCGCTGACCGAACTACATTAACGATGAGCACTTATGAGAGAAAAAAATGGTTTTTATTGTTTATTCTTCTTTTAAAAGGGGGTTGGGTGCACCAAATATTTATCTCCAAGAAATGATAGGCCTTACTGACCTTAGGCAGCAGGTATTATTAGAACACTTGTTTAATATTCATGGCCAGTTGCAAGAGGATTTCCTGACAAGTATGAGATGAGAGAGAGAAAAAGTGTTGCTTTGCCTGTCTTTG
This sequence comes from Mellivora capensis, assembly GCA_004024625.1. Lineage (NCBI taxonomy): Eukaryota > Metazoa > Chordata > Mammalia > Carnivora > Mustelidae > Mellivora > Mellivora capensis. The sequence continues at coordinate 280,241 of PISX010000088.1, read as the reverse complement.
AGAATCCAGAAAAATAAGAGATAACTTGGTGTAGCCACAGGAGCCTGCTCTCCTAGGATCATTCTCCCGCTCTCTCTTCTCCCAATATCATCCCTTGGCACATATCCCAGGTACCTGAGCCTCTGAGATGTTGCACATATGTGAATTAGATTAAAAAGCAAAAAAAAACCCTGCACATAGAAATCCAAACCGAGTTCTTGGTATCCGGCCTTCGAGCTCTGCCGGCTTTTCTCTCTGCGTTGCATTATTTAGCAGAGGAAGCTTGTTGCTCAATAACTGAGGATTTTGCACATGTAAGAACAGTTGTTAAGGCTTGGGAATGTTCTAGCAAATGACCAGGATGGGGACTGGCCTCCTGGGTCAGGAAGCCTGGAGTATAGGGAGCACCTGAGAGTCAGCACACATGAGAGATTTCTGTCAACAGTAGCCTGCTGGGGCATGCCAAATACAGAGAGAGCTCAAGGGATTGAAGACAAATATTTTTTCTGCTCATTTAGATGGAGACACTGGAGGGGTGAGGATTTTCCTGACCTCCTTATTAGGGATAAAACTGGGGAAAAAGAAACGCTGTTGGAAAGTATTTCCTATCTACAGCAAGTAACCCAATCACTTTCATTTTGAAAGCTCTTGTGTTCTTTTTGTTTGTGAAATTTAGTACTTCAGAGCTTGTTCTCTCGGGTTCTGTTTTCCTGACTACCTTTGAGTTGGTCTTGTCTTTGACCTGAGGGCCTTGGCCCTCTGTACCTAGCCAAGTTCGTCAGGTGTGGACTTCTGATTTGGTGACTCCTGGGGATCTGTTGCACTGGTCACTCAGTTACATTGTGTGACCGACAGCGTAAGGTTTGATCTGTTGTTGGCTCCCCCTCTCTGCAGTGGGGTGACCTCATGATTCGAGGAGCTCCAGTGAGCTGCGGGCTCTTGATGACTCTGTTCTGTTCTTCAGCATAGAGGTGCAAACTCGGGAGCTGAGTAGCCAAATCCGTTCTGGGGTGTATGCCTATCTTGCTTCATTCCTGCCCTGCAGCAAGGACACCCTGGTCAAACGTGCGCGGAAACTTCACCTCTATGAACAGGTGGGTGACTGTGGAGTGGAGTCCCTTGGCTTCAGGGCCCGGCAGAGAGGGTGACTGAGTCTTCACAGATGCCACATCTGCTGTTGTCCTGCCTTTGTGCAATTATTCCAGTAGTGTATCCTCAGCATAAGAAGTGATGCGTACGCTGAAAAGAAATTAAAATAAACAAACAAACCCCTCATTTTGTTTTAAAAAAAAAAAAAAAAGTGATGTGTAAACCAGTCTTACAAAATGTCCTCCTCTCTGCAGGGAGGGCGTCTGAAGGAGCCTCTCCAGAAGCTTAAGGAAGCCATTGGAAGGGCAATGCCAGAGCAGATGGCCAAGTACCAGGATGAATGCCAGGCACACACACAAGCCAAGGTCGCTAAGTAAGTGTGTCTCATGGTACTCACATGACATCATCCTCTTGCCTCTTCTCTTTCTTTCTTTTCTCCCCCATGATTACATTTGTGAATGAGACTCTTGGCTCTTCTGCAGCATTTTCACCTTCTCTTGGAAGCCTGGGGCAGGGTGTGGGCAGGGGGGAAGTGGTGGGTCTGGGAGGAAGTAGTTTTTCCATGGCGGTGACCTTAGGGTCCCATTGGTCCTATTTACACTGTAGGATGCTGGAAGAGGAGAAGGACAAGGAGCAGAGGGAGCGGATGTGCTCTGATGAGGAAGAAGATGAGGAAAAGGGGGGCAGGAGGATAATGGGACCCCGGAAGAAGTTCCAGTGGAATGATGAAATCAGGTGTGCCCAAACTGGGACCTTGCCTCATTGGAGGGTTTGTGGGGCCAGTGTCTGAGCATGTTCCTGTGTTTCTAATGAAGGTTAGAACCATTTACTTTAATCAGGGCTGCTGAAAGCACATGATTGAAACCTTGAAAGAAGCATTTGGGGTAGTTTGAAGTTTTTGACTTCTTTCTACCTCTCAGGGAGCTGCTCTGTCATGTGGTGAAGATAAAACTGGAGAGCTACGATCTGGAGAGGAACAACAAGACCCAGTCTTGGGAGGACTATGTGAAGGCCTTTCTGGATGCTGAGGTCAAACCTTTGTGGCCCAAAGGCTGGATGCAGGCCAGGTGAGGGCCACGAGCAGCCAGCGCGGTCGGTGTGGTGATGCGGTGGCGTTCTTGCAGTAAAGAGCTACCGGAGTCCCGTGCCGGGCCAACAGGGTCCCTGCCCCCGGGGAGTCACCCTCTAGCTGACTCAACCCCCATCTTGCTTGAGTAGTCGGAGGGTGTGCTGGTTGCTGTGCGTGGCTCTTCCCTTGAAGAGGGAAGTTATCTGTGGGGTTTTGTCTTTGTCGTTCTTTGTCCCTTCAGCTTCAGCTCCGAGTTGGGGTGCACTCTTCTCACCTCAGTCTGCTCTTACCTGTCTTGAGATAATGGCTCCTCTTAGAAGTTGAGAGGTAGATTCGTATTGGAAACCTCGTCCCGTTCTGAACAGAAGTCTCCTTTGTGAGTAGCAGGGCTGATTGCTTACTGGAGTTACGTAGCTTCTCAGGTGAATGGACTACAGTTGCCATCCGCAGGCAGGAAAGGTGGCTGGAGCTAGTGCTTTTCCCCCTACCCCCGCTGCGGGAAAATACGCTTTACGTAAATTTACTGTCCTAACCATCTTGAGGTGCATGGCTCAGTGGTTTTAAATACATTTACATTGTTGTACAGCTATCACCATCCATTTCTATAACTCTTGTCATCTTATAAAACTGAAACTCTGTGCCCATTAAACAATAACTTCACATCTCCCCACCCCTGTCCGATTCTGTGACCACTGTTCTACTTTCTGTCTATGATTTTGACTTGGAGTACCTCCGAGTTAGTGGAATCATACAGAATTTGTCTTTGTGTAACTGGCTTTTTTCACTTAGGATAATATCCTCAAGGATTTGTCTGTATTATACATTACAGAATTGCTTCCTTTTGAAGTCGGAATAATACTCCATCATATGTATAGACCACATTTTACTTATCCATGCATCTGTTGATACTTTGGTTGCTTCCATGTTTTAGCTGCTGTGAATCATGCTGTTACGAACTTGGCTGTACAAATACTTTTTCGACACCCTGCTTTCAGTTCTTTTGTGTGTATGCCTGGAAGTGGAATTGCTGGATCATGTGATAATTGTAGGTTTAATTTCTTGAGGAACCATCGATGTTTTCCATAGTGGCTCTGTCATTTTGCATTTCTACCAACACTGCACAAGGGTTCCAGTTTCTCCACATCCTCTCCAGTACTTGCCATTTTTTGGGTTTTTGACGGTAGCCACTGTAATGGACCCTATAGATTTGATTTGAATTTTCCTAGTGATCAGTGTTGTTGAGCAACTTTTCATGTACTAATGGGCCGTTTATATATCTTTTTGAAATGTCTATTAAAGTTCTACACCCATTTTTTTAAAGATTTATTTATTTATTTATTTATTTGACAGACGAGTAGGCAGAGAGGCAGGCAGAGAGAGGGAGGGGGGAGCAGGCTCCCTGCTGAGCAGAGAGCCCGATTCGGGGCTTGATCCCAGGACCCTGGGATCATGACCTGAGCTGAAGGCAGAGGCTTTAACCCACTGAGCCACCCAGGCGCCCCACTACACCCATTTTTTAATCGGTTTATTTGTTTCATTGTTGAGTTTCAGGAGTTCTTTCTGTAGAGATATTAATCTCTGACACCCTTGACAGATGTGGTTTCCAAATATTTTCTCCCATTTTGTGAGTTGCCTTTTTACTCAGTGGATAATATCTTGTGGTGCACAAAATTTCTAAATTTAACGGAGTTCAATTTGTCTACTTTTTGTTGTCTGTATCTTTGGTGTCCTATCTAAGTTCTAATTGTCAGATCCAGTGTCATGAAGCTGAGCTAATTTTTGTATATGGTGTTAAGGGTCCAACTTCATTTTTTTGGATGTGGCATCCAGTTTTCTCAGCACCATCTGTTGATAAGACTGTCCTTCCTTCATTGGTCTTCGCATCTTTGTCAAAAATCATTTGACCACATACATGAGGGTTTTATTTCTGGGCTCTCTGTCCTTTATCATTGGTCTTTGTGTCTGCCTTTATACCAATAACACAGTTTGGATTATTGTGGCTTGGTAGTAAGTTGAGATCAGGAAGTGTGATTCTCCAGCTTTATTCTTTTTTTTTTTTTTAAAGATTTTGTTTATTTATTTGAGAGAGCAAGTAAGAGAGAGCCTGAGAGGGTAGAACATCAGAGGGAGAAGCAGACTCCCTGCGGAGCTGGGAGCTCAATGCGGGACTCCATCCCGGGACCCTGGGATCATGACCCGAGCTGAAGGCAGGCGCTTAACCAACTGAGCCACCCAGGTGCCCCAGCTTTATTATTTTTTAAGATTATTTTGGCTCCTCAGGGTCCCTTGAAAATCCATATTGAATTTTGGGATGCGTTTTTCTATTTCTGCAAATAACGCATTAGAATTTTGCTAGGAATTGCATTGCATCTGTAGACGGCTTTGGGTAATCCTGAGATTACAATTCAATAATAATAAGTTGTCTAGTCCATGATGGGATGTGTTTCCATTTATATCTTTAACTTTTTTCAGTAATGTTTTGTCATTTTCACTCTTACAAGTCTCTTACATCCTTTGGTGAGGTTAATTCCCAAGTTTTTCTGTTTTGTTTTTGTTTTTTAAAGATTTTATTTATTTATTTGACAGAGATTACAAGTAGGCAAGAAAGGCTGGCAGGGAGAGAGAGGAGGAAGCAGGCTCTCCGTGGAGCAGAGAGCCCGATGTGGGGCTTGATCCCAGGACCCTGGGATCATGACCTGAGCCGAAAGCAGAGGCTTTAACCCACTGAGCCACCCAGGTGCCCATTGTTTTGTTTTCTTTTAGTGCTGTTGTGAATAGAATTATTTTTGTAATTTCCTTTTAGGTTGTTCATTTTTTTATGTACAGAAATACAACTGATTTTTGTCTGTGTTGATTTTGTATCTTGCTACTTTGCAAAATTCATTCTAAAATTTTTTGGAATCTTTAGAGTCTTCTAAATAAAAACTCCTATCTGCAAACAGGGCTCACCTTACTTCTCCTTTCCAATTTGGATGCCTTTTGTTTCTCTTTCTTGTCTAACTGCTATGGTTAGAACTCAGTACTATGTTGAATAGAAGTGGTGAAAGCCAGCATTCTTACCTTGTTCCTGATCTTAGAGGAAATGCTTTTAGCCTTTCACCATTATGATGTTCACTGGGGGGTTTCACATTTGGCTTTTACTCTGTGGAGGTATTCCTGTTCCTAGCTTGTTGAGTGTTTTTATCATGAGAGGGTGTGAAATTTTGTCCTTTGCCTTTTCTACATCAACTGAAATGATCGTGTGGGTTTTTTTCCCTTCATTCTGTTGATGTGGCATATTGCATTGGTCAGTTTTCATATGTTGAATCACCCTTGTATTCCAGGCATAAATTTCACTTGGTCTTGGGCGCCCGTGTTCAGTCAGTTAAGCTTCTGCCTTTGGCTCAGATCATGATCCCAGGGTCCTGGGATCCTCCATTGGGCTCCTTGCTCAGCGAGGAGTCTGCTTCTCCCTCTACCCCTCCCCCCTGCTCGTGATCTCTCTCTCTCTCTCTCTCTCTTTCAATCTTTCTCTCAAGTAAACAAAATCTTAAAAACAAACAACTCACTTGGTCGTGATGTATAATGTTTTAAATATGCTTCTAAACCCTGTTTGCTAGTAGCTTGTTGGGAGTTTTGCAATTGGTGTTAATACAGGATATTGGTCTGTAATTTTGTGTGTCTTTGTCTGGCTTTGGTATCAGGGTAATGCCAGCTTCATAGAATGAATGTGAAAGTATTTCCTCTTCAGTTTTTTAGAAAAGTTTGAGAAGGATTGGTAGTAGTTGTTTTTTTTTTTTTTTTTTTTTTTTTAAAGATTTTATTTATTTATTTGACAGAGGTCACAAGTAGGCAGAGAGGCAGGCAGAGAGAGAGGAGGAAGCAGGCTCCCAGCTGAGCAGAGAGCCCGATGCAGGGCTCGATCCCAGGACCCTGGGATCATGACCTGAGCCGAAGGCAGGGGCCTAACCCACTGAGCCACCCAGGTGCCCCGGTAATAGTTCTTTACATACTTGGTTGAATCCACCCATGAAGGTACCAGGTCCAGGTCTTTCCTTTGTCAGGAGATTTTTTTTTTTTTTAAGATTTTATTTGACAGAGAAAGAGAAAGGTCACAAGTAGGCAGAGAGGCAGGCAGAGAGAGAGGAGGAAGCAGGCTCCCCGCTGAGCAGAGAGCCCAATGCGGGGCTTGATCCCAGGACCTTGGGATCATAACCTGAGCTGGAGGCAGAGGCTTTAACCCACTGAGCCACCCAGGCGCCCCTGTCAGGAGATTTTTGATAACTGATTGAGTCCCCTCACTAGTGACAAGTTTAGTCAGGTTCTGTATTCCTTTGAGAAATACAAAAAGTCTTGGTAAGTTTTGTGTTTGTAGGAATTTGTCCATTTCAGGGCCTCTGGGTGGGTCAGCTGTTGGGCGTCTGCCTTCGGCTCAGGTCATGATCCCAGGGTCCTGGGATCGAGCCCCGCATAGGGCTCCCTGCTTGGCGGGAATCCTGCTTGCTTCTCCCTCTCCCGCTCTCCCTGCTTGTGTTCCCTCTCTCGCTGTCTCTCTCTCTGTCAAAAAAGTAAATAAAATCTTTAAAAAAAATTATCCGTTACAACTAAATAATCCATCTTGTTGGTGTGCTGTTGTTTGTAGTACTCTATGAGAATATATTTTTATTGTAGAGTCAGTATGGATGTCCCCGCTTTCTTTCCTGATTTTGGTAATTTGATATCCTCTTGAACATTTCTTAGTGTGTCTAGCTAAGGAAGGGTTTGCCAGTTGTTTTGATATTTTCGAAGAACCAGCTTTTGCTCTACTGATTTTTCTCTATTGATTTTTCTGTTTTACTTACCTATGTTCTCGTCTATATTTTCTTCCTTCTGCTTGCTTTAGGTTTAACTTAATCTTTTGTTCCTTAAATTGTAGAGTTAGCTTGTTGATGTGAGATTTATTTTTAAATGTAAATGTTTAGCTATAAGTACCCCCTCAGCATCCTTTGCACTGTAAGTTTTGGTTTATTGTGTTTTCCTTTTCATTCCTCTTTAAGTATTTTCTAGTTTCCTTTGTGATTTTTTTCTTTGATCCATTGTTTAAAAAATATGTTGGTTAATTTCCACAGTTTTGTGAATTTTTCAGTTTTCATTATGTTATTGATTTGTAACTATATCCTCTTGTGGTCAGAGAAGATACTTTGTATAATATCTATCTTTTTAAATTTTTCTCTTTTGTTAAGATTTTGTTTATTTGAGAGAGAGAGCCGAACAGTGAAGAGGGTTGTAGAGGGAGAGGGACAAAAGTAGACTCCATGCTGAGCAGGGAACCCAATAGAGGATGGGATCCCAGGACTCCAGGACCATGACCTGAGCCAGACGCAGACGCTTAAGGAACTGAGCCACCCAGGCGCCTCTATCTTTTTAAATCTCTAGAGACTTCATTTGTGACATGACATATAGTATGTCCTGGGAAATGTCCTATATGTACTTCAGAAGGAAGCAATTCTGTTGCTGGGTAGAGTGTTCTGTGCACTCTTGTTAGATCTAGTTGGTTTACTATGTTAAGTTTTCTGCTGTATTACTTGTCTTCTGTCTGGTGTTCTATCCGTTTTGAGAGTGGGGTACTGAAGTCTCCATCCCCTATTGTGGAATTGTCCATTCCTCTCTTCACTTCTGTCAGTTTTGCTTCCAGTGCAGGAATGGTTATAATTATTATATCTTCTTGCTGTTTTGAAGTTTTTATTAACACATAGTTTCCTTCTTTGTTTTATAATCTTTCTTGATTTAAAGTCTGTTTTGTCTGATATCAGCATAGCCTCCCCTGCTCTCTGTGGTTAATATTTGTGTGGAATACCTTCTTCTGTCCTTTTGCCTTCAACCTGTTTGTCTTTGGGTCTCAAGTGAGTTCCTTATAGACCACATTGAGTTGGATCATGTATGTTTATCCATTCTGCCAGTGTTTGTTTTAATTGGGAAGTTTAATTCATTCATATTTGAAGTTATTACTGATAAGGAAGCGCTTGCTTCAGTGATGTATAAAAGTGCTGCTCCCTTACAGTTCTGTCACCACTTTAGTTGCTGATGTCACAAAATTACATTTTTAGGCATTGTGTGCCCCAAAATCCAAGCTAATTATTTTTTTAAAGATTTTATTTATTTATTTAACAGACAGAGATCACAAGTGGGCCGAGAGGCAGGCGGAGAGAGCGGGGGAAGCAGACTCCCCGCTGAGCTTGGGCTCGATCCCAGGACCCTGGGATCATGACCTGAGCCGAAGGCAGAGGCTTTAACCCACTGAGCCACCCAGGTGCCCCAAGCTAATTATTTTTTAAAATGCATTTGTGTCTTAAATTATTGTAGAAAACAAGATTTGGAGTTACAAACCAAAGTCTTTTATACTAATTGCTATTTTTTTCTTTAGTCTCTTAAATCATGTAGAAAATGAAAAGTTCCATTACAGACCATTGTTAGAACACTAGCTTATTTTTTTAAAAGATTTATTTGAGAGCTCAAATTTTTTATTAGAGAGAGAGAGAGAGCAAGCTTGCACCTGTGCAGGGGAAGGGGCAGAGGGAGAGAGAGGGTGAGAGAGAATCTCAAGGAGATTTTGCACTGAGTGTGGAGCCTGATGCAGGGTTTGATCTCATGACCCTGAGATCACAACCTGAGCTGAAATCAAGAGTCAGTCACTTAACGAACTGAACCACCTGGGCACCCTGGGAAAGTTGGCTTTCATAATTGCCCTTGTATTTAGTTTTTTGAGATCCTTATTTCTTCACATGGCTTTGAAATACTGTCTGGTATCCTTTTATGTGACCCCACAGGGTGCCCTTGAGCATTTCCTACAGGGAAGTCAGTGGTATGATGTCCTTCAGCCCTTGTCCAGCTGGGAGTATCTTCATGTATCTCCCACTTCTGAAGGAAGGTTTTGCTGGATGTAGGATTCTTGTTGGACCTTTTCTTTTAGCACTTTGAACATATTAGCCCACTATCTTTTGGCCTCCAAAGTTTCTGATGAGAAATCTCTTGATAATTTTATGTGATGATTTACTTCTGTCTTGGGGTTTTCAAGATTCTGTCTTTGTGTTTTAAAAGTCTGATCAGAGTGTTTCTCTGTGTGGGGTACATCTTGGAGTTCATTGAGCATTTCGCATGTTTATATTCATCTTTTGCATTGGGGGGGTTTAGCCGGTGCTGCTTCCACTGTTGTCTCTGCCCTTTCTCCCCTCTCTTCTCCTTCTGGGACTTCTACAGCAGATGGGGTCCCACATGTCCCTCTGCTGTATTCGTTTTCCTTCAGTCTTTTTTCTCTCTGTTCCTCACACTTGGTGATTTCCACTATTCTCTGTTTGTTCACATCTGTTTGAACATCTCGAGGAAATTTTTCATTTCAGTTATTGTACTTTAAAGCTCTAGAATTTCTTCTTAATTTCTTTTTAGGTTTTCTGTCTCTTTATTGATAGTTCCATTTTGTTCACATACTCTTTTTTTACTTTCTCCACATCTTCTTGTAGTTCTTTGAGCATCTGTAAGGTCATTGTTTTAAAGTCTTTGTCTAGTGTATTGGCCATTAGGTCTTTTTCAGGGAGAGTTTCTGGGTTGTTTTATTTTCCCCCCTTGAAGGGTCAATTCTTTCCTGTTTCGGGTGGCACAGGCCACCCATGAGCCTTGACGAGAACTTTTAAGATTAACTCTCTTAAGGGTGCCTTGGTGTCTCAGTCGGTTAAGTGTCTGACTCTAGATCTCAGTTCAGGTCTTGATCTCAGGGTCATGAGTTCAAGCCCCATGTTGGAGCCTACTTTATTAAAAAAGGACACCTGGGTGGCTCAGTTGGTTAAGCGTCTGCCTTCAGTTCAGGTCATGATCCCAAGGTCCTGGGATCGAGTATCAGGGTCCTTGCTTAACAGGGAGTCTGCTTCTCTTTTTCCCCCTGATGCTCATGATTTCTCTCTGTCTCTCAAATAAAATCTTTTTTTTTTTTAAGATTTTTTAAAATTTGGGGCGTCTGGGTGGCTCAGTGGGTTAAGGCCTCTGCCTTCAGCTCAGGTCATGATCCCAGGGTCCTGGGATTGAGCCCCACATCAGGCTCTCTGCTCAGCAGGGAGCCTGCTTCCTCCTCTCTCTCTGCCTGCCTCTCTGCCTACTTGTGATCTGTCTGTCAAATAAATAAATAAAATCTTTAAAAAAATTTTTTTTAAATTTATGTATTTGACAGAGATCACAAGTAGGCAGAGGGGCAGGCAGAGAGAGGGAGGGAAGCAGGCTCCCTGCTATGCAGAGATCTCGATGCGGGGCTCAATCCCAGGACCCTGGGATTATGACATCAGCTGAAGGCAGAGGTTTTAACTCACTGAGCCACCCAGGCGCCCCTCAATAAATCTAAAAAAAAAAAAAAGGAAGACTGACTCTCTCAGCAACTTTCAAACACACAATACAGTATGATTAATTATGGCCCCCATTCTGTATATTGTTTTTGTTTTTGAGAAGGTTGTGGGCTATCTCTGGGCCTGGGAGCAGCTTGCGGTGTAAACTTTATATTTACTTTGTTTTATTCCCAGGTCTTGTCCCAGCCCTTCCTTGAGCTTGTGTAGTCACTTTCTCATTTTTCCCCATATATGCAGTTGTTTTGAATGTTGTGTTTTTTAATATCTGTCTCCTGAAAGTGGGAAAGTGAACGATGAAGGAGGGGGAAAGGGCACCAGTTTTTCAAATCCCCTGGAAGTCACTTCAGCCAGAGGGGCAGGGATTTGCCACAGGGGGGTGGTGAGGGGGGTGGGAGGGTGGACAGCAGTGGCTGCCCACCTCTTTGTCTGCATCTCTGTGATGAAAAACAACAGAGCAGAGATTCCTGCTACTTGGAGGACAGTGCATTTTTGCCCACCCTAGTTCTTGTAAGCTGCTTTGGGGACACATGTATGGCTGTCGGCCGTGGGGCTGGGGACAGAAGGCTGCAACTGTGCTAAGAGCTAAAACTGATGGCAGTTTACCCTCTAGGCCTTCCCCTGTAAGTTGTAAGCCTTCAGCACAGTCTAGAATTCCAAAGTAGTTATTCAGTTTTACGATTTACTTTTTTATTAGAGAGAGAAAGAAAGCTCAAGTGTATGAGGGGGTGAGGGGGAGAGAGAATCTCAAGCAGACTCTGCTTTGAGTCTGAACCAAAATCAAGAGTTGGACACTCAACCGACTGAGCCACCATACACCCCCAAAATAGTTGTTTTAGATTCTTTTAGTGCACTTGTCACAATGGGTAGACAATTCCTGCTGCTTCCTACTCCACCATCTTCCCAGAATCCAAATCATGGAGCCTTTCTTCATCTCTGCTCCTTCTTTAGGTGTATTTGCCCTTTTCTTTACAGATTGAACATCTGAAACTGTGCAGAGAGGGACCCAAAATTCTGTTGTCTCTGAAAAAGACATGCTATGGTTACTCCACATTTGACTCTTGGAAGGGATGAGAATCAGCAATAAGGAAAGCACTCCCACCTTTGGGGGCAAAATCACTATGAGAAATTTTGGGGCAGACACACAGCTTTTTGGGGTCACTCCTAGACTGTTTGCTTCCGAGTGGCCAGTGCAGCCACTTTAGATTCTCTCACTAGGAATCTCACCAGGTCACTGACATTTAAGATCTAACAGCCATTGAGTACCAGGGATGGCAGGAAGGCTCCAGAAGCAGAGTGCCTGCCTTCAGGGGGTTTCCAGACTGCCTAGTGTTCTCTGTCTGTTTCAGGACTCTGTTTAAGGAGAGCAGACGAGGCCACGGGCACTTGACATCAATCCTGTGAGTGTCTCAGTATTTTCTGTTCTCAGGATGACTGTTACTTTGACCTCCTCTGTGGATCTCTAAACCTTTTCTGTGTTCATTCCTTTGAACAGGGCCAAGAAGAAAGTAATGGCCTCTTCTAAAATCAAGATGAAGGTGAGTCAGCACTCAGATCATGTGCTGGTCTCCTTTCTCTCCAGCCATGCGTGTGAAACCTCTGAGGTGACTAGAGCAGCTGATTGTGCTTTGCTGGACTGGGGGACAGCCCTTCTGGATGGCACTCTTGAGACTGTCCAAGGGGCATCCTGGCCCACCGCGGGGGCCTGAGGTTGGCAGGGGAGAGACCTGAGCTGGGCCACTTAGTACCTTCCAGCCTTAGTTCTAGGATACAGTACTCACCTGGTCCATTCCTGGGGCGGCGGCGGCGGCGGCAGCAGTCGGATTTAAATGAGGTCTGCCGAACAGCCCTCGGAGGAGTGAAGAGCCCCTGCTGACGTGAAGGTCTTACAATGTGGTGATACTCTTTTTCCGTGGAAGAACATTGCTCACCATGTGCAGGTTCGCTCGCCAGGTGCGGGTTCGCCTGGAAGCTGCACCGGAAGGGACAGGTGCTTTGTTGTGTTAGCCTGGCAGGAGATGGAACTGAAAACCATCTTGGGCATTACAGAAGCCTTCCAATGTAGTAAAAATTGCTGTTTTACCAAAAATTTTAACAGCTCATGAGGCTTTACAGTGCCCTTAATCGTACATAAATAGTCCATGAGAATAAGCTGTGTAAATTCTGTATTCTACAGTATCTGTTGAGGTCCTACAGTGTCTCAGACGAACTGCATTAAGCACCTGGGATGTGAGTGCTGGCTTCGGCAGCACTTATACTAAAATTGGAAGCACCTGGGATGTGGGACTGATGAGATAGACCCTGTTCCCACTCCCATGACAGGACTTTTCCTTTGCACCCAGCTGAGGAGACATGCTGGAGAAGACCAAGGAGGAAAAGAAAGCTAAGGCAGTTCTTGTGCCATGCATCATTTTCTGATTGCAGCTGGGAATACCCTGAGACACTGTGAGGCCAATAGAGGAACATCTCCTTGCTCGAGTCTTATACTTTTTCAGAAACAGAGAAGAGGAGTTTCTCTGTGGGTGGATGGGTAACTAGCAAGAAGGCATGCTTGGTAAGCCCAGCCCCAGCCAGCCAGCCAGAAGCCAGAGAGGGTGAAGGAAATAAGCACTTTTAAGTCCAAGCAGGCATGGCAGCCATTCCCTTCCTGTCTTGTTTTGTGATTGTACAGGAAGGTCTGGTTCTTTTGGCCTTGTGGTGTTCTCACATTTGTGTTCTCACCACAGGACCAGTGTTGGCACCTTTGGACATTTCTAAACATCAGAATTTCTCCTTTCCTTTAGGAATCATCTACTAAGCCTGAGAAAAAGGTTTCCATCCCACCAGGCCAGATGGGCGGCCCCCTGGCTTTGCCTTCAGAACATGCAGGAGGCCTGAGCAGTGGGGCTGCAAACAGGGAGCACTCAGCCCAGGCATCTGGTAGTCTTGCTAATCCTGCTCCTATCAGCCTGGAGGACTCATTGGATGGAGACTTGGTCTGTAATTCGGCCTCCTCATTGGAGGTGGTGTCTAAGGAACTGGCTGGGCTGAGCAGCAGAGTAGGTGGGAGCTCTGAGTTCCCACTGCCGGTGTCCTCAAAAGCACCTGCAGAGAAGATGCTGGGCGTCGTGTGTTCAGAAGAGAAGAGGAACTTTCCGAAGCCCGGCCCTTCTGCCCCGCCAGCCTCTAGTTCTCTGCAGTCTCCCCTCAATTTTCTGGCTGAACAGGCTTTGGCACTGGGGCAGTCCTCTCAGGAGAAAAAACCAGAGAGCTCTGGCTACAAAGAGCTGTCCTGTCAGGCCACACTCAGCAAGGGCCTGTCAGAAGTGCACCAGTCCAAAGCAAAGCACCACGGCTTGCCGCGGACATCTCACGCACCCCCAGCGGCACCTCCTGTGCCTGGCCCCCAGGTCAAAGTTTTTCATGCAGGCACTCAACAGCATAAGAGCTTCACCCCTCCAGCTCCTTTCGTCAATAAGCTCCAGGGCCCAAAGCCTTCATCCCCGCAGTGCCATCGCTCCCTCCTCCAGCTTGTGAAGACAGCAACCAAAGGCCAGAGCTTCCATCCCTCCACGCCAGCCTCTTCCGGAGGCACACCAGCCTCCAGCAGCAACTCTCATAAGACCCCAGCCTCGTCCTCCACCGCCCTGAGCCATCCAGCAAAGCAGCACTCAGCCGGCTCTTCAGGGCCATCTTACAAGAATAGTCCCTTTGCCAGCTCTGTCTCTAAACATGGGGTTTCTTCCGGCAGCTCTTCCTCTGGAGGAACACCCGTCCAGAGTTCTACTTCCGGGAACCTGCTCCCCGGTGTACAGCCTCCCTCCACAGGACAGTCTGCCAGCAGACCTGTCCCAGGCTCTGCAGTGAAAAAACCACCTGTTTCCCAGAAGCTGACCCTGGTGGCTCCTCCAGGTGGTCCAAATGGAGACTCCAGTGGTGGGACCCAGGGAGTGGCAAAGCTACTGACTTCTTCCCTAAAGTCCAGCGCGGTTAGCAGCGTGACATCGTCTACCTCCTTGCCAGTGAGTGTTCTGGCACAGCAGCCCGCCCCTTGTGGGTCTTGTGGACAGGGCCGCTTGCCTTGCCCTGCTCGGAGAGTAAGATCTGACACTGAAGGTCAGGTAGGAACAGTGAGCCTGAAGATTAGAAGGAGGACTGGGCTTCCTGTTTTCAGGTCTTTCCTTTTCTTTTTCTGTTGTAGGAATCCCAGGAGAGCCTGAAACTTCTCCTGAGGATGAGCAGAGGGAAAGGACTGGTTTGCAGGGATGCTATGATCGTGGGTAGTATAGAACAAGCCATATAATTCCTTTCATTTTTCATGGCCTCCTACTTGTCCATCTCTCCAAACAACTAAATGAAAATGCTGTCACCTCTCAGATCATCAGCTCTGTGGAGATGTTCATGCCCCAGGATAAGTGATTCTTTTGGTTGGGTTTTAAAGGACTCTGCAGGTCAGAGAAAGGCAATTTGACAGAGTGCAGTGGTTAATGAGGGTTGCCTGTGGGTAATTGCAAGAAGTTTGGATACAGGGTGGGGACATGGGAGAGAGCATGTTTTCATTTTTCCAATATATGTTTTCATTCAAAATGAAATTTGAATTTCATTCAAAATATTTTCATTTTTCCAATATATAAAAAGGTTATGTGGTTTAAAAGCAAAACTAGAAAGGTTTGAGGCAAGGTGTTAACTGCCTCTGTCTTGTCCTACCACCCCTGCAAGGTGACTATATTTCTTAGGTCTGTGTTTTTCCTGTTTCTTTCTAAAAACAAAGATCAATACATAAAAATATATGTGTGTATGGGGTTTTTTTGTTTTTTGTTTTTTTTTAAAGATTTTATTTATTTGACAGAGATCACAAGTAGGCAGAGAGGCAGGCAGAGAGGGGCAGGCTGGGGGGAGGAGGGGTGGAGGGGGAAGCAGGCTCCCTCCTGAGCAGAGAGCCCAAAGTGGGGCTCGATCCCAGGACCCTGGGATCATGACCTTAGCCGAAGGCACAGGCTTTAACCCACTGAGCCACCCAGGCGCCCCAATATATGTGTATGTTTTATGTATATTAGTGTGGACCCACCAGTGTTGGTATATGCTTACGTCTGTTGATGTCTACAGAAGATACCCTTTCTTTCTTGCACAAAGGAGGCATATTTAATACCCAGCTTTTCAAGTGAACACTGTTCTAGGAGCCATTCCACGCCAGTTCAGAGACCATCCTTTTCCTTTCCTCTGGGGCGGCAGAGCACAGGGCACCTTCATAAGGGGTGGTCTATGAGTGGGTCCCCGTCCCGCATGTCCGTTACTGGCCTTGGTCTGTGAGTGAGCTGCGGACAGAGCTGGCATTCTGACCATGCCGTGTTTCCTCCCCAGAAAGGAACGAGTGGGGCTGTGCTGCTGGCCAGCTCCTCGCCCTTAAATCTGCTGTCTGCATCCTACAAGTCTGGCAGCCCGAAACTGCCCGGAGCCATGAACTCCAACTCCCTGGGGATCATCTCCCAGTTTCCCCTCCACGTGCTCTCCTTCAGCGCCGAGTCCTCTGCCAAAGCAGGGGTTTCCAAGGATGCCATCGTCACGGGTCCTGCCCCTGGGACATTCCACCACGGCCTCAACCATAGTAAGTGCTACTTTCCTCTCTGCTCATGCTGGAGGGACAGAAGGTTCCCCAGTGTCTGTGCCGTGATGACCTGATGAGTTTTGTTGTCGTGCGCTGGGTTCCTGTTTGTCTGGTGTGCGACCATGGGCAGCGTTCCTGGGAACCATGCCGAGCACCCCCTCCCCTTGGTGTTCTCGCCCAGGACTGGTCCAGGAGGTCTGGGCTCTCGACCACCAAAGCAGCTTTTCTGTTCCTGTCTTCAATGTGTGTGTTTTGTTCTCTTCTCCCCTCCTGTTTTCTCTCAGGTCTCCTGGCTGGCTTGCACTCCAGCCCACCTCGTGCAGCGCCTCTCCCACACGCTGCCGTGTCTGCCCACATCCCGCAGAGTCTGCCAGGTAATTGCCAGGTGATCAGAGTGCCATGCACCCCATACGCCATTGTGCTCCCCACCCGTTAGATGCCTTGTCTGCTGCCGGGGAGTTCCGTGTCTTCAGCCTGTTGTTGCTGTGGTTTTTCCTTCAGGACTCTGGCTCTTTGGGGGCTCACTGACGTAGGCTTCCACTTTGAAAGTTCCTCTCGTTCCCCATTTCAGACTGCTGCTGGGTCACCCTCAGCCGCTGTGACCACAGGGGGGAGATTGTAATGTCCTGTGTTCGAGGCAGGGGCATTCCCTTAGCTAAAGTTGGTACTCACATCAGTGCTAATATCCAAAGGCTAATTGGGGCACAGAAAAGCTTTTACATTTAAACTGCTGCACCTTTCGTGTGCTGCCGGCTAAACTTTAAGTGACAGGGAGAGCCCAAACAGCAGCTAGGTGATGGCCTAGGTCTTAGGAGGGACCCTACCCTGTGATGGTAGCGTATGTGCCAGAGAGGAGGATCTTCCAGTTAAGTTCAGGGTGAAGGCAGATGTTAGGGAACACAGCAGGACCTGGGACAGCATTCTTTTTCTTTTCCTGGTTCTCATCTCTGTAGATCGGTAGATTTCAGAAGGGGGTAGGGTATTGCTGTGAGAAGGCAGCACAGACGCCTTAGCTGGCACCTTCACAGTATGTGATGGGCCTTGCCCTGTGCTGGAACATGATTCTTAAAGACACCTAATGGGATGCTGGTGGGAAGCCTCCCGGGATCTTGGTCTTGGCCTACTGCTCTTCTTACTACTCTAGACCTGCTCCAGAGAGGACCAGGGAGGTTGCGTCAGTCACGGCACAGCCATTCTTCAGGAAGCTGAGCCTGGGTAGCCCTGGTGCACAGGTGCTGGGCTGACAGTAAGACAGGGAGCTTGCCTGGCTGGACATGCCTGTGGCCGACACCTCCCAAGTCTGTGTCTGTCTCCAGATTTGCTGTGGGTCTCTGGCCCCTGTGTCCCGAGGCTGATGCATTCCTGGCGAAAGCCAGAGGCTGTCTGGGCATAAAAATGGATTGACAGTCGTCAAGATGGAAATTTAGCTTCTTTAGAGAAAGGAACCAAGGTGCTAAGTCTGTATGAACAGTGACTCCATTTTCCTCCAGAGAAACTGTAGCTCAGTGGACTTAACTCCGCAAAGCGGTGGCTGCTGTAGTAGCTAAGAGGATAACGTGGGGGCGTCACAGAGCCACCTGGGTGAGAGTGTGTGGTTTGAAAGATGGCACTGCCTCTGCTTGGTTTCGGGCCTGTCACTCTTTCAAACAGAAACAATAATTGAAGAGCCATTGGAAACATGACTGTTGGCCTGTGGTATTTTCAACAACCAAAGAGAAGCACTTTCTTAGACCATTTCTGTCTCCTTTAGCCCTTCTTCACATTGGAGGATTATACGGAGTGGTTGTAAATGAAAAGCTGCCTGCTTGTTTCAGCTGTGTGACTGTGTCTGCTTTGCTTTCTTTCCCATGCAGACTCAGAATGCTAGCGCCTTTGAACTTGTCTTTGTAGGGCCTGAGGGGTTTGCTGGTGAGAGAGCTCATTGCTGCTTGGGCGGAGTCCCGCGCGCCAGGGGGCGGTGGTGGCGGCGGGGAATGCGAGCAGCTCCAGCATAGAGCTTAGGGCCCCCTGCACACTGCGAGCCGCTGCAAGTGCCCGTGCCCTCCATCTCTGCCGTGGGATTTTGGGCTCATTGGAGCCTCAGAACACGCAGCATTGGGGGGCTTTTGCTATTTGAGTGAGCTCCTTGAGGTTTTATTCTTGCCACCCTTTTAAGGGAATGCGAGATCCTGAAAGACTTGTGTTTTTTGCTTACTCTTTTCCAGACGCTTCTCAACTTCATGGAAAGGGGCCCGGTGTACCACGGAAATTATGACCTCCTCAGAGGAGAGGCCCGGCTTACTTATGTCTGGGCAGAAGCTGAACAAGTAGGTCTCAGAAACTGGATAATCACTATGCTCGTTCTGCTGATTGGTTTTCTTCTGGAGAAGGTGTGAGTGCTAAGTGGAGCGTCTCTTGGCACTGTGATGTGCCTTCTGTTAGGGGAGCAGCCCTGGGCTTCTCCGGAGGCACTGACTGGCCTGGTGCTCCGGGCTCCGTGGCTCTGTCGTGGACAATCGTTGGAGGGGCAGCTCTGGGCTAGGGTGCGCGCTGGGTCATGTACTATGCTCCGGTGTCAGGGCGGAGCAGTTGGCGCACACGCTCTAAATCCGCCTGACCCCTGGCATTTGGTCAGAGTAGCTCCTGGTGCCCTAGGGGTCCGGGACTGCTGGCTACAGCGGGATCCCTGAATGGTCATGGTGTCCGTCCCATCCTCAGGCTGTGTGCTCAACAGGACAAAACCCCAGGCTGATAGGCAGCTGGGAGACTTAACTTGTTTTTTTAGAAAACTACTCAGAACATCTAACGTGTGCTCATCATGGTGGGGGCCAGCTTCTCTGCTGAACATGACAATGAAGCTCTTTCAGAGAAAAGACCTTTGTAGATTCAACAGTTGTGACAGGATTTTTAAAGACACTTGTTTTGGTCCAGATTTCATCATTACCATTAACGCATTGGAGAGAATGGGACTGCTTTTCGCATGTCGTATTATAGTAAGACATAATTCCAGTGCCTTTTTGGTGGAGCAGAATTAGACACACGTCCATTCAGCCCTCTGAGTGGATCTCAGATGAAGACTTTTTTAAAAGATATGTCTGTATTTAGGACACAGCCAGTTTGAGCTTTTTACAGTTGCACATCGTAATCTGTGCCGTCCTGACTTGAAGGTCATCTGGGCCCCCAAATCCCAGGTCCCAGGACAGCCAGGGCCCCCATTTTGTTTTTTCAAAGTTCACACAGGTGGACTGCAGAGCCCCAAAGCCCTTCATCTCTTGGAGGGCCAAGGATATGAGGGGTTCCAAGTCTCAGACATTCCAGTTTGTTTTATTTAGAAACCGTTCTCAGGCAGAGCTGCAGGAACAGACCTTTGTGAAGCGTCTGCCATGTAGAAACAGGCCTCGCCGTCCTGGAGCGCTCCCGGCAGCAGGGCTGTGTGTTGACCTAAGGGTGGCGCGCCCGTGAACTTGGCGAGTGCGTCAGACAGACTAGGACCGCGACCCCGGAGCGCACTCAGCCCGTGGCTGCTTCACAAGGATGGTGAGGGCATTTGCCTGTCCTGTGAAGTAGGTGCCACAAGGCGTGTCTGGACTGACTGCTTCGGCTAAGTGATTGCAAATATGGAGAGTTCTCCGCCTCCTCAGAATGTGTGCCTGTGTGGAGACACAGGCCGCTCTCTTGGTTCCTGCCTTCCAGGGTACAGTGCTCAGTAATCCCAGTTCGTGCAGAGGTTTGCCTGGTTGCCAGCGGCGCAACACCTCTGTCAGCTGTCCGGCCAGGCCTCTGCTGTTTGGTTTTTTTTCCCTCCCCCCCCCTTTTTTTTAATAACGTAAGAACAAACATGTGTTTCACATCAGGCTAGAGTGGATTCCTTCCCTTCATTATATCTATTTTTTGCAACTTGGGTTTCCAGTTTGTTTACAGAATAGTCTTAGGTAATAGCAAAAGAGCCAAAGAAGAGATTTGTATTGCTGAGCTCAGAGCCGCGCAGAGGCCGCCCGTGAACACTGAGCAGTGGGAACTCTCCAGGCTTCTCCACCCGAGAACACCCGAGGTCCCTTCCCTGCAGCGCTCCCTCCTCCCCGTGTACCATTGAGTGTGCAGCTGGAGCAGAGTACCCTCATTTTTAGGAATCTAGTGATGCCTCTTGCCTCAGGGAAACGTTTCTTTGATGGGGAGTTTATGAGATTTCTTTTTCTTGTTTATGCTTTATTTGTGGTAATGAAAGAGTGAATGACTTTCACAGCCATGGCCGGGCAGACCGGCAGGCAGAGCGGGCTCCGGGGCCGGGGGCTGCGGGGCTGCCCTCGGTGGGGCCAGCTGCTCCTGAGGTGTGAGAGGGGCTGTGGCTTTTGTGCGGCGCGACTTATGTTGGTGTGGGGGGTGGTGTGGAAATTGTTAATCTTGTATAAAGCAACTCAATAAATTGTTTCAAGGTTTCCAGAACATTGTTTCTCATTCTCTTTACCTTTTTTGCAACTAATTCTTCTTCCCCTAGGAGCTGGTAGATGTGGAATATCCATTTTGGCCAAAAGCCAAGAGGGAGCAAGGGAAATAATAAGCCTCACATGCAAAAGAAGACGACACACTATGGAGTTAGAATGAAGCCACCAGGTTTTTATTTTTGCACTATAAATAGAGTTCCCTAGTCCCATTTTCTTACATAATACATGAGATAACAGAGAACCTAAAATTCTTTTGGTGAAAAATCAAGTGTATAGTTAGTATACCTAAATACCAGTGAGCTGGTAAGAAGACTTGTAAGGCACTGAAACTAAGGCTAACAGCAACGCAGTTCTTTATGAAAATACTTTAATTTCAGAACCACAACACCTTATCTGATGGTACGTTTTCCTGGGACAGTCTGGCTGACAGTTTACCTTGACTCGCGCGCTGAAGGCCAGGCGTTGTTCTGGCTTCTTTGCAGGTTTTCTGGCCTAGAACCTGGATCTCTCTCACCAGGAGGCTCTGACAGAAAGTCTGCTATCAGCCAGAACCCAGAGGGGGCATGCCAATGCAGGTCAGCAGCCCTGAGGGGCCCAGTCCTTTGATGTAGGGAAAGGTGTGAGGGAGGGAGGCCTTTTTGCCGGAGAGTCCCCCCACCTGGGGTGTGAAAGCCGGTCCTCGGAGTGGGCCTGTCTGTTGCAGTCGTCATGTGTCATGTGCTTTAGTTTTTCGGATTGCTTCCAGATGTCACACGAGGAGACTACTGATGGAAGTGTGTAGGAAAAGGGACAGAAGAGGGGCATCGTGGTTGTCTGATCATCAGAGGATGAAGTGGTCCCTCCCCCAGGTTGAGTGACAGCGAAGGCTTGGGGGACGTGCTCAGCTCTGCACAGGGCCAGGGAGAAGACAGGGTGGTACAGGGTAGGCTTCTGAGAAGACAGAGGGCCAGGCTGTGCCTACTTCTGCCCAGACACCAGGACAGCCAGCTCCTGGATGGACATATCCTTGTTGACATAGCGGTCGTACTGAGCTGGGGTCAGCCTTCCTTTCTGCAGGGCCTCTTCAATGGAGAACTTCCTGCCAGACTTCCTGTCGTGGATCACGGAGGACTCTCCGGTAGGACCCTTCACTGATATTTCCTCCCAGTCACACTCCTGGCTCCGGAGTTTGACAAACATGTTCCAGTCGATGAGACCGGCCCGGTGGGCTTCCTCCGGGGACAGTTCCCGGCCTGTGTCGGGGTCGATGACCACAATGGAACGCCGCAGGTGGTTCTCCCTCTGCTCCCTCTTGACGGCCACGGAGCCCAGGCGCTTCTGCAGCTCATCGATCTCGAGGTCTTTGTCTTTGGAGAGCCTCTTGAGGTCCTCCAGTTCTCTCTCCAGGGACCACAGTCTGGAGTCCAGGTTCGTCCCAGAGTCCGCCGTCGTCATGTTTCTCAGGTCTCGTGTTTCTGTTGACGCCATTTCAATTTCTGACTGGAGCCGCCGGGTCTCAAGCTGCAGGCTCTGCCGCTCCAGCTGCAGCCTGTGGTTCTCTTCCCTTAGGAAGTCCAGCTCCTTGGAGGACTTGGAGTTGTAGAACTCCAGCTCCGACAGCTTGGCTTCCAGCCGGCTCACCTCCGCGTCCAGGTCCCTCTTGCTCCGGCTCTCCTCCTCCAGGCTGCGTTTGAGCTTCTGGATCTCTTGCTCCGTGTCGCCCTTGTCCACCTGGATGCTTTCGGAGAAGACCACCTTCTCCTTGACCTCCATCTGCTCCAGGTTCACTAGCTTCTTCTTCAGGGTCTCCAGCTCACTCTCCAGGACCTGCCGCTGGTGCCGCTCTTCCTCCAGCTGGACCTGGAGCAGAGTGTGTTCTCTGGCCTGCTGGGGGTCCTGCTGCAGCACCACCTTCTGCTTGAGGGTCACCTTCTCCCGGGCCTCCCCCTCCTCCTTCTCCAGGTCAGCCAGCCGCTGCTTCAGGCGCTGCACCTCCAGCTCAGCCTCCCTGCGCGCCTGCCTCTCGCGTTCCAGCTCCACCAGCTGCCGTTCGAGCTCCGCGCGCCTGCGCTGCAGCCGCCGCAGCTCCCCGCGGAGATTGTCGATCTGCCGCAACTCCACGTCGATGCTCTCGGTGAAGGCGTTCACCTCCGCGCGCAGGCTGGGCTCCTCCTCGTACCTGACCACCTCCTGCTGGACCACCTTCTCCTTCACCTGGGACAGCTCCTCCTCCTTCTGCCTGATCTTCTCCTCCTGGGAGGCCCTCTCCCTTTCCAGATCCACTTGTTTCTTCTGTTCCTCTGAGAGCCGGGCCCGCAAGGACTGCACTTCCTCTTTGGTTTGGGGGTCTTCCCGGAACTGGAGGATCTCCTGGACCACCTCCTTGGTCTGCACCTGGGGTTTGGTGTCCTTCAGGGACTGGATCTCTTGCTTCAGCTGGTAGATTTCCAGATCACACCTTTCAATGAGTCTCGTCTTATCCACAATCTCCTCCCGGAGCCTCTGAAGCTCCTTCTCCATCTCAGGGTCAGTCCTGTACTTGATGACTTCCTTCGTCACCTCCTTGACCTCCAGCTGGGGGCCCCGCCTCCTGAGCGCCTCCAGCTCACTCTGGTAGCTCTTCAGCTGCTCCTCGGCCCCCCGGTACTTGCTCTCCTGCTCCACCAGCTCCAGGCGGAGGTCGGCCACCTCCCTCTCTGCCTCGGGGTCCGGCCGGACGATTTCCCGCACCTTCTCCTGCACCAGCACTCGGGCGTTTTCCTCCTCCAAGGCCCAAATCTTGCGGAGCAGCTCTGTCTTCTCCCTCTGGTTGGCGCGAGCCTTGGCCTCTCCGTCCTCATACTGGCGTTTGAGGTCACTGACCTCCCTCTCGGTTGCCACATCCTTTTCCACCTTGAGCACCTCCTTCACGGTGATCTTCCCCTCCGCCATGGCCCGCTCCTTCTCCAGCCTCTTGAGCTTGTCCTGGAGGAAGGTCAGTTCCTCCTCGTGCTCCTCCCTGAGCTTGCCCTCCCGCCGCTGGGCCTCCCGCAGCTGCCGGTACTCCGCCTCCAGCTGGGGGTCGCTCTGCAGCTTCACCACCTCCTTCTCGGTGACCTTCTCCTGCGCCCGGTTCTTCTCCTCGGCCAGGGCCGCGACGCGCTGCTGCAGGAGGGCCGCCTCTGCTTCCCGGGCGCCTTTCTGTCGCCTCAGCTCCGCCAGCTCCTCCTTGAGCTTCAGGACCTCGTCTGCCTGGGCTCTGTCCGGCTCGATGCGCAGCACCTCCTTGACCACGTACTCCTGCCCTCCGCCCCCCGTCTCCTGCTCCAGCGCGCGCAGCCGCCGCCGCAGCGCCTCCAGCTCCTCCTGCAGCTGCCGGTTCTTGTGCTGCTCCTCCCCCAGGCTCCGCTGCACCTGCTGGAGGCTCTCCTCCAGGGCGGGATCTGGCACCTTCTTCAGCACTTCCTTCTTCACCACCGCTTCTTGGGGGCTCCGCTGCTTCAGAGTCTGGATTTCTTCCTGAGCGCTCTTGACCTCCTTCTCCAGCTGCCGCCGCCGCTCGACCTCCTCATCCAGCTCCTTTTGAACCTTCCACGTCTCCTCCTCGGCTGCGGAGCCCGGTGCGCTCCCTTGCAGGCTCTCGTGGCTCACTCCCACCGCTGGCTGCTGAGGAGAAGACAGTGCGTGGTTACGGCCCGACGCTCTGCCCGGCCTGTTCCCGCCTGGTCAGAGCGCACCTCGGTCACCTATGATGAACACGTCAGACTGGTGGTCCCGTGACCCCAAGGCTCCCTTGGTGCTGAGGTCACTGGAGTTCTAGGGTTACTTTGGAAAATGGTAAAAACAAGTAGTTTAAGTGATAAAGTATTCTTCAGCCAAAGAGCATGAAGTGAAACCACAGCCTGCTACCTGCCTCTGGTCGTGTTCCCAGAGGCACTGGGGCATCTTGGAGACGTGCATCTGTCACACACAGGTGGCTGTCCCGTGTTCTGCACTTAGTAGGGACAGCGCATTCCATAGTGGTGCTACTTCATTTTCCACTGTGTGGCCGGACAGATGCGGGCTTCTGAAAATAAGCGACCTGCTCCTGGGCACTCAGCACGTTTGGTGGATGGCATGCTCTGTCGCATTCATGTCAGCAGAGGCACTGGCGGGGGCCAGTCCTGGGCCTCGTGCTGTCCAGCCATGTTAGCAAGGGATACGGCCACCAGCTCACGGACTGCTTCTTGGAAACAGAATGAGCGTTATTTCTCACCTGCTGGCATAGTGTTGAGCAAAATGTCTTACTAAGAGGAGCGCCTAGGGGGCTCAGTGGGTTGAACAGCCAACTTTTGATTTCGGCTTAGGTGGTGGTCTCGGGGTCGTGGTATTGGGGGCTTCGAGCTGTGTGAGGAGTCTGCTTGGGATCCTCTTTCCCCCTCTGCTCTGCCCTTCTCCTTTCTCTCTCTTGCTCTAAAATAAAATCTTAAAAGAAAAAAACATCTAAGAAGACCCATTACCTGTCTCAGGAGACTCAGAGCAAACTCCAGATTCTGCAGCCTCTGTCTGTTGATGGCGTTAACTTCTGTGAACTTGGCAGCAAGAGCCGCTTCCTACAGGAGAGAGTCAGCAAACAGGAGTCAACATGCTAAGCCAGAGTGAGCTGGACAGTGTTTGCAAAGTCTGAAATTTGGGGACAGTGGGTGGCTTCTGGCCTCTTGCTGCCTGGAGCTGGACTGCAGTTTGAGCTGGCAGAAAAACTGGATTTAGAGGGAGAAGCCTAAGTCCCCGCCTCTGCACCCTAATGTTCTCGTGTGTAGAAGGAATATCAGCCCTCAGTCCATGTGTACTTAGGAGGGGTAAAGGGGGAGCCTCCCAAATGCACGGCTCTGGCCCAGATACCTCCAGCAGCCTTTCCAGGTAGATCAGCGTTCCTGCCCGAGAACAAGGTCATTATCTTTTCTTACTGAGCTTGTTAGCTCCCAGGAGGGCTTCTCAGGCCAGTTTCCCTATTGGGTGTCCATCTCCAAGGCCCCGGCAGAGCTCACCTCTTCCCTCACTTTGGCAGCAGGGGACTGGAGCCTGGCTCTCTTGCTCACATGGCTGCTCCTTCCATTCTCCAGATCAAGAAGGGACCTTAGCTTCTCTGCTTCTAACTCGTAGTCCTGGGTGAGAGAGAGAGATGTGGCAGGGGGGCAAGGGCCGTGGAGTCTGAACCGTTGTGCCCCTTGTAGCGGCTGGCAGAGGTCTGCACAGCTGCATCACCTGCCAGGAGGTTGTGAGAACCATCAATCCACCAGCAGCACTGAGCTGTGTCCCTGAACAACCTAGGACACAACCAAGAGCGCCTGCACTTGCCCCTCGCACCCCCCACAGCGGTTCCTCTGTCCCTGAGTGTGGCGCTCTGCTGCGGCGCCGTAGCTATTTCTTACCCTGGTGCCTCCCGACCCTCCTCCTCTGTCAGTGTAATGACTCTAATCCAGCAAGTGGGGGAAGGAGAACTCACCTAGCCGCTTCTCTGCTGTCCGCCATTTCGGGGATTTCTAGTTTCTCTTTTGCTTTTGTAAATAATGCTGTTAGAGTGATTTTATCTTCTATTGTTGTTCTTTGGTAATTTTTCCCTTGAGGATAAATTCCCCCTGTGTACTGCTCTGAACAGTAGAAATCCCTTTTCTGGTAGTGTCTGATACCCCCCTATGGTCCCCAAGGTCATGCCAGTTGACAGGAGGCCTGCCGGGTCCGGCCCGGGGCGTCCCTGTGCAGCGCACCTGGCGGGAAGAGGCTCACCTTGACAGCTTGCTGGTACTGCTGGGAGTGCGCGCAGACTTTGTGGACTTCCTCTTCCCTTCTTGCTATCTCATCTAGCAGGTTCTGTAAAACAACAGACTTTAAACATAAAATTGAAAAAAAAACCCAGCTTGACAGAGGAGCTGGATTCCTTAAATCTGACATTCTTCTTCTGTAGCACAAAGTGTAATGAATGGCTTCCTTGGGTACAGCTGTTTGTCACAGAAGGCAGTTCTCCAGCCCTATGAAGAAGGGCCAGGAGGAGAATGGTGTTTGCCCGGAAACCAGTGTTTATTGAGTGCTGTGAAATGTCAGGCACTGTTCTCCTACCTTGCTTGGATTATCTCATTTAATCTTCCAGCCGCCCTGTGAGGGAAGCACCATCACCCTCTCCAGTTGAGGAGGACTCCAAGGCACAGGGAGGTTCAGTGACTTGCCCATGGGGACACAGCTCTTAGGAGTAGAACGTGGCTTTGAATCTAGGCTACTGGGGTCCCATGTCCCTTGTCCCTGAGTCCAAGATTGCTGCCTTCCAAGGAACCAGGACTCTGAACTCTGGACATGGACAGGACCTTTCACCACAAGCGCTCCCCTTACGGAACTATGACCGTTTGCTCAGTCAGCCACCCTGCTCAGACGGTCCACGCCAGGCCCCGTACTGGGCTCCGAGGAAGGAGTGAGACTGCTCTCGTTCTCACAGTTAGGTTCTGGGGCCAGGCAGGGCCAAGGTCCCTTGAGGACACAGCTCTGCCAGGCCTTTGCCCTCCTCCTATTGGGGCAGGCGGCAGCCACTGCCTGGGTCCCCTCCGAGCCCCCCGTGCCACTATAGGTCTATGAACACACAGGCAGCTGCCCTACCTTCTGATTCTTCAGCTTGGTCTCCATCTGGCTGAGGCTGTCTGTCTCCTGGGGCTCGTAGCTGGGGATGTGTGACAAGAACTGGAGCACGTGGTCGCAGCCACTGCGGTAGTCCTCATACGCAGCCTTGGCGCTCTGCAGGCTCTGGGCCCTATTGAGACAAAGGCTGTCAGGCCTCTGTCACCGTCAGTGGGTGCTGCCTATACTTTTTCAAAGAAGTTCTCTCCACTCATTGTTTACAAGCAGGAGGGATCAAGTATAATCCAACAAAACCTAGACACTCCCCAAAAAGAGGGTGGTTGATGAAATTATGGAATGTTAACTTGGAGTACACTGCGGCCTCTGTCAAGGACAGGTAGGTCCAGGCGTACTGACCAGCAGAGACACCCTTGGGGTATTATAGGACCTCAGTAACCCACAAGTCCGAGGAGAAACCCCAGGAGACGCTAGGAAACCTGAACTTACTATAAATAAAAACATTAACATTTGTGGGATGCAGCAAAAGCCATGCTTATAGGGAAATATGCAGTTTTTAGTGCTTTTATTGGAAAAGGAGGAAGCGCTCAACAATGGAGAAAAAATAAAGCAAATTAAAGCTAATGCCACTGGAAGAGGAGACAACAGGAGAGAAAAGGACTGAAACCAAAGCTAGTTCCTTGAAATGGTCGGTGAATTGATAAGCCTCCCCATGGTCAGGAAGGAAAAAGAGAATGCGTAAATAAAAGGTGAGACCAGGAATAATGTTTCAGGTCCTGGAAGCAATGAAAGAATAATGTTATTAGGGACAATTTTATGTTAGTCGATTCACCCACTTGAGGAGATGAACAGATTCCTTGAAAGACACAAGCTCTCGGACCTCCTCCAAGAATAAGACCCAGAATAACCGGATACCTAGCAACAAGGTTGAATTTGTGAAAATCTCACACACCGATAACAAATGACTCACAGGCCTGCATGGCTTCTCCACTGGTGAATTCTACCAAGCATTTAAGTAAGCAGGATTGGTTCTGTACTAGCTCTTCTAGAGAAGAGAAGAGATCCCGCTTACTGGCGCCTGACCCCAACAAAGCGGAGAGGAAAAAGCAGGATGCAATGTGTTGTCATCCGTGTCCCGTACTTGCCCCAGCTCCTCAGCGTTCTTGGAAGGGGACACAAAGTGGTAGCCATGAACAGGGGCTGGTCATTATAATCGCCTTGAGTTTTTTAGTTTGTAGATGTATCATTGCTTTTCTCAAAAAGAAACTCTAGAAAACAAGCAGTCTTTAGCAGCTTCAGTGCAGACCAGCTATGCGGGGACTGTGGCCTGCCCAGGCTCCTCACCTGAGCTCAGCTTGCTGGCGGAGGTTGTCTGATCGCTGGCCCAGCTTGTGTACCTCGGCCTCCTGGCGCTCCAGGTCCGGGCAGTGCTCCTGGAAGCGGCTGGCCAGGGAGCTGGAGCACTGCTTGGCTGCCTGCAGGTTCCGCTCCACCTCAGCGAGGAGGGCCCTCTGGGCCTGCAGCTCGGAGGCCAGGGTCTGCCGGGGCGGAGAGGCAGATGGCGGGTGCTGTGGCCGGAGCTCCCAGGGCCAGGGCAGCGCTGCCCCAACTGCTGGGGGCCGTCTGCCTTGGCAGATAGGTAAGCCTGGGTGTGGGAAGGGACTGGGGCTTTGCCTCTGCATTTTTCCTTAAACCTGGTGGTTTTTTCTGCAATGTTGGGTTTCGTCACAACACAATCTGGAAAACCTGACCTCTAAAAACCCTGCATTCGGCAGTGCGTGCCCTCTGACATCACACCAGGACCAGAATGACCGGCTGTTCTCCCTCCAGTTGCGAGGCCTCGGGCCTGCGGTGAGGATCCCCACAGGGAGAACGGGTGTGTGGATGAGGGGCCTCCCGAGGGCTGGAGTGTCCACAGCCAACAGGCAGGCAGACACGCCGAACAGCCCAGGGGCAGCGGGGCAGAGAAAGCAGACGCTAGGGCTGGAGGCAGCGGGCGCTCCGTGGCTGCTGACCTGCTCCGAGAGCATGCCGGCCCAGGGGGCCAGATCTGCTCGTCCGGGGACACTGGAAATCTGGGTGGTTTATGCGGATACTTTTAAATCCAGGCTCCTGATTTCCACAAGCCCCATGAGCAGCTGGGACTTGTGCCATGGGCCTCCATTTGCAACTTTTGACCTGGCACCCTGCAGCCTTTCAGAACCTGCAGACTCGCTGCCCCCGTACTCAGGGCCTCCGTCCCCATCTGTTCAGAGTCAGGGGGTCGGGGAGCACGTGGGGAGAAAGGCTCAGGAGACCCCGGGTCCCCAGACTTACTGCCAGCTCCTGCCTCTTGCTGTCCAGGGCACGGCCACTCTCAGGTACTGTGTCGTCCTGGGTCAGCTGCTTCTCGTAGGTGGCCAGCACCTCCCAGCCCTGCTGCAGACTCTTCTCTAGGCGGTTGGCCACGTCCACTCTGAGGACACGAGTGAGGAGTGAGGGGTGCCCGCCTGGCCCCATAACCCCACCCGACCTCCCCACTGCCCGCCTGCCACCCACTTCTCCTGGGCCAAGTCCAGCAGCTGCACTAGGCGCTCATATTTGCCATTGGTGTCCTCCATCCGGGTCTTCAGCAAAGGGGCAGTGCCGTTGCCCGGGAGGGCCTGCACGAATTCCTCGCACTCGGCTGTGCTGCGTGCCTTCTCGGGCTCGATCCGCCGCAGCTCGTTGGTGATGTTCTGTGGGGACCAAAGCCCCTGGAGTTGGCCACAGTCCGGCAGCCTCCTACCCTCTAGGGGCTTAACGGGACAGAGGAAGCTGCTGGGGAAGCCTGAGCCCTCCCTGGGGAGTCAGCCCCCAAAGAGCGTCCCCTCAGAATTCTGGTACAGTGGGCTGGGACTCATGAGAGGGACAGAAATTAACGGGTAATTATCAAGCAACTGCTCTTCCGTGCCCATCATGTGAATGATGATCAACGCCTTTGGGGGCTGCTCCATGAAGTGGGTGCCTTTCCTCTCCCCATTCACAGGTGACTAGCTCAGGAAGGGATGCGATGGGGCCTGGCCATGACCCCCCCATGCCTGTCCTCCTCGGGCCTTGAGGCCTGGGCTTGAAGAGCAGGTCTGATTTTGAAGCTGTGGTCGCCATGCATGGTAGCCTCCCACTTGGCGGGTTGCCATCCGTACTGCCACGAGCCGGCAGGTAACAAGCCATGTGGAGGCAGCATGAGCCGCGCTTGCCCTTTCTCCTGGGGCTGTGTTGGGGGTTCTGGGGCTCAGGTACCTCCTCGGTTATCAGCCTAGAACAGCGCCCCTCACTGCCATCACTCAGGACTTCTGGTTACATGGAACAGGTGGTCCCTGTCCAGCACCAAGGCCCCCATGAGGAGACCAGCCTGCTGGTACCTTAAGGTCCTTGGCCCGTTCGGCACTGTCCTGCACAGCCCGGCCCTGCTCCAGCGGCGGCCGTAGGATTGCTGTGATAGCCTTCTCCTGCCGGTCTAGATCTCTGGCCACCCTGTCCAAGCCAGCCAGCAGATGCCGCCCCTGAAGATCAGAGGCATCTGCCAGAAGGAAATCACAGAGTCAGGTGGCAGTGGGGAGTCGGAGGGGGGCCATGAGGCACAGGGAGCTGCGATCTCTGGGGCTATTCCCAGCCTCCCCCACCCCGGTCCTGCCTGTCTCCTGCCATCCCACCTGCAGCACAGACCTGTGTCCATTCCCTCCTCCCTGTCCACCCAGAGCCCTGGACTATGGCCCCAGTACGCACCTCCAGGATTCTCTGCCTTCAGCACCTCATGCCGCTGCTGGAGTGCGCTCCTGCTCCTGGCTGTCTTCTGCCGCACGCTCCGGTACTGGCTGCCCAAGCTGTGAGTGCAAAAACCAGCTGGGGTCCGGGGCCAGCCCACACATGGGGCCCCAGACCGCAGCTGGGCAAATGGCCCAGGGGAGTCACCAGGCTCATCAAAATGCTTTGAGAAGTCAAAACCTGGTACACGTGGAAAGCTTGCTATAATGCAATTCTTTCTTTACTTCTGGGTTCAGGTAGGCCCTTCCTTCTCTTCTTCATAACCAGTTTTACTACCTAAAATTCTTTGTTCCTTTGTCTTTCCCACCAAGATGTTACTCCTGAGGTGGCAGTACACAGCAGGTACTCAATAAACACTTGCTGAATGAATATATGACAGCATTCCGAACAAAGGAGTTGTTGGGTACTTACTTTGCACCAGGTACTGGTGTCACTGGAGACAGTGAATCTCAAAGAGCCCCTCCCCGCTATGTGACTGACACACACAGCATTCTAATAAACGGCAGTTACATGCACGGGGAGAAGGTGCTTGAGCCAGGGTGGAGGGTGAGTGGACAGTCAGGGGAGGCTTCACAGAAGAGGTGATCATGGAGCTATCTTAATTCAAGAGGCCTGAGCCAACCAGGACTGGAGTAAGCATCCAGAGGGAATGGCATATGCAAAGGCCCAGAGGTAGGTGTCCAAGCAGAGGGAATAGCGTATGCAAGACCCAGAGGCACTTGAAGAGAAAGTGCTGACTATGCCTGCAGCCTGATACTGACATTTGGCAAGTCAGCCTGCCAGTGGGGACTGGTCCTGTCCCACTTGAGCCCCCAAGGGACTGCAGATATGGAGTGTCAGTTGCCTCCTGAAGCTGGGTCAGGATGCCCAGGGCTGTGAATAGGGCCCAAGGGGCCCAGCGGGTGGGGCCAGCCCTTGCCGGCTCCATCCTTTGCCCCATACCTGTCCGCCAGAGCCAGGGCCTCGGGGTCAGTCGGGGGGATCACGAAGCAGACGGCGGGGGCAGTCAGCTTATTCCCTGCGCTGTCCGTGAGGTCCCAGCTCTCCCCATTGTTGCTCTGCAGGGTGTAGCTGTAGCCCCGTGAGATCAGGCCCTGGCAGGGGCAGGCTGGTCAGAGGGCATGGAGAGACCTGCCCTGGCCAGTGACCAGGAGCCCAATTGCCATCATACCCCCAGCCGCCCAAGCCTTAGCCTCTCTCCCTGACCCTCCCCAAGACATTTTGCTATAGAGTATAGGGAGGGTCCAGCTGTAAGCAGATGTGTTGGATCTGATGTCTCAACACCCACTTGGATTTCCCTTTGAGGAGCTGCCCCCGCCCTCACCAGTCCCTGACTGCTCAGGGTGGGCATGTGACTCAGGCCTGGCCAACGAGAATGGCATCTGGAGCCACAGTGACTGGTTTAGGCAGGACACAGGACTCAGCTGGTAGAACAGAAGGTCAGGGCAGTTGGTGGGACACTGCGGGGGAGGGGGGATGGTGGCAGAGAGTGACCCCCAACTGCAGGGATGGACAGAGGTTCCCTAAAAAACATTGGGTGAGGCCCTGCATCCAGCTTTGTCACTCCTAAGACTCTTCAGTGGCCTGAAAGGGGCAGATCGATCGGGCCTGTCTGTGGCACCCAGGACACCTGAGGAGCAACTCACCTGGTCACCCTCAAAGTCACAGAGCGCCTCCACGGGGATGGGCTTGAGCGGGGTCTCCCGTCGGTACTTGAGGGGCACAACCTGCTGCCCTCGCTTCTGCAGGCCCCGCACCACATGCTCGTACTTGTCCAGAGCCTTCTCTTGGTCCTGAATGCAGCAGGGGGACAGCCCAGGTGAGACCACCCACTCCCCCAGGTGGGAACTGCAGGGAGGGGTGCAGAGAGGCCCTGGCTGGGCCCATCACTCACATCCAGCTCCCGCAGCAGCAGTTCGATCTGGTACTGGTCCTTGAAGTCGGGGTTGTACTTCTGGTTCAGGTCCCAGTCCACCTTGTGCAACAGGTCCTGGGCATCCTTCATGTCTTTGTGGAACTAGGGGAGACCAGATGGTCCTATCACGACCGGAAACCACTAGGACACGGCCAATCCTGGCTGCGGCTTCCAGCCCACCCCTGGCCAGGGCTGGGCAACCCCAGTCACCCTGAATCCACAGGCTCACACCCCCGACTGGCTTCTGGGGGCCTCTTGGGCCAGGTGCCTTCTTGCCAATCCACACGCGACCTTTAGGACATTTTAAGTGTTCATACATGTGTACTGTTAAAGCGTTCTTTCGTATTTCATTCCTCTCTCTGAGCTAGGGACACCCTGACTTCATGCTATACTTTTCAAAGTCGTGATACACGGAACACAGCCTCCCACTTCGTTCTTGAAAGTTCTCTTGGCCGTTCTTTAGTCCATCAACTCTGGAATCCCTCAGCTCTCTCCTGGGCTGTAACAGGGAATGGGACCGAGGCCCCTGTGAAGCTCGAAGACCATCAGGGTCCAGACACTGAGCCAGCAGGTAAACGAGTGTCACCTGAGTTCGAGTCCCCAGTCCTAAAGATCAGGTGACCAGCCCTTGTTAAAATACACATTCTTGTGGAAACCAGCTAGTATCCACCAATGAATGGATAAACACAATGTGGCCTGTCTATACAATGGACTAGGATTCGGCTACAAAAGGGAGTGATTCATGCCATGCCTCGAATTCATCAGGGTCAAGTGAAAGCAGCCAGACGCCAAAGGACCTGTGAGTCCCCCTTCATAAAATGTAGAGTAGAAAAATTCATAGAGACAGACAGGTTAGAGGTTACCAGGGGTTGGGGGTAGGAGGCGGAAGAGAGAAGGGAGTGACTGTTTCATGGGTACAGAGTTCTTGTTTGGGATGATAGAAAAGTTCTGTAAATCTTCCCAAGGTGAAGGCTGCACAACACTGTGAATGTAATGAATGACACTGCATCATGCTCTTAAAAATGGCTAAAATGGTAAATATCCTATATGTTTTACCAAAATGAAAACCCCACACACCTTCCTGGGTCCCACACCGACCCGTGAAATCAGATTCTCCAGCCCTGGCCTCCAAGGAAGACAGACAAGGGCCTGGCAAGCTCAGGGGCACAGCCATGTATGCCATCAAAAGCATGGGCACGGGGATGCTTGGGATGGCAGCCCTGTGAGGCCCCTGGAGGAGGCCCTGAGGGGTTTCTGCCCGTGATCCCCTGGGGTTGACAGGTACCTGGTGGTAGTCTTCCATGTACTTCAGGTGACTCTCCTCACAGATGAGCAGGTTCAGGTACTCCTTCCAGTCTGCATGCACGGCCTCCATGTGTGCCTGCCAAGAGAAGGGGGCAGGGAACAGGTCACAGCTTGGCAGGTGTGTGGGATGCCCAGGGAGGAATGGCAAGATTCTGGAGCAGAGAATGATGGGGAAGGGGGCACCTGGCATCTTCCTGAAAGTGGCCCCCTCAGAGGCACCCAGCCTCTTTCCAGGTGTGGGAAGGAGAAAAGGGACATGTTAAGGAGCCAAGCAGGATTGCCATGTACAGGTACTTGGGTTGTGCACTGCACAAGGAACAAGCAGGGGCTGCATCTCCCCAAAGGGGTGTTTTTAAAACATTCACACAAAGGCATCCCTCCCCTCCCCAAATTCATGTCTACCCAGAACTCAGAATGTGACTTTATTTGGAACCAGGATCCTTGCAGATATAATTAAGGATCTCAAGAGGAAATCATTCTAGATTTAGTGTGGGCCCTAAGGTCCAATGATTGATACCCTTAAAAGGAGATGACATGCAGAGACACATAGGGGAGAAGGCTATCTGAAGACAGAGGCAGAGATACAAGTGACACAGCCCCAGGCCAAGGAATGCCACAGACTGCTGGCGACATCTAGAAGCAAGGAGGGAAGGAAGGATTCTGTCCTAGAACTCTCAGAGGAAACAAGCCTGTCAACATCTTGATTTCAAACCTCTGGCCTTCAGACTGAGAGAGAGTAAGTTTCTGGTATTTAAAGCCAAGTTTGCGGTCACTGGTCACGGCAGCCCTAGGAAACTATTACAGGTACCGTATGGCTTTCAGAAGTCCAGAGGCAGAGGGATGAGATAACGAGAGAAGACAGGGTCAGACAGAGGAAGGAAAGACAGCAAAATGGAGAGACAGACAAGGATGCAGGATCCCCATCTTGGGGGCTGCCTGAGTCCACGTGACTCACAGCAGAGGCTGGCCTGAGGCCACCCTGGAGGAGGCATCGCCCCGCCCAGGGCACACGCACCTCAATGGAGTTCCTCCCGGGGTGCTCGGCGGCCAGCAGCTGGTCACCCTCGCTGTGCAGCTTGTTAATTCTCTCCTCTTTGGCCTCCAGGTTCCGGTTGATGAAATTCTGCAGCGGGGGCAGGGGAGGGGGCTCAGCGCCCAGCTGGCGGCCCCGTGCCCCCCCCAGCCCTGCCCCGACATCCCAGGCCCCCAGGCCCACCTCGTACTGGCGCCGGCGGCTGGGGTAGTCGAGGTTGCGGTCACTCCAGTCATACTGCATGCGGCCCTTGGCCTGCTGGTCCAGCCAGTACAGCTCGTTGGTGCAGCGCTGCATGTAATCCTGCAGCGTGCTCAGGTGCTGCTGGCGAGCCTGCGATGCCGCCTGCAGGGGGGCAGCAGGGGGTGGAGGGCAAGGACAGGGCTGAAGCCTCCCTCAAACCTTCCCCTTAGGCTGGCTCTGGCTGGTGTGTGGACAAGCCCAGCTCCACATTTCCCGGCTGGGCCGCCTTGGTCACGTCACCGGACCCTCCGAAGCGCATTCACTCGCTCAGCAACCGTCTGTGGCACAGGTACTAAGTGCCGGGCTCCACTCCAGGCTCTGGGCATGGAGCTGTGAGTCAGACGGACAAAACCCACAGGGAAAAGACTCTCCTGGGGAGACTCGCATTTCCTCACGTGCAGAACGGGGATGGCAACAGCACTGATCTCATAGGGTACAAAGACTGTCAAACGGGGGTGCCTGGGTGGCTCAGTGGGCTCAGTGTCTGCCTTCGGCTTAGGTCATGATCCCAGGTGCTGGGATCAAGCCCCACAGAGCCCCATATCGGGCTCCCTACACAGTGGGGAGCCTGCTTCTCCCTCTGCTTGTACTCTCTCTCTGTCTCTCTGTGTCAGATAAATAAATAAAATCCTTAAAAAAAGGCGCCTGGGTGGCTCAGTGGGTAAAGCCTCTGCCTTCGGCTCAGGTCATAATCCCAGGGTCCTGGGATCGAGCCCCGCATCGGGCTCTCTGCTCAGCGGGGAGCCTGCTTCCTCCTCTCTCTCTGCCTGCCTCTCTGCCTGCTTGCAATCTCTGTCAAATCAATAAAATCTTAAAACAAAACAAGAACGCATTCCTTAAAGGCTTTGAAAAGGCAACTAGAATACGTTTGCTTATAAAGCGCATGGCATTGTACCTGGCACACACACAGTGCTTAGTAAAGAAGCAAGAAGCAAACCGCAGGACGGGCTGTATCCAGGGGACCTATTAGGGCTTTCCACAAGCACGGAGCAAACTGGGACACCTCTTGGGTGGGGGCCCGGGGTACAATCTTCCCACTCAACCACTTTCATTCTCGTTGAAACGTTCACCGCCCACGCTTCCCGTGCCCACACCCCTGGCTTCTCACCCCTTCCCGTCCCATTCCCCGGGGGGCCTTCTCACCAGCAGTTTCTGGTACTTGGCCTGGAGTTCGCTGTTCTGCTCCTGTGGACAGAGCCAGGGACAGGGGTCAAGGCAGGGCTGCAGGTGTGAGCCCCTCTCCCCTCGGGGCCAGGCCCCCAACACAACCACACGTACCTTGCCCCCATCCTTGGCCAGGTGGGGCCCGATGGCCTTGACCTCATTGTGGAAGATATTGTGCTGTTCCACCTGGTGGTCCACCAGCGGCAGGTCCGTCCCAAAGCTCTGGCTGCTCAGTTTGTCCTGGGAGGGTGGGCGAGGAGGTGGCCCACAAACGGCAGGTGAGGCCCTGGGACGTGCAGCCCACCCACCCCAACGGCCGAGGAGGGAGCCCAGGGGCCCCGTGAGAGGTGTGGGGACTGACGGTCACCTTTACCACCACACCTACATATGTCATCTCAGTGTAACCTCAGAGGCCCCCACAGTTGTTCATTTCCATTTCATAGATGGGGAAATGGAGTCAGTCCTGGTCAGGGGAGTCACTTGCCCAGGTCACATCACTAAGAGACGACTGCTGGCTCAAGCAGCCGGCCAGAAATCCGGCCACTCCTCCTAACCTGCCCGGGACCCCAACAACCAGGCTTGGAGAGCAATCCCAGGAGGGCCCCAGTCTCCACCACGTCTGCTGGGTGACGCCGGGCTGGGTGCTACACCTCTCTGAGCCTCGCCGTCCTCGCTGACGCAGCCACTGAGAAACGTCAGGGACACGACCCTCCGCGATCCAGGACCGTGGTACCCAAGAAATGGCGGGGTCCTCCCTGCACATGGCTGAAGCCGGGGCCGTACCAGCTTCTCATCCACCAGCGCCGCCCAGTTGACCTGTGGGTCGACCTCCTTCACCACCAGGTTGTAGATCTGCTTGTGTTTCCCACGGAGGCTGGTCACGCGCTCCTTCAGCTGACGGATGCTGGGCGGGGAGAGTGGCCAGCCTGGTTAGTGGAGCCGGTGGGCAGGCCCACTACCCACGCCCCTTCCCCCAGGAGGGGCCTCCCACCCCAGACACTAGCCTAGGGCTTTCTGCTCAGGGGCCTGGAAGGACAGGGACCGGGGCCTTGGGTTCCAGACCATCACTACCATCCTCCCGCACCCTTCCTTGCCCTATCAGTGTTTCCCCAGGGCCTACTCTGTGTCCAGAACCATAGAAGGTTCTGGAAGAAAGAGGCAAGTACACTGCTCTCCAGAGCCCACCATGGAGCAGGAACCACAGGGGTAGCGTGGGCCATGACAGGAACGACGCAAGGAGTCATGAGACACCCTGAGACCCTTGCCCCTGCCAGGGTGGGGAGGAAAAACCAGGCGGGAGGTGTTTTTGGGGTCTGGTTTATCCACATTGGAGCTGAGGGGAGAGCCATGAGCACAGGAAACTGGCTGGACATCACGGAGTAGGAGAGTGTGCTCAAGGGCTTGGAGGTCAGACAGCACTGAAGGTCAGGGACCTGTGGTCACACAGGTCCCGGACTACAAAATGGGTCGTCATGAAGACAACATAAAGCTTTTGGCGTGTGCCTAGCATCTAGTTAGCCCTCGGTAAACCTTGAATTGGGCTCCGGAACGCTGAGCGGTCTACAGCCCTCCTGCCCTGTCCCAGGAACCCTGAGCGGAGGGGACTTACTCCTCGGCAATCATGTCTCCCTGGGGATGCTTCATGTGCTTGGCGATGGCCGCGTCTGCCTCCAGCACATACAGCAGCTTCTCCGAGTCTGACATCTTCTGCAGGGTCACGTCCCGGTGCTCGGGCTGTCGGCCCTCCTGCAGCCGGGCCAGGTCCTGTGAGAGGACAGAAAAGGGGGCGGCGGATGGGGACTCAGTGGGCACTGTGGGGGTGGGAGGGGTGGGAGGAAAGGGCCAGCAAGGGGTTCCCAGTCCCACCTGGCCTCTCCTCCGCCTCTTGACAAGCAGCCCAAGCACTTAGTGTGGAGGCTCTGGGACACAGCTTCCAATAAAGAGGCCTGACCCTGCCTAGTCCAGTCAGATAAACAGATAAACCTCACAAAGGTGATTCCAAGTTCATACAAGTTGGTGTTTACCAAGGAAACGCACCAGAGGTGGAACAGCAGGGACCTGCTTTAGATTCCGTGGTCAGTGAGCCCCTTTGGAGGCAGTGACACAAGCTAAGAACTAAGGATGAAAGAAAAGAGTGTTCTAGGCAGGGGGAACAGCCTGTGCAAAGGCCCTGAGGCAGGAAAGCAGGCTGTGGGAGGAAATGTAAGAGGTACAAGGCAACAAGACCGCATCTGTCCTTAAGGGCAATGCCTCAGGGCTCTGAGAGGAGGAGATAACAGCTGTGAGGGCAGTCAGCAGTCGCGACAGGGAGCTGACCACGGCAGATCTGGGGCGGCATCTGCAGAAATGGTGTGAGTCAACAGAGCAGGTGGATTTTTGGGAGGTGTCACTGATGAGTCCAGGGTATCTGCTTGTTTAGGGAAGAACAAGGCCCTGGCAGTCAGGACAGCAGGTGTCCAAACACAGCCTATTAGCTCACTCACAACATTCCTCAAGCCCAGCCACACGCCATGCGGGGCCCTGGAGACCCCAGGCTTGTGGGGGGAGGTGAGGACAGGCCGGTGACTGGGCTGAACACAGACCGTGGTGGTAACACAGGGGGCCTTGAGGAGCCAGTGTCCTCCCCTGGGGTCTCAGCGTCCCCACCTCTGCCATGGGAATAAGGAAGAGGCGTCCAACTGACCCCAAGTGTAGGGTTCCACTTTGCACTAATCCATGGAGACAGGAAGTAGATGCTTGGTTGCCAGTGGCTGGGGGACGGCGGGGGGGACTAGGAACAGTAAATGAGCACAAGGATTCTTACTAGGGGATGAAAATGTTCACAAACCCATTTATGGAAATGGCTGTGCCACTCGGTGAAGTCACTAAAAATCACTGCATTGTACACTCGAAGTGGGAGCTTCTCCTGATACGTAAAACACACCTCAATAAACCTGTTACAAAAGCCAAAAGAAGTGAACGAAGGGGTATGCTTCCTGGCCCAGAGGAAAGAGCAGACGTCCCCTGAGAAGAAGAAAAGGAAGAAGAAAAAGCCTCCCAACCCCAGGAAGGCTGAGGGGCACGTCAGGGGCTCGGAGGTGACGCCCAGTGGGGCCTGGGCCATCTCTCCCGCCTCGTGCGGAGAGAAACATCATGGTTCTTGGCTCGGATGGACAGTCTCCCTCCATCCCTTCCAGCTGATCAGCTTTCCTGGGCACTTACAGTGTCAAAGATTAATTCTGCAAACGGGGAAGTAAATTAATCATTACCTCATTCATGCAAGTGCTGGGCGGGAATGCAAGCCCGCTTGAAAGGCGCTAGCCGAGAGGAGAGAGAGAATGTCGAGCTGAGAGATGCCGTGTTCAAGGGTTCACAGTTGGGCAAAACAGATCGATGGACAGAGGGGTCAGCGTCGTGGTTACCTCTGGGCAATACGGATTGGCAAGGTCACGAGCAGCTTTCCGGGAAGTGTTCTCTATCCTGACCTGAGCATGGTTGCCTGGGTTCCTATGGACGCAAAGGCCCTTAAAACGTGGACACTTTCTACAGACCTTATGGAATGTACACCTCCAGTAAAAGGTTTTTCGAGTTAGGGAATCGTAAAACTCGTAGGGACTGATGGAGCTTATAGATCACAGGCATGTTGAGGGCAGATGAGTGATAAAGCAAATCCAGCAGCTGGGACCGGCAGAATCTGGGGGGTCGGGATATGGATGATCTCTGTGGAGTTCTTGCAACTTTTCTGCATGTTTAAAAATTTGAATAGACAGGGCGCCTGGGTGGCTCAGTGGGTTAAGCCGCTGCCTTCGGCTCAGGTCATGATCCCAGGGTCCTGGGATCGATCGAGCTCCGCATCGGGCTCTCTGATCGGTGGGGAGCCTGCTTCCTCCTCTCTCTCTGCCTGCCTCTCTGCCTACTTGTGATCTCTCTCAGTCAAATAAATAAATTTTAAAAAATCTTTTAAAAAAATTGAATAGACATAAACGGTCATATATTGTACGATTCGGTTTATATGAAACATGCACGAGTAAATTTATAGGCACAAAAAGAAGCAGTTAGGGTTTCTGGGGCTGCAGGGAAGGGGGGTGGGGAGGGACTGCTGTTGGGTACCGGGTTCCCTTTGGGGGAAGGGGAATGTCTCGGAACTAGAAGGAGGTGGTGGGTGCCCAACCCTGCGAACGGTCTACAGGCCACTGACTTGCACCCTTTAAGTGGTTCATCCTACGTTCTGTGAATCTCACTTCAATTTAAGAAAACAGGAACATTGAGAAGAATTTTGGGGTAATAAAATGAATAGTGACATCTGAGAAATGAAACGATAGAAGGAAAAAAAAGAAAGCAAAAGATTAGTCCATATGGTCGTCCAAGCACAGCTTCTATTTTCAGGTTTGCTCATCTGAAGTTAAAAATCAGTTCAAAATTATCCCCCAAGTACAGCCTTGTTACTGTGAGTCATTACTCTAAGCAAATAAAAATGAGAGCTCGAGACCCTACTCGCTCTCCCGCCCCCCCGCTCTCTCTCTCTCACACACACACACACACACACACACGCACACACACGCACACACGCACACACACGCACACACGCACACAGGAAAAGGTCAAAGAGATACACCAAAAGGTTAATAAAGGTTAACAGCTGATGCATCTCTCTGGTGCTGGGATTATACAGGATTTCAATTTGCTTTTTATATTTTGTTTATCAGTCCTGAAAGATTTGTAACAAACCCATATTACTTTTATTAGGACGAAAATGGACACACCCAAAAAGCTATTTTCATTTAGAAAAGAAAATAGCAAGGCACCACAAGACGAGCGGAACGGAAATTCAGCAGAGGAGCTGGGACGAGGCTGCGCCTGAGGGGAGAGCTGCGGGGCTGGCGGCTGGCGAGGCTCCGAGGCAGGTAGAAGCTGGCAGAAGGGCAGGAAAGGAGCAAGGGGAGGGCCCCTGGCAGGGAGCAGAGAGGGCGCCCCTCGCCTTTCCTGCTCGTTTCCACATTGCCATTCCTCGCTCCTGGCTCTGCCATCCCCAGCCCACCCCATCCCTGTGGCTGCCTGTGGACTGGTCCTGGACCAGTAGACCTGAGCATGGTCGCGGCGGGGGGGGGCGCGGCAGCCACAGCTGGGCCAGGCCTTGAGCTCGCTCATGAGCTGTTCACCTTCTGTCCCCCATTCCTCTGGACCCACCTCTTGGTCACCTCCTGGGTAGGAAGGCGGATGAAATACAGACCATCCAAATTTCAGATAAACAATGGGTAACCCTGTAGTGTAAGTATATCCCAAACAAACACTACTTGGGATATACTTCTATGAAAAAAAAATCACCTGTGTTCCGAAAGTCAAATTTAAAGTATATCCTGTATTTTTATTTGCTAAATCAGGCAACCCCACCTCTGGGATGCTTCTGGGGCTAGCTCTGTCACAGATGAGTCACCTCGTTGTCTCTGAACCTCAGTGTCCCCAGCTACAAAATGGGAATCAGCTCAACCGGACTGGGCTGATGGAGGGTTCAAAGGGGTGGTCGTCCCGGCAGCTCCCAGGCATCCTGCCTGCTACAGATTGCTCAGGAGAACCCATGGCTCAGAGTGGCTGTTAGCTCACATCACAGAAGAGGAAAGACAGACACAGAGAGGGAACACGATCTGCCGAGCTACTTTCTCCCTCTTCTCCGTGAGAGGAGGATCACATGCTTCTGAGGAAGGGCCGGGGACATACCAGAATGAGGATATTGATGATAATACTGAGCCACATGATACACCTGTATAACCTCGCTGAATCTTTACAGCAGCAGAGGGAATGGGGATGATCGCTTTTACCCTGTCGGAGGCAGTCACACAACAGAGAGGCACGGCGACTTGCCTCAGGTCACACAGTAAGGGGCCAAGCTGGGGTGCTAGCAGGGCTTGGTTCCTGAGGCCATAGCTTCCCTCCAGACAAGGTCCACAAGCTGCAGGAACTTAAGCCCCAGAGTGGGGGGGTTGATACTCACAGCAGTAATGAGGTTTCTCCATCTCAGCACTACTGACCTGTGGGGCTGGATCACTCGGGGAAGGGGGGACATCCTATGCCCTCAAGGGTGTTTACCAGCATCACTGGCCTCCACCCACTTGACGCCCACCCATCCCACGACCCCAGCTGTGACAGCTAAAAATAACTCCAAATGTGGCCACAGGTTCCGGGGGTGGGGCAGAATCCACCCCCCTCCCCCGGAGGAACCATTGGGTCGGGCAAGACCCTGGTCACCAACGGGGCTGACAGCACAGCGGTGGTGGGGTGGGGGGCTCACACTCTGCATCTTGGCCTCCGTGTCCACGATGTTCTTCTCCACCTGGTCAGCATTCTTCTGTAGCTGCTCGATCAGCTCTGACAGCTCCTTGTTAGAGATGCTGGGGATGGAAGACAGGAGGTGGGCTGGGGCCAGCAGGGGGGGCCGTGTCCCCACCAGCCTCAGCGGGAGCCTGGCTGCCCACCCCGTCTCCTGCCCCTGTCCCGAGCAGACATCACCAAAGCCACAGAAACAAGGAGCTTGGGGCAAGTTTCTATTTTTACACAGCAAAACACCTTTCCTATGTTCTTTTTTCCCCCATATTTTTAATTGAGATATAATTCACATACTATGAAATTCACCCCCTTAAAGCCTGTAATTCATTCAGTGGGTGTTAATATATGCACAAGGTTATACTGATGGGTGTCAGGCCCTGCCTCTGTGGTTGCTTCCTTTCAACACCAGAGAGGGAATGGAACTTGGCCAGTGTCACCCAGCCAGCCAAGATTGGTCAAGATTAGCACCTAAGGGGCGCCTGGGGGGCTCAGTCAGTTGACTGCCTTTGGCTCAGGTCATGATCTTGCGGTCCCAGAACCGACCCCCCCGCATCAGGCTCCCTGCTCAGCGGGAAGTCTGCTTCTCCCTCTGCCACTCTCTGTGTTCCCCTTCTGTGCTCTCTTTCAGGTAAATATATAAAATCTTTTTAAGATTTTATTTATTTTTTTGACAGATCACAAGTAGGCAGAGAGGCAGGCAGAGAGGGGGGGGGAAGCAGGCTCCCTGCCGAGCAGAGAGCCCGATGTGGGGCTCGATCCCAGGACCCTGAGATCATGACCTGAGCCGAAGGCAGAGGCTTAACCCACTGAGCCACCCAGGTGCCCCGACCACTGAAAACCTTTCTGTACTGACTCCACAGTAGAGCCCAAGCAGCCAAGCACCCAGAGGTTTCATTCTACCTGCACTCATTAAGCACCCACTATATGCCAGGCCCAGCACCGCGCACAGAGAAAGCCTCACCCTCTGACGGGTCACCCCCTAGATGGGAGGAAATCAGCATTTCCAGAAATAGTCACATGACTGAGATAGGCATGGGGGCTCGGGATGCCCAGAGGAGCCTCCTGGCTGGCTGGGTGAGGACAGGACTGATCACTGAACATTTCCTGGAGGAGGTGGGGGGCGGCTAGTTCTGAAGAATGGGGAAGAGTTTGG
Source organism: Mellivora capensis (assembly GCA_004024625.1). Taxonomy (NCBI): domain Eukaryota; kingdom Metazoa; phylum Chordata; class Mammalia; order Carnivora; family Mustelidae; genus Mellivora; species Mellivora capensis. The sequence goes on along the minus strand of PISX010000088.1, from coordinate 236,300 downwards.
GGTTCACGGGCAGAAGGCTTCAATAAGAAGAGGCCACAAAAAAGGTGGGTCCTGGGCATGTCCATTGTGGGGGGCAGGGCAGGGCTCTGGACCCTCAGGCAGAGGGTGGCCACCACCTTTTCACAGCGGAATTCCTCTGATCAAGGCCTGGGACCCACCTCCTGGGGCACGAAACATTCAGATTCCCAGGAACTAACCCAGGCCCTCTGGATCTGGATCTCCAGAGCTAGGCCCGGGATGCTGTATTATTACTACTCTGGTTATTACGGGTTCTCCAGGGGACCCTGATCCCCTGTGGAGTTTGAGGTCCAACACTTGCTGGTACTGCTGGTAAGTGGGGAGGAGGGTGTCTCGGGGGCAGAATCGGGCACCGCCAACAGAACCTATGAGTCTGTCCACCGTGTCCCAAACCCTGACTGAGAGCCTGCTCTGGGCCAGGCCTGGATGCACAGGAGCCAGAGCCCAGCGGTGGGAGGGAGGGAGAAACAAGGCCCAGGTGGCACCCTCTGCCAAGTCAATCAGGGAGGCAACCTTTCCCAAAGTGGGTCCCAGGAACCCCAATCCTGTAAGTCACTCCCAGAATGCAGGCTTTGCGAGCCAAGGCAGCTGGGAAGACCTGGACCCTTGAGAAGTCCATGAGCCAGGAAAGGCTCTGAGCAGTCCTGCAGCGTAGAAAGCTGGTATTCAGTAGAGAGGAAGGGAGGGCTCAGAAGGGACTCTGTGTGGGAGATCAGAGCAAGGAAGGGTAAAGGCTGGGCTGCCAGGGCATGAACTGAGCCCACAGCCCTCACCCCCCTGGCTGGGGAGGTCCCACATGGGGAGCACGAGTACTTCCAGGCCCCTCCCCTCCACCAAACCACTGACCCTCAGCCTGGCCTGCGGCACTTAGATGTGGTGAATCTTAAACCAAATACTTAACCCACAACTGCTCAAGCATCATCAGGCACCCCCGTGTGGATTGGGTGGGGGTCGCTGGCTCCGTGCAGCCCCACCTCAGGACACGGGACCAGCTCCCAAACCAGCCCCTTCACTGGCTGCGAAATGTGAGCAAAGTGCCTTCTGGACCCCAACCTGGGCTGGCCCATTATTCCAGCCAAATCCTAGCACCAGAAAGGGGACAAAGGAAGGGGGGTGGAACAGCCAGGCTCAGGAACCTGGTGTTCCTGGCAGAGGACGAAGAAGGGCTCCGTGGGAGCTTCTGGCCAGACAGGCATGGGCTCCAAGTCCAGGGGGGCCATGTGCTGCTTGGACCATCTCAGGCAAGCACCTTACCTTCGAGATACCTCCGTTTCTCCATTTGTCTACAGGGGATGCCCACCAAGGCATCGTGGTAATTTGATACTTTCCGCGCACGCTTCGCCAGACCTCAGACACGTTCACAGGCACTTCCCCAACAACATCCTCACCCTAAGCCCCGGGGGAGGGCTTAGGAGTGCCCCTTTACAGGGACTTTACAGGAAACCAAGGCTCAGAGATGTCAAGGTGCTTGTCCAGCATCATACACCTTGTGAATGGGGCACCAGGACTCTGCTCAGGCAGTCTTGTTCCAGAGGCCATTTCATCAAATACGGGGCTCACAGGTACTCATAGGGGTGCTGGGAAAATCACAAGCACACATACAGCAACCACCACCATCACCAGAATAGTATGAGCTTGTATTTACTTTCCACATGCCAGGCTCTCCACTCACTTCTTTTATTTTTTTTATTTGCTAGATCACAAGTAGGCAGAGAGGCAGGCAGAGAGAGAGGAAGGGAAGCACTCTCTGCTGAGCAGAGAGCCCAATGCAGGGCTCGATCCCAAGACTCTGAGATCACGACCTGAGCCGAAGGCAGAGGATAACCCACTGAGCCACCCAGGCGCCCCTCACTTCTTAATCTTCATTACAATCCTGTGAGGTAGGTGTTGGCCCAGTGGGTCATGAGATTATTGTTCCCCACTTTACAGATGTGCAAATGGAGGACCAGAGAGTTTCAGTAACTTTCCTAAAGTTACACAGTAATTAAGTGTTCGAGCCAGAATTCCAGCCCAGGCAGGCCCCCAAGTCCATGCTGTTACCAACCTCCTGTGACAATCCTGCAGGGCTCCCAGGACATCCGAGGCATGGACTGCCAAGTACCCTAGACCACACTGGGATACCACTTCTCACCCACCGGGATGGTGATAATCAGAAAGACATCACAACGACTTGGTGACAAGGATATGGAGAAATCAGAATCCTCACTCACTAGAGGGTGGGAACTGTAAAATGGTGCAGCTGCTTTGGAAAGCAATCTGGAAGTTCCTCAAAAAGTTAAACATAAAAGGGGCACCTGGGTGGCTCAGTGGGTTAAAGCCTCTGCCTTTGGTTCTGGTCATGATCCCAGAGTCCTAGGATCGAGCCCCGCATCAGGCTCGCTGCTCAGCAGGGAGCCTGCTTCCTCCTCTCTCTCTCTGCCTGCTTGTGATCTCTGTCTGTCAAATAAATAAATAAATAAAATCTTTAAAAACAAAACAAAACAAAAAGACTTTCCTTTAAAACAAAAAAAAGTTAAGCATAAAGTTGTCACAGGACCCAGTACTTCCATTCCTAAGTATCTACCCATAAGAAATGAAAACATAGGCCCACACAAAAACTTGAACAAAACACAAATGTTCATAACAGCACTATTTACAATAGCCAAAAAGTGGAAACAACAAAGTGGTCATCAACCAATGAATGGATAAATGTGGAGTATCTGTACCACAGAATACCACTCGGCGAAGAGAGGAACGAAGCACAGACACCTGCTATAGCATGGGTGAACCGCAAAACCATTACGCCAAGTGAAAGCAGCCAGACGCAACAGGTCACATATGGTAGGATTCCATTTACATGAACTATCTAGACCAGGCCAGGCCATTGGAGCAGAAAGCAGATTAGTCATTGCCGGGGCCGGGAGTGGGGCTGGTAAGTGAGCACTGAAGGGTATGGGGTCTTTATGGGGGGTGATGAAAATGTTCTAAAATTGATTGTGATGGGGCGCCTGGGTAGCTCCGTGGGTTAAGCCTCTGCCTTTAGCTTGGGTCATGGTCTCAGGGTCCTGGGATCGAGCCCCGAGTCGGGCTCTCTGCCCAGCAGGGAGCCTGCTTCCTCTCCTCTCTCTGCCTGCCTCTCTGCCTACTTGTGATCTCTCTGTCAAATAAATAAATAAATAATCTTTAAAAAATTGATTGTGATAGTTGGGTAATTCCATAAATATACTAAAAACCATTTAATTGTATACTTTAACCCACTGAGCCACCCAGGTGCCCCTAATTGTATACTTTAAATGAGTGAATGGTATGCTCTGTGACTTACATCTCATTAAATCTGATACTAAAAGAATTGGCAAGTGCCATTATTTGGCAAGTAATAGGGGCTTGTTTCTCCCCCACCCAACCCCTTTTAGCCTTCTTCCTGCCTTCTCTCCTGTTTTCCAAGGAGGCTAGACCAGCTCCAGGCTATGGCCAGCTGCCTAGAAGATGTTAGTTAACACACAGAAAGTTGACTCTGTGCCCACCAGTGCTGAGCAAGTCACATATAGATGAGCTCCTTCAATCCCACCACTGCTGAAGCTGCACTGTTCTCCAATTTTCCAGATGGGGAAACTGAGGCATTGATAGAAGAACTTGGCCCTAGTCCCACTACCAGGAGACAAGGAGAGCTGGGGATCTAATCCAGGCCTCTGGGGCACAGTCTTAGTAATTTTGCCTTTTGGGTTTGGCATCAGGAATGAGAGGCCCCACAGGGTCCTGCATTCCGGCCAGGAGTGTAGGAACGCAGGAACGTGGGCACGCGCAGGGAGGGGACAGAGATCCCAAAAGGACTGGGAACTTGCCCGGCCAGTCCAGCTTTTCATCTCACTAATAAGACCCAGGTGGACAGGCCGACAGATGAAGACCAAGATACCGCCCTTCCCCACCACCCCCGTCCAGTCCTGTCCCACCCACGGAAACGACAATCCCCGGCAGAGCCAGGAAAGCCGAGATGCCCGCACCCCCGAGAGGGGAGGCGTGTCTGAGTGACATGCTGGGAGAGGGACACACCCGGCCTCCTTCTACTTACTCAGAAGTTTAACACCGACACAGGTTCTCAGAGCAAGTGGCCTTTGGTACTAGAAGGTGGCTTAGAAGTCATCCAGTCCCACCTGCTCATTATACAGATGGGCAAATCGAGGCCCTCAGAAGCAAAGGCACCTACCCAAGATCATACAGGAAGCAGCTAGTGCCTGGAGTCAGACAGGGCTCAAATCCTGACTACACCAGCCATTCGGGTAAGCTTGGAGGAGTCACTTTATGCTTCCGGACCTCTGTTTTACCACCTGTAAAATGGGGATAGTCCATCCCACCTAATCAAGTGAAGTGGGTGGGGGACATGTCAGGAGCACTACTGGAAACACCTGAATTGAGTTTCAAAGACCACTTTGAGGTTCAAGGACAGAGCTGGAGGTTCAGAGCAGCCTCAGGAGGCCCAAAAGCAGATTAGAGATCGTGTAGGTTCACAAGTGGAATCTCCCTGGTTTCAACGGGGGCCGAACCAGTGCGGGGCACATAGGAGACATTCAACACATACTGTTTGGTGAAGGACCTCGAACTACCCAGCACACCGGAGGGGCCTCACAAATGGTGAGGATGACGGATCATTCACACAACACGTACCCACTGCCCTCATACTCCCCTCAGGGGGTGCCATTCGCCATGCACCTGAGCCCTCATGTGGCTCCCTGAGCCATGGACGGGGCTCTGCCTGGGGAGCCCTGCTTGCCAGTCATGCCTGGTCCCGTAGAAGAGGTTTCTTCTGAAAATCAGTGAATTCACAGTGGAGAAAATAGAAGGCTCACTTCCCCAGGGAAAGGCATATCAGTACGGCAGAAGACCTGACTCCAGGGTCCAAGGAGGACACAAGGCTGCTTCCAAGGAACCCTTCTCAGTGTATGGCTCCATCTCACGGCTAGAGGCCAGCAGACAAGCCCAAACCGAGGGACGGTCTACAGCACACCTGACCAGCTCCCCTCAAAAGTGTCAAGGTCACGAAAGACAAGACTGAGAAGCCATCAGCCTGGAGGAGCCTGAGAAGGAGGGACCGCTGAATGTGGCGTGGGGTCCTGGACCAGAAAAAAGATATGAGGGGAAAACCGGGGAGTTAGAAATAAGTTTATAGTTTAGTTTTTAAAGTTTCCTTCCAAATTTCTGGGTTTTCCAGCAAATCCCTATAGGACATCTTGGTGATGGGAATGGCATCTAGGACACCCACCTGTGGGCAGGCAGGGAGGAGGTGGGGCCATGACCCGAGACCCCACCTGGTAGAAGCTGGTAGGACTCGGGATTTAGCTGTCCCCACAACAGTCCCCTCAGTCCAGCCCAGCCTGGCCCTGCCCAGGTGCTGCTGTGTGGGGTGCACAAGCCAGGTTGGGGGGTCCTAGGTTGACTTGGGCCTGTTTCTCCAGAGAATCAGCCCTCATTTTCTCCTCCTGGGCCAAGGAGGCCGGGGTCTGGCATGGGCCCAGGAGGGCCAGGGTTCTGTCCGAGGTATGCCAAGGAGCCCCATTTACATGGCCTAGTCTGTATATGAGACTCCTGGCACAAGGAGGGAAACATGGGGTGCAAGCCGGCCAGGGGGCTGCCTGGCATCTCCCCAGAGCCCTGGGTTGGGCTTGAGGACACACTGAGGGACAAACAAGGGCCTTTTGGGTCTGAGCCTGCAGGCGCCAGCCTAGAACAGGTATCTCTTTGTGTCCCAGGCCCCACTCAGAGCCCTGGAACAGCGGGGAGAGAGCCTGACAGCTTGACACGGCATCAGGTACCCCCGTTCTGTCACCGGGAGTTAGAAACTCAATAACCACAGTCCAACCTGCTCTGCAGGACGCCACCCAAGCCCAGGAGGTCAGCAGCAGAGCAGGGAGGTGGTGCGTGGGCCAGCAGGGGTGCCGTCCGGAGAAGTGGGGACACGGTGGTAACCAGGTCATCTAGACACCACGGACGGAGTATATGAGCAGGAAAAGAACACAGGCATCTCGGGGGACCCTAACCACCCCCATCGTGCTGTCCACCTCTTCTTGCTTTAATTTTGTGAAGGTGCTCCGTGCCCTTTTCCCTGGCTGGAGGGGCAGTGTGGTCTGATGGTTAAGCACCTGGACACATGGCAGCTGGCCTGCATTTGAATCCTGACTCAGTCCTTACTAAGCTGTGAATTACTTAGCCTCTATGAGCCTCAGTTTTCCCATCTGTTAGTGTGGCTCATGGCAGTATGCCTGCCGCAGTACTCGGCCAGGGGTTTAAATGAGAGAGAGAGAGTTGCTGTATGGGTGAGCCCAGGCTCTCCGCCTCCACTTGGGGTCACTGTCCAGGGATCTGGGCTCCTTTTAAAGAGATGATAAAAGCCGGCAACGGAGGCCTGAAGGCAGAACCCACTGGCACCCGGGAGCTTAAAAAAAAAAAAAAAAAAAAAGACCCGGGGCCAGTACACCATTCACACTGATTCTCACACAAGCCAAGACATGCTCTGGCTCGTCCTTGTGATGTCGCCTCACCCAAGCATGGGAAATTTGCAAGTAACATCAACATTTGGAAATATCTCCTCCAATCCCTGCATGGAGAGGCTGGTGTACGTACACGGGTAGTACCGCTGCTGGGAGGATTTGGATCCCAGACCCGGTCTTGGGTTTGGGCTTAGAATGAGGTTTGGGATTTGAAAGGTATGGTGTGTTTCCACCGCAGGGTTCCTGCTGTTCTAAGAATCTCCCCCATCTGTAGGAGGGAAACCGCAGAATGGGAGAGCAGGGAGGGCCCGTCTACCTGGTTGTTCAAGCAGAAACCCAGAACTACCCCAGATCCCTCCCTTTCCCTTCCTTGGTTCCACCCAGGTACAGATCTCTTGTGCCTCCCTTTGCCCTATGGTCTCAACCTGATCCAGGCTGCTACCTCTCACCTAGACCAGTGCAACAGCCACCCCCAACTGCCTCCCTGTACCCACTCTCTTGCTGCCTCCAGCCAGCTTCAGCACATGTCCACAATGCAACCTGATCTTACCCACTGTCTGGACTCCCAACTTGCCAGGGCATCAGAGCATCTCAAATGCTCAGAGAATAGAGTTCACACTCCTCCCCAAGGCCCAGAGGATGCCCAGACCTAACCCCTGTACCCAGCCTTTTCTGCCTCAGGGCCTTGTACCAGCTGGGACTTTGGTGGTGGGGGTCTCTGTTTGTAGATCACCTCCAGGACCACCCTGGCTAAGACTTGGTTTATTGACTGCATGCCCAACTGACCCACTCAGTCTAACTCCTTCCCAAGCTCAGCAGCCACCAGAAGGACCTGCTTCCCAGCCTCCTACCTCCAGGAGAGACCCAGGCTCTCCAAGGACACCACAAATGGCCAACCCTGTAGCTAGCAGCGAGAGCCACCCTTGCTGCCTTCAGCTCTCCGTGCCCAAGTCATGCTGAACCAGTTGGCCCATTTTTCCTCTCTATCCTGCCTGCAGAGAGGGAAACTGAGTCATCCTGGGACAGAGAAAGAACGTAGGGCCTGGTGTTGCTCTGACCCGGGCAGGCTCCTTAGCCTCTCTCTGCCTATTTTCTTGTCTGCGTAATGGTGATAAGAATCTGTCCCACCCCAGAGAGTGGAGACTATTCAAGGAGATAATCCTTGCAAAGCACTTTACCTGTGGAAGTCACATGGCGGAGGCTCAGGATTGCGCCCAGCACAAGGCTCATCCCAGCAACAGTGCAATGAGCCGTGCAGGTGTCTGGGGTAACCAGCTACTGTTGCTCCCACCTACCTGAATCTCCTCATCCATAAATAGGGTTATGGCGCCTACTTGCAGAGCGGTGAACAGAAAGACACATTTCATAGGTCGGGAGCATCCCCAAGTGGGGTCTGTACTATGTGGCTTTGCATTCAAGGCCACTGCTGTCCCGTAGAAATAGGCTGCAAACCACGTTTGTGGTTTAAATTTCTCCAGCAGCCACATGAAAAGAAGTCAAAAGAAGCAGGTGAACTTAACTTTTATATGATGTTATTTAAGTTAATGTATCTAAGAAATTACTTTGACAGGTAGTCGATGGAACATTATTAATGCGATATTTTACATCCCATCTTCATATTACGTCTTCTGAAGCCTGCCATGCAGTTTTATTTTTTAAAAAGGATTTTATTTATTTATTTGACAGAGAGAGAGAACACAAGTAGGCAGAGAGGCAGGCAGAGAGAGAGGAAGGGAAGCAGGCTCCCTGCTGAGCAGAGAGCCGGATGCAGGGCTCGATCCCAGGACCCTGATATCAGGACCCAAGCCAAAGGCAGAGGCTTTAACCCATGGAGCCACCCAGGAGCCCCATGCCATGCAGTTTGAAATTGCAGCACATCTTGGCTTGTTCTAAACACACCTCACGTGGCTGGTGGTTCCCAAGCAGGATGGCGGAGTTCAGGTGATTCTGTGGCTTCTGGCCACTTTGCTACAAGCCCATCGGTTCTGCTATAGTAAAGGTGATGGGTGCTCTCAGAGGATCTAGTGGTCCTGCTCAGAGCCCAGTACCTAGGGACACTCAATAAGTGGTCATCCCTTTTGCTCTCTGCCACTCTCCCACCAGACCTACACAGGCTGCCGGGACACCTGCCCCAAGGCCAGGTCTGGTCTACAGGTTCCTGGCTGCCTGACTTCAAAACATTCCAGGGCTCCCAGCTGCACCCAGCAGAGCATGGTACCTGCGTGTAGAGGGCCAGAGCCCATAAACCACAGCCCCACGCCCTTTCCCAGGCCCCCAGAGCTGCAACATCCTTGCCCACGGGCCCCAGGGCAGACCCACCGACCGGCATTTGGCTCATTCCCTGCCATCTCTCCCTTCAGGCTGGGAGAAGAGCTTCTCTCCTGCCATGGCCTCTTTCAGGACCTGCCACTCTGGGGATGAAATCATACCCCTGGAAGGGTGCTGCAGCCCTGCCATACGACCGTGTCCCTAGCTGCCCCTGCCCGCCTAGAACTGCTCTGTCCCCCAGCAATCACAACTCAACTTTCTCTGTGCATAGAGACAGGAAGTGGTGGGCACAAGGCACGTCTAGTGGGAACTGCCCTTCTTGGCCAGGACCACCTAGGCTTCCAGGCCTGAGTCAGTCCCCGTGTTCCCCTTGATCATGTGTATCCGTCCTTCCCTTTGGGGGTTAATTCTGTTTCAGTGGGTGTGCACCGGAGCAGGGGAAGGGTGGGCAGGAGCCATCAGCTTTGGAATGTCTGGAATGCATAAGAGTGCACACCTCTCCCCAGAACCAGCCTCACCCTTCCCAGAGCCCCGAGCAGGGACCTGGCTGCCTGCTGGCCAGGGTCATCCTCTCCTGGGTCCTGCCTGCCTCCAGAGCCGGCCAGGGCAGGAGCAGCTCTCTGGGGACATCCAGACCTGCTGGGAGGGGTACCTCTGGTGCTGGGTATCCCTCGGCCCCCATTTCCTTTTGTCCCTCCCAGACATCTGTCCATCCCTGACACAAAGGCACACACAGTAGGCACTCAGGAAATGAGCACTAAACACTGAGGGTACCTGCTAGGTATCTATCACCCTCCTCAGCCCATTCACAACCAGATCCACTGAAATCTTACAGTCCTGGGAGAAAGCCACCCTTACAGTCATTGGACATTTCTTTCTAAAGATTTTAAGTAATCTCTGCACCCAACGTGGGGCTCGAACTCACAACCCCGAGATCAAGATCACACGACACCAACTGAGCCAGCCAGGTGCCCCCATTGGGCACTTTTCTTAATCCTGCCTTTATTAGACTATAAACTTTTGGACAATAAGGATGTAGTCACCTTTTTCTTTTTTTTTTTTTTTAAAGATTTTATCTATTTGACAGACAGAGATCACAAGTAGGCAGAGAGGCAGAGAGAGAGGAGGAAGCAGGCTCCCTGCTGAGCAGAGAGCCCGATGTGGGGCTCGATCCCAGAACCCTGGGATCATGACCTGAGCCGAAGGCAGAGGCTTTAACTCACTGAGCCACACAGGCAGCCCACCTTTTTCTTTATCTTTTCTTTTTTTTTTTTTTTTTTAAGATTTATCTATTTATTCTAGAGAGAGAGAGCCCAAGTGGGAGAGGGAGAGGGAGAAAGAATCTGAAGCAGACTCTGTGTTGAACACAGAGCCCAGTGCTGGGCGTGATCTCATTGATCTCAGGATCACGAGATCATGACCTGAGCTAAAACCAAGAATCCGATACTCAACCGACTGGGCCACCCAGGCACCCCAGGACCCACTCATCTTTTAGAGGGCCCTTTGTGGCCCTTAATTCCAGGCCTTGCACAGCTTTGGGGGCTCATTAAATAGGTAATGAACTGAGCAGACTTCTGAAAGCATGGCCACAATTCCTAACCCCCCGTTTTCCACATGAAGACAACTGTGGCTTAGAGGGGATGAGAAACCCCGCCCCCCCCCAAGGTCACATAGCTGGGAAGTGGTGGTGCCAGGATTAGAACAGCCTCCAGAAACACCTTCTCAGAACAAGGGTGACATCAATACCCACCCACGAAATGATAGGGAGACACTGGGGAGACAGGACGAAGCAGCAAGGCGTTTCCCACTCAGGGGAGGCCTAGTGATTTACATCTTGTTGGCATCTGCCTTGGTACAATTAATCCCAGTGATTGAGTAATAGTGGTGGCAACTGACTCAGACATCCTCCTAAGATGCCACCGTGAGGGGCTATCTGTCCCTCTGAGCAGGCCTTCTGGGAGAAGGAATCAGCACAGAGGGAACCCCTCTCCGGGCTGTAACCTGCTCCAGGGCCTGACACACATTTCCACTTGGGTCCTCATAACAACCCTTCCAGGTTGGTACTATTATTGCTCCCAGGGAACAGACTGGGGCTCGGGAAGAGAGGCAGCTTGGCTGGGGCAGCTCTGGAGGCCTGGGAAAGGGCGTGGGGCTGTGGTTTATGGGCTCTGGCCCTCTGCACGCAGGTACCATGCTCTGCTGGGTGCAGTTGGGAGCCCTGGAATGTTTTGAAGTCAGGCAGCCACCGGAGTCACTCCTGAATAAACTTTCAGCCCCACCCCCAACTCATCATCTCTCCATCCCCCTTACAGGCCCTGGGAACAGGCCCTTCTCCATCACCAACCCGAGACAGGAGTTGTTAACATGCTATCAGATATCTGCTCAATTCAACACTATTTATTGACCTCCAAACCTAAGTAAGACCTGGAATTAAGGGCACCAAATTGCCCACCCAAAGATAGGTAAGTCCAAAGGTACATTTTTTTTTTTAAAGATTATATTTACTGGGCGCTTGGGTGGCTCAGTCGGTTAGGCGGCTGCCTTTGGCTCAGGTCATGATCTCAGGGTCCTGGCATCAGGCCCCGCAACAGGCTCCTTGATCAGTGGGGAGTCTACTTCTCCCTCTCCCTCTGCTTGTGCTCTCTTGTTCTGTCAAATAAATAATTAAAATCTTAAAAAAAAGATTAATTTATTTATTTGACAGAGGGCAGGTGGCTCAAGCACAAGCAGATGGAGCAGCAGGCAGAGAGAGGGAGAAGCAGACTCCCCGCTGAGCAGGGAGCCCCAACACAGGACTTGATCCCAGGACCCCAGGATTATGTCCTGAATCAAAGGCAGACATCCAACCAGGCACACAGTCCAAAGGTTTATAACCTAATAAGTAGGATGAAGAAAAACACCCCAATGACTATAATTGCAAAGATTCAGAATGCCTGGGTCAGGGTATTTTCATCCACTCTGTCTCATTCAGGCTTTATATCCTAACTTAATTGTGAAAATGCAGCTTGACCCAATTAAATGAAGGAAAAGAGCCAAAAGGAAATAAAAGAGAAAGCATGATAAATAAGAAATACAAACTAACATGTCAGAGGTAGGTAAAAACACGTCAGTTATTACAATAAACGTGAATGAGTCAAACTCTCCTGTTAAAAGATAAGACTCTTGGGGCGCCTGGGTGGCTCAGTGGGTTAAAGCCTCTGCCTTCGGCTCAGGTCATGATCCCAGGGTCCTGGGATCGAGCCCCACATCGGGCTCTCTGCTCAGCGGGGAGCCTGCTTCCTCCTCTCTCTCTCTGCCTGCCTCTCTGCCTACTTGTGATCTCTGTCTGTTGAATAAATAAATAAAATCCTTTTTAAAAAAATAAGACTGTCAGGTGAGAATACAAAAACAAAACAAAAGCCAGCTCTGTGCCACTTTATAAGACACATGCCTGAAACAGAATGATATGGGGCAGTTGAGAATAAAGGAATTTAGCACAACGGATCAGGCAGCTGCTACAGCAATGGGAAAGCAAGGGAGGTGTGTGTACCTCACAGACAAGACGGATCGAAGTTATCAGTGTAAATGTGTGGTTCGCACCCCTGGCTACACAACCAAAGACTGAGGTGTGGGCCCCGCCCCAGAGATTTTCTGGCTTAACTGGCCTGTGACAGGGCCTGGACACCGCTTTTAAACTCCCTATATGAGTCTAATGTGCCGCCAAGGCTCAGAACCCGGAAATGAACCACAGTAATGTGTCACAGGGTTAGGGGGAGCGGACTGAGGAAGAATCCCCAGATCTCTACAGGAAGGAAGTCTTGTAAGAAAGCAGTACACAGGAAGCATGCAGTAAATACCAGATTGATTGGTCAATGGACTGATACTCTCCTTACTAGAAACTTTCATGGTAATTAGATAGTAAAATCCTCCACACCCAGCTATTAATCTTGGGGAAGTACGTCCTAAACAGAGAAGATTGCTGGTGTAGTAACTGCAGATCCGTTTCCCGGCCTAATCTGTTTCCGCCCAGCGAAGCCACCCAACCTCCAGGCCCGTGTCAGGCGTGTGCTCTTGGGTTCCTGTTACTCATATGCAGAGGTTCAAGCTGGCCTGGGTAACATCAGGGCTAATCTTGAAGATTTCTGCAAGGTTTAAACAGGGCTCAAGCCAATGTCAGTGCCCCTGCAAGTCAGGACGTCATTCCGGGTTCAAGACCAGGAGTACCAGGCTCCATTTATTAAGCACCTATTGTATCCCTGATGTCGTACGCCCACTGTCTCCAGTGTTCTCCACAAGCTTACACTCCTCCAACCCACCGAGTCAAGAGACACCTTCTGCCACTGTCTACTGAGTGCTACGTGTGGTTGGCGCCGTTCTTGGGGGTATGGGAGTGACTGCACAGAATGCAAAGTCCCAGCCTTCCTCAAGCCCAGAGAGGGGTAGGAATGTGGCCAGCAGCACAGCAGGGCCTAAAGGGTGGGTCTGCAACTCCCAAACTCAGGCTCCTTCTACTCCACCCCCCATGCCCTCTGTCCCTGCCCACGGGCCCCTGCCTCCCACTCAGGAACAGTGGGGCTTGGCTGCCCATTTTATACTTGGTAAGAGTGAAGCTCCTTATCCGTGGCAGCAGGACCAAGCCCTCTCAGTTCCTGGCACAAACTCAGACTTCCTCAACTTTCAGTGGTTCTGGAACCACAATGTCCCCACACCCAGGACGGAGAAATGAAAACCAGAAAAGCTGGGCGTCTGAGAACCGAGCCCAGGCCGCTGGGGCAGCGAGGAGTTCCGCACACAGTCGTTTCCTTGCAGCGTTCCGGGGTCAGCGGGCCACAGACGGAGCTTCGGGGCGGGGAGCGGCGGGGCGGGCAGCTACCTTACAGGGCCCGACAAACCCTTCACCCAGGCAAGGGTGGGCCAGGCGGGCAGCTGGGACACTCTGGTGGCCAGCTTGCCTGCTCCCAGCTCAGAATGCCCGTGTTAGAGCAGCTCAGGGTTGCTGGGCAGGCTACTAAACTCTGAGCCTCACCTGAAACAGAGCCATCAGGGCCGAGAAACACCACATACCATCATTTAGGGCGGCCACTCCAAGCCAGGTCTCAACCCTGAGCCTCCTGTATGTTCATAGCTTTCCCAGTACCCCCTGCCGCCTTCCTGACACTTTCTGTCTGTGTCTCCCGATCCAGAACCGTCCTGCTTGGCTTCCAGTCTTGCTCCTCTGGCCTCAGGACCTGCCCCCCTGGGCTTACCCCCCCTTTCCCCCATGACCTCTTCTCCCACTACTGACCAGACTCTGAGACACAGGACTCCAGGCTCCCTTCCGGGCTCCAGCACATGCTGTTCCTGCTGCCAGCTCTCCTTGCCCATCCCACTCCTCGCTTTAAAGACCTAAAAACTGGGGTGCCTGGGTGGCTCAGTGGGTTAAAGCCTCTGCCTTTGGCTCAGGTCATGATCCCAGGGTCCTGGGATCGAGCCCTGTATCGGGCTCTCTACTCAGCGGGGAGCCTGCTTCCTCCTCTCTCTCTGCCTGCTTCTCTGCCTACTTGTGATCTCTGTCAAATAAATAAATAAAATCTTTAAAAAAATAAAAAATAAAGACCTGAAAACTGGCCCTATAGCTCAGGGGTTAGAGCACTGGTCTTGTAAAGACTTGAAAACTCATGATCTAGCTCAAACACACACAAAAGCACAGAAAAGAACCCTATCCCCAAGACTCAGCTGATGTTCCCACACTGCCGTATTTGCTTTGGATTTTGTTTACAAAGAAATATGATGTTATCGTTTATTACCCCTTCGGTCCCCTCCTCTGGGGGAGGGTGATTTTGAAGCTACTGGTTTTCTCCTAAGCCCGTCTCATGCTTTCCACTACATACCTCTGTCTGCATCCAGAAACATCATATTGCAAAAAACAAAACAAAACAAAAAACAATCATCAAATTGCTTTGTATGAATGTTTTCTCAAACATACATAAATGTACTCTCCTTCATTAGCTTTGTTCACTGATGACTTTTCAGGCTGATGCACCTGGAAACACCTACCCCCGCCTCGTCCCGCTCTAGGCTCTCTCGATCCACCCACCTGCTGGTCCCGGGCCCCTCTGCCTCCACTGTCCCAGCATTAACCTGCATTGTTGCCTCCTGCTTACTGAGCACACAGAAGGTGGCTGGATGACAGGGGTCAACGGCACTGTCTGTTCAGGCCCTCACATTCTGTCCCACCCCTACCTTCCTGGTCAGTGTGTGTGTGTGTGCACGCGTGTGTGTGCACACACCAGTGTGTGCTCTGTGAGGGGTTAAGGAGGGAGAGCATCTTAGCAGTCCCTCATGGCTCACCTTCATTCATTTATTCATTCACTCATTCGTTCATTCAGCACAGTGCTACACCAGCCAGTCTCTTGGGTTGGGAGGGGAGATATCCACCTCCCTCTGGCCAAAGGGGCAGAGTTAAATGGCTGCTGAGATAAGGATCAAGGAGATGGGCAAGACAAGAGGTTAGAGAGGGCTTAAGGAAAGAGACCAACCAAAAAAGAGGAAGAGATATGGGCTAAGAGGGGTGGGAAGAGCATTCCAGGCAAGAGGAACAGTGTGGGCAAAGGCCATGTGGTTGGATGCAGTATGGAAAGGACAGGGTGAGGGGCACAGATTCAGGTGTGCAGGGCTGCAGCAACCAGGGCCTGAGAGCAAAGGGAATCCAGGGGCAAGGGTTAAGCAGCAGGGGACAGGATCAGATCTGCATCTTGCAAAGAGCTCCCCGGCAGCCATGGGGAAAAGGGACTAAGGTGTCAGTGTGGAAGCAGGAACTGTGAAGAGGCTACTGGAAGTATGCCGGCAAGAGGGCCTGGGCTGCTAGCTAGGCAAGGATAAGCAAGGCAGAACTGAGGACAATGCAGAGCTGGCCCCTACAGAGAGTGACTTCCTGCCTGGGGCACCAGGGGCCTCCCTGCCCAGGCTCAGGAGGCTGAAACACAGAAGGGCCACCAAGAGCACAGAGAACAAAGACCTGAGGCCATTTCCCCCTTCCCCCTCCAGAGACAGGCTGGGGCAGGCCGGGAGAGGAGCAGGCGCCCCTGCCTAGAGTAGGAGGGAGCCAAGAAGCCCAGGTCCCCCTCCCTTAAGAAGGAGCCTTGGAAATGCTCTTAAAGGCAGCTTCTCCCTAGTGCCCAGGCCCTCTGGGTGCCCCCCACCCTCCTTGGGGTATTGCCCGAATGGTGTGAATTGAGCTAAGCCTCTCCCTGCAAAACTTCCCATCCCCAGATGATTGCCCCTGACAATGCTCGAAATGGCACCATGAGCAGCCACTCCAAAGGTTCAGTGCTGTTCTGAATCTAATTTATCAGGTCTCCTTCCCTCTGCCAACAAGAGCACTGGGCAAGTGAGGGCACAGCCAGAGAGAGGGGAAGCGGACAGGGTTGCTGGGGCGGAGTCAGGGAATACAAAAGCCAGTGACTCCACCATCTGCCCTGGGGCAGTCCCTGGAGACAGCTGCCACCAGGCCCAGGTGTGGGTGGGAAGACCTAGTTTCCCTTCCCAGGGGCTCCTGGGCCACCAGCATTGGCCACCTGTGAGCTACAAGCGGGAGGTGAGGGCATTTACTCTTGGCCTCAGTGTTACCCTCAGTGAAATGAGACACCAGCACCAGCCTGGCTGGCACGGTGTCAGAATGAGACGCTGTAACACCCCCAGCCACGCTGGGCGCACAGAAGGTGCTTGAGAAATGGTGGGATCCTCCAGTACAAACCACCCGAGTGGCTGGAGGTGGCCTTTGCTGATAGAACCCTCCCCAAATCGTTCAGGCTTTCCAGCTGTCACTAATCAGTGTGTGCCAGTGTGTCTCCATGGATCTACTGGAGGTGGGGGGCCCCACGAATGGTGAGGTGAATGGATGAGAGTCAGCAGATCTCCTGCCCTACCTGGGAAAAGAAGACAACTGCCTGGTCAGCTCTGGGCTTAACACTAGCCTTACCCTTGCAGTGTATGCTGACTGGTGCTGGAGTTGACTGCGCACTCACGGTGAGCCGGGTCTGGGGCTGGGCACCCAACAACCTTACCAGCTGGGGCGTGCTATCATCATTCCCATTTTGCAGATAAAGAATCTAAGATTCAGAGACGTTAAGTGACCTGCCCAAGGTTACACAGTCAGGAGGGGCAAAGGAGGACTTGAACTCACACCTGATTGACATCAGACTTTGTACTCTCAAACACCAAGAGGCTCAGGGTACCCCAGCCGGCTTCCAGGAGGGCAGGCACCCCTTTCACCAGCCCTTAAAGCCTTGGGCCCCGCCTCCCACACAGGGTGCTCCCTGTTAAGACAGGTCAATTCTTGCAGGATGCAACTCAGGTTAGTTTGAGAGGTGAGGCCAGGCTGCTGGGGGCTTACTGGGACCCATGTCTAGGCAGAGGGGCAAAATTAGTCCCATTTTACAGATGAGGAAGCTGAGGCTCCGTGAGGCCAAATTTCTTTGCCAAAATCAAACGGAGGCAGAATTCAGTGTAAAAAGCTGGATTTTAACCAGTCCACTCCTCCCCATGACAGGTTGGACACCTCCCAGGAAGTCCTGCCTGATCTCCTAGGTCTCCACCCTGACAGCTCTGACTTCAGACCAGTCAGGCGCACCAGAGCCAACGCACTAGAGACCTGGTCTATCCAGCTCTCTGTCCCACCACCAAGGCAGATTCCTGTAACCACACTAGTAATTAAGCATAACTCCATCAAGTACAAGGAGATTGTCAATGTCTCCTCCACCCTCCCCCCGGAAAAGGCAGCCCTGGAGTTGTGCAGGGCACAGCCTGTCCATCAGCATCCACTTCAACCCCAGGCACGTGGTAGGTGTCTTATCCGCATTTGTTCAGTAGTTATAATCATCACAGCTGCCATAGATTGCGGCCTCCTAGAACTCTCATCTCTTTCCCTGTGTTGTTTCATTTAATCGTCATGCCATCAATATCATCCCACAACTATGCTTATGCCTGTTCTACAGGGGAGGATTCCCTGTTCTACAGCAGCTCAAAGGCCAGGCAGCTCGCCCTGGGTTGGCTAACCCGGAAGGGGCAGCTGCTAGGGGCCGCACTCTCAGCCGCTTTTCAGGGTTAGGTCCCCTCCAGACCTTCCCTGCTGGGCTGGATGGCTGTGCTCATCCTCGGTGACCTGCACTATCAGGCCTGACCCTGTCATTAGCTTAGGTGTGAACATCAGCTCCCACACCTGTTATTAGGAACCAGGGTGACAGGAGCAGCGGGGTTCACCTGTCCCAGCCCTCCCCGGGTTCAGATGCTAGAAGGTGGACAAACAGGGAGAGGCGGTTTTCTCCAAGAGGGCTCTTCTGTGGTTCCCTTGCTTCCCGGTCCTGGGTCCCCTGCACTGAAGGTGGTGATGCTGACCCTCTGTGCTAGGGGCATTCTGTGTGTGGTCACATTTGCCCCCCTCCCAGGACCTCATGCTGGAGACACGCATTCGCACCATCCCAGCTTTGCGGGTGAGGAAGCTGAGCCTCAGGGCAGTTCCCGACCTCTCTGTAGCACCTGTGGCAAAGCCGGGATCAGAAGGGAGGCCTTCTGCTCTCGGAGCCGGAGCTCCCACCCACCTCGCCATGCTGGATCTTGCTGGCAACCCCACCCTCTCTCACATAAAGGAGACCCCCCAGGGTGAAAGACTGAGGGTCAAGGACCCCATCACAAGTGACCACATCTTGGAGCTCTAAGACAGTGCTAGGCACCAAGTGACACTCGGAAGATTCTTGTTGAGAGAACGGAGCAAGAGGCTGTTCCCCAGCCCACAACCCAGTCCATGAACTTGTCCCCACAGAGGGGAAGGGACAGAGGGATGCACTGGTCTGGTGAGATCAGGGAGGGAAGCTCCTGGCCCCTACTCAGGACTGTCTGTGACAGGCCATAGAGCCCAAAGGAAGAGTCTCTCATCCCATCCTTGGGGAGAGAATCGGGAAGGCTTCCTGGAGAAAGAACCCCAAATATGAGATCTGAGATCCAGGGCTGTCAGGCAAGGGCAGAGGATGGCTGCCTTGGGCCAGAAGTATGCAGGGAGGGAAAAGAGGATGGCAGAGGGGTAGGACCCCGAGTCCTTGCTGCCCCAGGCCCTTGGAGTCCATGAAGCTATAAAGGATGGGAATTCCTTCCTTCCTATCCTCTGTTGGGAAAGCCAAGACCCTTCCAGCTCATATGATTTCATCATAACCTTGTTAGGTCCAACCTTCTATTGGGGGACCAGACAGACAGCTGAAGGGATTAGGGTCCGGAGGGATGGGGAAAGCAGAGGGCAGGGTGAGGCCTGGCCCATCTCCCGGTGTGTGGGTGTGTGCACGTGTGAAGGACTGCAGGAGCCCGAGTCTTGGTGGGGAGAGAACAGAGCAGTCCCCCATGGCTGGCACAGAGTCTGCGATTGTGCAATGCTCCAGAGAACAGCCCAGGGACTGGACGGGACCCCAGCTAGGTCTGAGAGCCAGCTGGACTCAGCCACAGAGGAACAGCAGAGAGGGCCCTGCCCAACCTCTGGGGTTGTGAAAGCCTGGGGAGGCTGGGGAGGGGGGAGGCTTTGGAGGGGAAAATAAATGCCTCTGAGCTTGAAACACTCCAAAGCAGAGATGGGGGACCCTGAAATCACAGGGTGGTGCAGTTTCTGAAAAACCTGGAACTCACAGAAATGGAGTGCCCAGGCCTGCCTGGGCTGGACGGCAAGAGTACCGTGGGAGCCCCGGCCGGAGTCTTCCCACCTTCTGGGCCTGGACGGGAGTGAGGATCATGGTGGTGTGAGGGCATGTTAGGGTAGATACTGCCAGGCTGGTGGGCAGTGCAATTCGCTGAGTCTCCCGCCTGAAGGAAGCTTGGTAAAGTGTACCGTCCTAGCCAGGAGCCCCCCACCTCATATTTGCAAGCTTCAAAGTCCCACCCCTTCCCTCAATCTCAGCATCTCCAAGAGCCTTCCCTAAACCGGTTATTAAATGAATACATTAGGCTTATCAAAACGGACGTGGGCTGCCATCTCAACGCAAACACATCAAGACATGTCATTCCCTTCCCAGGCCGCCCTGGGAACCTGAGGCTCAGAGACGCCGCCAGTTTCTGGGCTGGGGGGTGGGGCACACCCCTGGGAAGTCAGGCAGCAAGAAGGAGGCTCCTATGACGCCCAGCCACCACGCAAACCCCGGCATAGGTAAAGGGGCGCCTCAGCCCGTCCCCCCCAACCCACCGACCCCATACACACCCACGGGTTTTTCTAGGTGAAGCTCTGGAGGGCAGGGTGGCAGGTACCGGGAACAGCTGCCGCAGGTGGCACACAGACCACCTTCCCGCCGCACACCATCCCCACCTCTAGCCCCACCAAGCCAGGAGCACCTGCGCGCTCTCCAAGAAGCGCTGGCGAGCGCCCCCCTCCCCAGCCCAGCTCAATTTCCTTTCCCCCGTGAGCCCCTACACGAAGCTTCCTGAGTCCCCTGCGGCGCCCCTGCCTTGACTTTAGCGTCCTCCCGACACACCACCGTCCACCCCTGCGGTGCGTCCCGTCTCAGGAGAACCCCCAGCGCAAGGGCGACCCTGGGACACAGAAGTCCCCTGTACTTCCAGCTCAGCTCTCCACCCTCTAGGTGACCAAGTTAATGCTCCCTGGGCTCCTACAATCTCCGGTGCCAAGTATCATGTTTCCCTTCGGTCGCCCCCAGCGCCCACCCCCATTCCCACCCTGGCAGCGCTCGCCAGCTCAAGGGTGTCCCTCGGAGCCGCGTTCCCGCCTGGCGCCCACTCCCGGCTCGGCTCCCCGCCCCCTGGGCCGTGCTTTCCGGGGCGCTCTGCAGCTCTCCCGGCCAGGTCGCGCCCCCCACGCTCGGGGCTGTGCTTCCCCGCCTAGGACGCCCCTCGCCGCACTGGTTTCCCGCCGCCGTCGCGGGCGCGGCGTGTGGCGTCTACTCACCTGCGAGTCTGCACGGTGGGGCTGTATTTGCCTTTGTTTCTCTTCCTGAAGAGCGAGTTCATGGTGGCGCTCGGGGTGCGCGGGCGGGGGCGGCGGGTCGCGGCGCCGGGCTGGCACTGGGAGGCGGGCGGGCCCGGCGCGCACCGAGGGGCGGGCAGCGGACGCAGGTGAGCGAGCGGCGGCGCAGGAACCCCTAATGCGGCGCGGCGACCGCGGCGAGCGGTCACTGCTCACGGGGGGCGGGGCGACCGCCGGCCTCTGGCTCTCCCTGCCACTCGGGGAGAAGGTGGTGCTTACCTTCCCGGAGGAGGGGCCACCGGGCGGGCGGGGCTTCCAGGCCCCTTGGGCGCGCGCCCTAGGCCTGGTCCGAGCGAGTGGAGCGTCCAACCTGGCCTGGGGGTGGGACACGGGGACCTGTCGGGACACCGCCCACCCTCCCCGGCCCCTGCTCTCTAGTGACTGGCAGGTGGGCGGGCGCGCACACCCAGCCTCACACTCACCACCCCCTCCCCCGGGCCTGGCGCGCCCCCTGGCTGAGGGCCCTCTCCCGGCTCTCCGCTGCCCTCGCGAGCAGCGCTCGCGTCTCCGTGGCTCACACCCAGGTGGTTCCCCCAGACAGGTGTGGCAGAGACTAGATGGGTCTCTGTGCCTTGGCTGGCTGGTCAGTTACACTCAGGTGGTAGTAATGCCGATGGCAATTGAGAAAAGAGGTTGTGGAGCGCACCTGCCTGGTTCAGATCCCCGACCTCACCGGCAAATGGTCAGCTGACACCCGGCAAGACGTCTTCCTGCTCCCAGCCTCAGTTTCCTTATTTGTCAAACAGCGATAACAACTGCCCATAGCCCCAAGGGTTAGGAGGAGAGTCCTTTTGAAGATTTACTGTTGCGCATCCACACAGAGGACTTAGCACAGCGCCTGGCCCGAATGTACAGGAAGCGTGGCCATCTAGGGTAGACAAAAAACCCTTTGAAACTAATGACTCCAGGCCCTGGCGCGACAGAAGTACTTCATGGCTGGTCATAAAAGCCGCTGGATTCTGGTTCAAAATAGCCATGTTACAGGATTGGGCCAGCATGTGCTCAGGTTACATCGTGTGCCACGGGATGCCTGGGTTAGACTGCAGCCCACTGTCCACCCGCGTTAAGTGTGTTCCAGTCGGAAGGGCTGGAGCTGAACAGACAGTAAACCGAGTCTGGCAGTGTGCCCAAATGGGGCCCAGACAGCTGGGAAGGCTCAGGGCCACTTTAGAGGGGTGTGAGGGTGAGGGCTGAGCCCAGCAGGAAAGGAGGAACAATGAGGTCTGCAGGGGAGGGAGGCAGGAACCCTCCAACCTTTCCCCCCCCATCCCTAGTCCTCAGGCCAGTCTCTTCCCCACATGTTCTTATTTATAAAATAAGGACATTGCTGGGGCGCCTGGGTGGCTCAGGTGTTAAGCCTCTGCCTTCAGCTCGGGTCATGATCCTGGGATCCTGGGGTCCTGGGGTCCTGGAATCGAGCTCAGCATCAGGCTCCCTGGTCCGCGGGAAGCCTGCTTCTTCCTCTCCCACTCTCCCTGCTTGTGTTCCCTCTCTCTCTCAAATAAATAAAATCTTTAAATAAAATAAAATAAGGACATTGCTGTGGGAGTTGATTCCCAAAGGCTTTTACTACCCCTGGACCCCAGAGCATCTGAGACACACAGGAACATTTAGACCGTCTCTTGCCCTTGCCACCAAAGGACTTCAGTTTCAAAGTGTTACAGAGACTCCAGGAAAATCTTATTCTGAATGAGGCATCTGAGGGTGGGCTTCAGGGGGGATCTGTGAATCCTTATAGCTTCTTTCAAAATGTGTGTCTGTATGTGCATTTTTCTTGGGGAAGGCTATTGCTTTCAGGGGGTTCCTTCATTCACTTGTCTGGGAGATACTAACATTCTCCCAGCTTTGGCTGCCTGGTTCCGCAACAAGGATAAGAAAAGGGAGGGGCACCTGGGTGGCTCAGTGGGTTAAAGCCTCTGTCTTCAGCTCAGGTCATGATCCTAGGGACCTGGGAATGAGCCCCACAGCGGGCTCTGTGTTCAGCAGGGAGCCTGCTTCCTCCTCTCTCTCTGCCTGCCTCTCTGCCTACTTGTGATCTCTGTCAAATAAATAAAATCTTTTTTTTTTAAAGGGAAAAAAATACAGCAAAGATGCCTTTCTCTTAAGGGATAGGGGCTGGGTGGGGGGCAAAGAGACTCAAGTCCATCCTGCTGACACAGGGAATAGATATCAGATGGGGGGAGGGGCAGGGAACCCAGGGCCTGCAGAAACCAAACTCAGCACAGCTTACCCACCCACAACCCCAAGTGGGCCATAGTCAGGGGCCCAGGTGGGGATCTTGTTAATCCCTCTGCTTTTGCCTTTGCCACAACTTTGCCTGGAAACCCTTTCTTTACTTCTCCCTATTACCTATCCCTGCAGGGGGCTCTTACATGGGAGCTAAGCATGCTTTAGGGTATGTTCCTGGCAGCATTGTTGCTATGGAGACAGCCCTGGAGACAACCTGATGGCCAAGGGGAGACACTAGTTAAATAACCCATGATACATCCACACCAGGAGACTGTGCAGCTGGAAACGAATGACGGGCAGATGTGGACACCAGAAGTCAGGCACCAGAAGAGCAAGAGAGAGACTATCCATGGGTAAATGCACAGAAAGCTTCTGGAAGGAACCACAAGAAACTTAGCTGTGAGTCTCCTCAGGAGGGATCAGAGAAATATCTGAATTTTCACTGTATACCCTTTTACAGCATTTTTATTTTATTTTTAATGTGTTTTTATTTTTATAAAAAATATTTTATTTATTTATTTGTGAGAGAGGGAGAGAGAGAGCTCGAGCACAGGCAGACAGAGTGGCAGGCAGAGGCAGAGGGAGAAGCAGGCTTCCTGACGAGCAAGGAGCCCGATGTGGGACTCGATCCCAGAACACTGGGATCATGACTTGAGCCGAAGGCAGCTGCTTAACCAACTGAGCCACCCAGGCGTCCCATATGTATTTTTATTTTTTAAAAAAATCTCTTGATTTTTTTTTTATGTGCGTGAATCACCTTTTTGGTTGCCATTTTAAAACTTGTTTAAAAATGATGCAAGTCTTGGGGTGCCTGGGTGGCTCAGTGGGTTAAAGCCTCTGCTCAGGTCATGATCCCAGGGTCCTTGGATCAAGCCCCACACTGGGCTCTCTGCTCAGTAGGGAGCCTGCTTTCCCCTCTCTCTCTGCCTGCTGCTCTGCCTGCTTGTGATTTCTGTCTGCCAAATAAATAAATAAAAATCTTTAAAAAAAAAAGGACGCAAGTTCAGCATTCCTTCTTCCCAGTGCCTCCTGGCCCCATCCCGGCTGCATGCGCCTCTATCAGCACCCATCACACTCTATGGTGATAACCATCTTCCTCGTCGGACTTTCTTACCGAACTGGGAAGTACTGGTAGGTAAAGATTATGAAAGACATGAAACTTGAGGACTAGAAGAACCTGTGCTGAAGCAGGAAACTGTTCTTCCCTCAAGCTGCTGATAGTCTAAGAGCTGAGACAAAGATATAGTTACAAAGCCCTACTGGATGAGTCTGGAAGAGCCTTATCAGGGCTCCAAAGATGGGAAGGAGCAGCCTGGGAGACCTGGGGTAGAGTCCTCGCTTGGTCCCTTTCCCCTGTGTGGACGTGGGCAAGTCATCTCGCCACTCTCAGCCTCAGTTGTCCTCATCTGTGAAATAGGCACCCAACAATAGCATCGACCACAGAGGAGGAGCCCCCCATGTGTGAAGCACGCCCCCTGCAGTTAGTGATGGCTCCACAAATGGGAGGGGGTTACATCTGCAGCTGGAGGCTGGATGCTTGTGGGGCTGAGGGGTACAAGCAGTCACAGGAGCTCCAAACTGTGTCCAAACTCGGGACTTGTCCCAATTTCCAAATCTTCTTTCCCCACACCTCTTAGCAAGGTGATGGTTGGGGATGCCTGGGTAGCTCAGTCAGTTGAGGGTTCAGGTTATGATCTCTTGGGTCTTGGGATAGAGCCCCATGCCAGGCTCCAAGTTCAGTGCAGAGTCGGCTTGGAATTCTCTTTCCCTGTCTCTCTGCCCCTCCCCCTGCTCTCTCTCTCTCTGAAACAAATATATTAAAAGGAAAAAAAAAAAAAAGGAAGGAAGGTGGTATTGGCTTTGGAAGGAAACCAGGCTAGGGGCCTCCAGGTTAGCCTGCTTGAAGCTCAGCTGCCGAGAGCCGTCATGATGCTGACGATATTTATGTCATTTCTCGTTTATGGAGGATGGACTCCGTGCCAGGCAACAGGGAATGTGCCCAACGTGCCTCAACTGGTTGGTTCTCTCCAAGGACCCCCGCTGGGTGAAGCGGCCAGCTCTCCCCGCGTGGGGCAAAGCACTCTTATCTCAGGTTCCAGGGAAGGGCACTGAGGCCCTGAGAGGGCTGGTGGCCAGCGGAGCTGGTTCCTGGGTCAGCCTGCTCCAGCACGGAGCTCGGACCCCCACCTACCTCCACCCTCCCAGCCTCCCGCTGACTCAGCTGGGGAGAATTAGCAGATTCAGGGAGGAATCTGGGCCCTGCTTCACCATCCCTCCCTGCTCTGTTCTCTGAAATCTGGACTAGGAGCCAGTGAGGCTGTGTGTATACACACGTGTGCATGACATTCGTCTGTGGGCAGGCCGGATGGGGTGGGAGCCGTGTTCTGGCCCCGTGCATCCTCCTCTGGGCAGATGGGATTTGTTTGGTTCCACGGAGCCCTCTTATGCCAAGTGACTCATTCCCCGGTCGGCTGGGGGTGGGGGCTCGGGGGAGGGTGTTTGCTTTCCTGGGGTTTGCCTGATGGTTAAACCCACGGAGATGGCACCTGCAGGGGCCTCCAGTGCCCCGGCAACCAGACCATGCTCGGACCCTGAACCCTGTCCCCTCTCTGCAGCGGGGCCTGGCTGCTGACTCCCAAGAGGCCACCGCCTTCTGACGGGTCACGCACACCCTCCTTGTTTGCTGTCATTGTTTCCCCAGCGGTTGGAGAGGTGCTCACTCCCTCACTGGCTTGGGGTGTTTCTGTGAACCAGTTTCAAACAAGAAGGGCAGCATTCTCCCAGCCCCAGAGACAGGGGTGTGTGGGACCAGCAGCCCGTCCCTAACCACACCGCCTTCTCCTCCCATCATCCTGTGGGCAGCCATCTCCTGTCTCCAACTGTGTGACCCCATGTCCCACCTGAGGAGCATTTAAAAATGCAGATTCTAGAGTCCCCTGGTTGGATGGGTCTAGAAGGGCCTAGGAATCTGCATGTTAACAAACACCTACCCTCTGGTCGCTGAAGCCATCCTAAGAAGCACACTCTGGGCCCCCCGGAGAGACACAGGTGTGGACAGATGCAGTACGTGCTCGGCAGTGTCTACGGCCACCTGGAAAGAGCCCCCAAGGCTGTAGCTTGAAGCACACCTGGGTTTGAACCCTGGCTCAGCCACACCCCCACCTGTGTACCCTTGCGGGGGTGGGGTGGCTTCACCTACTGGGGTCTTGGTTTCCCCATCTATAAAGTGGGGAAGAGCCCTCTCCCCCCCTACTCTTCAAGGGGACAGGAGGGGACTGGCCCAGCTTCACCCTGAGTTTTGTAACATGTATTTACTTTTCTTGCAGAACAATGCAAGGGATGGAAAAATCATGTTGTCTCTCCAGCCCAGCTGGGCTGACTCACACTCAGTCCTGGGCTAGGGGCCTGGTGAGCTCCCCACAACACCCCTGAGGCCAGAGGGGAGGCTGGACCCTGGCAGCAGAGGGAGGAGAGGGTCCGTGGTGAGTCACCCTACTCAGCCCCTGAGTCATCCCCTGAGAATGTGCTTCGGGGCCCTACCCGCAGGGGGCCCCCTGCCAGGCAGCCCCACCCTGCTGCCCTCCCAGAGAGCTGCTGCTCAGAGGACCCTCTTGCCAGCTCCCTCTGGATGCAGGTGTGAATCTAGAACAGCTGTGTGTTGCCAAAATACTGAGACAGCTCCTGACAGTGGTTGAATAGAATAGCGGCCACTCTGAAGCCCTGGCCCTTCCCCCGGACCCAGCCACCGAGGGGTTAACCCTCAGCTCTGCACGGGGACTCTCAGACCCTGCCTCTCCCACTCTGACCCAGCCCTACTAGCCCATCAGTCCATCTGGCCGACCCAGGCCTCATCTTGAACCCTGGATTGCTTTCCAGTACAACCTGCTCCCTCTCTCTGGACACCTCATTTTAAGCCCTTCCCTGGGCCTCTCAGCCAGGCCAGAAGGGCCTCCCAGTGAGGAGGTCACGCTGTCCGGCAGAGAGTGGAGCTGGGTGGGACCAGACAGGCTCTGCCAGGCTTGGGATCCTCGCAGGACAGGCTGCCCATCCCTACCCCAAAACTCCTGTCCTCCCCTAAACGCCCAACCTTTCTTCCTCCCACCCCAACTTGTGGGGCCCTGCCAGGGCTCACGCTGCCCAGACTGGTAAGGCTGCATTTCTGGGGCGACTGTCCAGGGTGTGGCAGCCCCTGGGGATGGCCCAGGTCAGAAGGTCAAAACCCCATTCCCTCCAGAGCCTGGAGGCCTACGTGATGGGCAAGCTAGTCAACAAGGGGCAGAATCAAATTAGGTTTTAGCCTGAAGTCAATCTGGGTTTGAATCCTGATTCTGCCGTGTGCCCAGCTGTGTGATCTCAGGCAAGTGGCTTAAACCCTCTGAACCTCAGTTTTCCCTATCTATAAACTGGGGAAGAGCCAATGAGTTAAGATATCAAATCCTAGGGGGGCCTGGGTGGCTAAGTGGATTAAAGCCTCTGCCTTTGGCTCAGGTCGTGATCCCAGGGTCCTGGGATCAAGCCCTGCATTGGGCTCTCTGGTCGGCGGGGAGCCTGCTTCCTCCTCTCTCTCTCTGCCTGCCTGTCTGCCTACTTGTGATCTCTGTCTGTCAAATAAATAAATAAAATCTTAAAAAAAAAAAAGATCAAATCCTAGCTCCTCTGTTTCCTAGCTGTGTGGCCCTGGGGAAAGGTCCTTCCTTCTCTGAACCTCAGCTTCTCCACCTGCAGAATGGGAAAACTCTAACACCTGTTCCACGGGTCTTGAAAGGATTCGGTGAAGTAAGACATGTAGTGAAGACTAGCAGTCACACCCCTGGGGAGCATTTACTATGTCCTAGGCCCTGTGCTAAGTGCTTGACCTATGGATTCCAGCTTGATTGAGGTGTGACCAGCATACAATAAAAGGTGCATATTTATTTATTTACGTATTTATTTTTAAGATTTTATTTACGTATTTGACAGAGATCAGAAGTAGGCAGAGAGGCAGGCAGAGAGAGAGAGGAGGAAGCAGGCTCCCCGCCGAGCAGAGAGCCCGATGCAGGGCTCCATCCCAGGACTCTGGGATCATGACTTGAGCCAAAGGCAGAGGCTTTAACGCACTGAGACACCCAGGTGCCTCAAAAGGTGGATATTTCAAGTGTACCATCTAGGGGCGCCTGGGTGGCTCAGTTAGTCGTTAAGCGTCTGCCTTCAGCCCAGGTCATGATCCCAGGGTCCTGGGATCGAGCTCCGCATCGGGAGGCCTGCTTCTCCGTCTCCTCCCCACTTGTGCTCTCTCTTGCTATCTCTGTCTCTCTTTCTCAAATAAATAAAATCTTGGGAAAAAAAAAAAAAAGTCTACCATCCAATGAGTTTTGACATCAGCACCCAACAGTGAAACCATGACTGCAACAAAGGAGATGAACTAGCCCTCCTCCTCTCCCCATTTTTCAGATGTGGAAACCAAGGCTCCAAGACAGGAATTGTCTGCTCAAGGTGGTCAGCAGAGGACTCAGGATTCAAACCCTGCAATCTGGGGACGCCTGGGTGGCTCAGTCGTTAAGCATCTGCCTTTGGCTCAGGTCGTGATCCTGGGGTTCTGGGATCGAGCCCCACATCGGGCTCTCTGCTCGGCGGGAAGCCCGCTTCTCCCTCTCCCACTCCCTCTGCTTGTGTTCCCGCTCTCGCGAGGTCTCTTTCTGTCAAATAAATAAAATCTTTAAAAAATAATAATAAATAAACCCTGTAACGTGGGGCACCTGGGTGGCTCAGACGGTTCAGCGTCTGACTCTTGATCTCAGCTCAGGTCCTGATCTCAGGGTCCTAGGATCTCCACTCAGCAGGGAGTCTGCTTGTCTCCCTCTCCCTCTGGCCCTACCCCCACTTGCACTCTCTCACTCTCTAAAATAAATCAATAAATCTTTAAAGTAAAAAAAAAAAAAGCAACCAACAACCAAGCAGTCTGGGCTAGCATCCCTGTCCCCACGTGTCCCCATTCAGCAGGCTGCCTGGCACAAAGTAGGTGCCCAGTGTCACTGTTGAAGGAATGAACAGGAGAGTCAACGGATGATAGCGGTCTCAGGGAAGCTCACAGAGGAGGACTGACCAAAGATTAGTAGGTCCTGAGTTGGAACCATGGTGAAGGGAAGGTGTTTGTTCATTCATTCATCAAATATCTATTGACAACCTACTATGTGACGAGGCCTCCTTTAGGCACTCAGGATACAAGGTTGAGTACAACAGACACAGGTCCCTGCCCTCACATAGCTTGCTGCAGAGGGGTGGCGGTCGGGGACGGTGAGTTTAATGCCATCTGTGGGTAGATAAGGGCACCTGTCCTGGGTCCCCAGCGATGGGGCACCCCAGGCGAAGTCGTGGAGCGGTGGCCCCGAGACACCGTGAGGAAAGCATCAGACCCGAGGCTGAGGGCGGGCGGTGCCCTGGCAAGGAAGGGGAGAGAGGCAAGGGAACGACCCTGGTCCCTTCATCCTCCTCCCAAGCATCACTGATATTCCCACAGGAATCAGTTTCCCCTACCCCCTCAGGGGAGGATCTTCTTGCCTCCCCAGTGCCTCCCACACATCCACCCATTCATTTATTGGGCACCTACTGTATGCCCAGCCCTGGGTATACAACATACAACCCACACAGTCGCAGCCTGAGAAGCGAAAGAGACAGAAAAGCAGACAGACAACACGTTTTAAAGAGATAAAATAACCTAAACACCCAGCAAGGGGGGGTGGGGTGGGGAGACGTAGCTGATGAGTGCAGAGACTGACATCGGACACGGCCACGGGCACAGGGGGGCTGTGTAGGCCTCACAAGGAAGACAGCGCTGGGGGTAGTAAGTGGAAAAAAGAAGTGACCCCTCACGGCACATTGCATTTTTGCCATTTGTGGTGTAAATTAGAACTGCTTCCTGCCCTCTTGCTTGCCTAGGTCTGCGTCTGCCTGGGCCTTTTGTCCACTCTCCCTGCTGAGGTCAAACATTGCTGCCAGGGACCTGGGTGGCCAAGCCCCCATACGCTGCCCTCCCAGGCCTCTCTCCGGTCCCTGGCTCAGGCTTAATCCCTCGCCTGGGCCCAGGCCCCAGGAATGATGAGTCAACACCAGTTGGCTCTGGACAAATACCCCCTCTTCCGGCCCCCCCCCACTTCAGTCCGCCCTTCCTGTTCTCCGGAAAGGGCCCAGCTTCTGCTGGTCTAGGGGCGGCTCTGGAGAAGCCCAGTCCAATGGCACTTCCTGAGATGGGTTGAGTATTTGAAATGAGGCTAGTGCAAGTGAATTTTAAACTTTATTGGGCGTATTTATTATTATTCATATAAATATATGTGCATATCCATGTGATTAATTTAAATTGAAACAGCCGCATGTGGTTGGTGGTTATCGGTTCAAGTGGCTCCAGAGTTAGACTGGCCCCAGGCACAGAGGAGAAGTGGACAGCCCAGGACCCTGGCCTCTCCCCAAGGCAGGGGTGGCTGGGGCCTCAGAGATTGAACTGGGTGTGTAGGGGGGTTCCCTAGGGGTCTGCCCTGTTAATGAGGCCAAGTGTAAGTTTTGATGCCTGTGGCCAACCTCCTACCTGCCCAGCATCTTGGTCTGACTCCAGCGTCGTGAGCAGAATCATGACCTAGGCTGACCCCTTAACACTGCAGTGCTCAGCTCCAGCACCATGGTCTAACCTCTCTCAGACCCCACCTCTCCCTCTGCCCATCCATGCTCCCACCAGCACTGTTCTAGAGGAGCCTAGGATGCGGGGTGGGGGTCACAACTGATTTGTTGAAAGGCAATAGCAATGCATCCTCCTTCCAACCCAGAGGACTCAGAGGCCATAGCTGTCTTGGTCCTTGTCCCCGCAAGAGCTTGGATACAGGGACTTTGCTTTTATAGGAACCCTAGGCCAGGGAAGCAGGAGCAAGAGGGAGAATGCACCAGAAGGAGGCAAACCAACCCAAGGTACAACCACAGGTGGGCCCTGCAGTGGGCTAATGGTGGCCCTCCCAGAAAAGATAAGTCCAAGTCCTAACCCCCCAGCAATCTAGGAATGTGACCTGATTTGGAAAAAGGTTCTTTGTAGATGCAATTAAGTTAAGAATCTCAAGACGATATTGTCCTGGGCTTAGGGTGGGCCCTGTATCCAGTAACAGGTGTCCTTATAAGAGAAAGGCAGAAGGCGATTTGCAACATGGACACACATTGAGAAAAGAAGGCCGCGCAGTGACCAGCGCAGCTAGAGATGAAGAGATGAGATCTGACGATGCAGGCAAGGGTCACGAGCCAAGGAATGCAGCAGCCTCTAGGAGCTGGAAAAGGCACGGAAATGGATTCTCCCTTCAGAGGCTCCAGAAGCAGCAAACCCTGCTGACATTCTGACTTTAGCCCAGTGAGACTGATTTCACATTTCTGGTCTCCAGAACTGTCAGATAATTAATTTGTGGGTTTTTTTTTTTTTTTTTTTTTATGACACTAGAGTAGCAGTGGGGAATTAATACGCGAGGTTCCTTCTTCCGTGCCCCAACGGGGGACTCTGTGTGCCGTCAAGGTAACTTGGGGCCTGAGGAAGGTCATGGGTAAAAGCAGGGAAATAGGGGCGCCTGGGTGGCTCAGTGGGTTGGGGCCTCTACCTCCAGCTCGGGTCATGGTCCCAGGGTCCTGGGATCGAGCCCCGCATCGGGCTCTCTGCTCAGCAGGGAGCCTGCTTCCTCCTCTCTCTCTCTCTCTCTGCCTGCCTCTCTGCCTACTTGTGATCTGTCTGTCAAATAAATAAGTAAAATCTTAAAAAAAAAAAAAAAGCAGGGGAATAGGGGCTGGGGGAACATGGAGAAACCTCGGAGACACGATGCTCAGTGAGAGAAGCCAGTCACGAAAGGCCATGTTGCACATAATTTCATTGACAAGAAATGTCCAGAATA
The DNA here is from genome assembly GCA_004024625.1 of Mellivora capensis. Taxonomy (NCBI): domain Eukaryota; kingdom Metazoa; phylum Chordata; class Mammalia; order Carnivora; family Mustelidae; genus Mellivora; species Mellivora capensis. The sequence goes on along the minus strand of PISX010000088.1, from coordinate 204,465 downwards.
CAAAAATCCATAGAGACAGAAAGCAAATCAGTGGTTGCCAGGGGTTGGGGGGATACACAGGGAGGGGAGGAACTGTTAAGGTTATGGGGCTTCTTTTTGGGGCGATGAAAATGTCCTAAAAATTGGTGGCAGTGGTTCCACCATTTTGCGAATACACTGGCTCGTACACTATATGTGGGTGTACTGTATAGTGCGAGAATTATGTCTTAATAGGGGAGAGTTATCACTTTTCTCCACTGCACCATCTCAAATGCCACCCTGTTCCAGAAGTCCCCTGGAAAATGGTCCTTCTCTCCTAGCTGACACTATTTACTCCTACATCTTTAAAAAATTTTTCCCAACCTGATTTCTTGAATTATTATGGTCAGATATACTTAATACGAGACTTCCATCTTACTAACTGGAATTAAAATAAAAACGTGGAAAAAAGACTTGCCACTTTAACTATTTTTAAGCGCACAGTTCAGTGGAATCAAGCCCATTCACGATGTTGGGTAATCACCACCACCATTCAGTCCCCTCAACCTTCTTTCTTATCTTACAAAACTGAAACTCTGTCCCCATTAAACATTAACTCCCCATTTTCCCCTCCCCACTCACCCACCCTTCCACTTTCTGTCTCTCAGAATTTGACCACTCCAGGTCCTTCATATAATGGGAATCAAACACTATCTGTCCTTTTGTGACTAGCTTCTCTCACTGAGCACAATGTCTTCAAGATTCATCCGTGATGGGGTGCCTGGGTGGCTCAGTCAGTTAAGCCGCTGCCTTCAGCTCAGGTCATGATCCCAGGGTCCTGGGATCGAGTCCTGCATTGGGCTCCTTGCTCGGAAAGGAGCCTGCTTCTCTCTCTGCCACTCTGCCTGCTTGTGTGCGCGCTCTCTCTCTCCCTGATAAATAAATAAATAAAATCTTTAAAAAAAAAAAAAAAGATTCATCCATGTTGCAGCATGTGGCAGAATCCTCTTCTTTTTTTAAGGCCGGGCAATGTCTGCATTATCCCCACTTTAAAGGAGGGAACACTGTGGCCATATACACTGCAGGGACACTACAAGGTGGCAGGGCCAGAATTCATACCCAGGCTGACCTGACTCCAGCACCCACGGCTCACCTCGCTGCCACCCAGCTCCCTCCCAGGCGCCACACTGACTCCCAGTGCACCCTACCTTTGCTCCCTCTCTCTTCCCTCCTCACTGAGACCTCCTGGGACTTGGACAGCCTTTTACTCACCTTTGGACCCTGACCCCACCTGCAGCTCCTGCTGGAGTCCCAAAGCTTGTGTGGAAGTAACTAGAACTGGGGGTGGACGGGGTGGGGGGGGTCTGAGTGTGCAGTACCGGCTATGCAGCCTCCTGGATCAGGTCCCTCCAGGCTCAGCTTCTTGTTCCACCAAAGCCATCCAGTGACAGGGACCCCTGCATAGAGTTGTGCTTGTTACAACCTGCACACCTGTACACAGCCACCCTGCCAAGGACCATTATGCCCCTTGAGATTCCCAACTTCAGGAGGTTCCTGAGCTCCACTCTGAGAAGGGATAGGAACTTAGAGGCAGCCCTGGGACAGATGAGATATGGTGTTGAAAGCAGACTGGGGGTTGCCAGGGGCCGGGGAGGAAGAAAGGAGGAGGGACTGCTTGATAGATGGCAGGTTTCCTTTTCTGATGATGAAAATGTTCTGGGACTGGGATGCCTGGGTGGCTCAGTCAGTTAAGAGTCTGCCTTCAGCTCAGGTCATGATCCCAGGGTCCTGGGATCGAGTCCCACATCAGGCTCCTTCCCCCTCTGTCTCCTGCTCTGACTGCTTGTTTGCTCTCTCTCTCTCTGATAAATAAATAAAATCCTAAAAAAAAAAAATGTTCTGGGACTAGATAGTGATGGATAGTTGCATAACCTGTGAATGTAATGAAAACCATTGAATTGTACACTTAAAAATGATTAAGATGATAACTTTTACGGAGATTACCCACAATTAAAAAAAAGTCCAATCCTCTCCAGCTTCAGTACCGTCCCAGGGCACTCATGTATTCCAGGGCCCACATCAAGGGCCACTTGTGTCCCCTCAAGGGTCTGGACTTTGGACCCTCTTACTCTCACCCCCTCAGTTTTTGGTGTCACACTGAGTTATCCAACTGAGGACATTTCCCTGCAGGACAGCTCTTTCTGAGGATATCTGCATTTGGGCCCAGTATTTTTACTCAAATAAATGGATTGCTAATGGTTTTATTTCCTATGGCAGGGGCCCCTCGGTGGGGTGGATACTCAGAGATGCGGAGTGGTTCCTGGAGTCTTCAAATATTACCTCACCACAAGGTAGCTTTGGCTTGGTCATTCCCACAGGACAAGTAGAAAGCAGCAGATAGAGGCTGAAGGTCCTGCCCTGGGACTGACCTTTCTCCCCCCAGAGATCCCATGGAATCAGCCCATCCTTCTAGTACCTCCTTAGCCCAGAACAAGATGCTTTACAGTCCAGGCTGGAAAATCATATCATCTGGGGCATTCAGCTACAGTTCCAGGCAGAAGGCGGCACCGGAGATCTAGAGTCCTAGGTTTGAGTTCCTTAGTAGCTGTGTGACCTTGGGCAAGTTACTCAATTTCTCTGTGCCATAGTTTCCTTATCTTTAAAATGAAGATCAAGGGAGGCCTGGGTGGCTCAGTGGGTTAAGCCTCTGCCTTCAGCTCCAGTCATGATCTCAGAGTCCTAGGATTGAGCCCAGCATGAGGCTCTCTGCTCAGGGGGAGCCTGCTTCCCCTTCTCTCTCTGCCTGCTTGAGCTCTCTTTGTCAAATAAATAAAATCTTTTTTTTTTTTAAAGATTTTATTTATTTATTTATTTGAGAGAGAGGCAGTGAGAGAGCATGAGCGAGGAGAAAGTCAGAGGGAGAAGCAGACTCCCTGTGGAGCTAGGAGCCTGATGCGGGACTCGATCCCGGGTCTCCGTGATCATGACCTGAGCCGAAGGCAGTTGTCCAACCAACTGAGCCACCCAGGCGTCCCTCAAATAAATAAAATCTTAAAAAAAAGTTTTTTAGGGGCGCCTGGGTGGCTCAGTGGGTTAAAGCCTCTGCCTTGGGCTCAGATCATGATCCCAGGGTCCTGGGATCAAGCCCCACATCATCGGGCTCTCTGCTCAGCAGGGAGCCTGCTTCTTCCTCTCTCTCTGCCTGCTTCTCTGCCTACTTGTGATCTCTCTGTCAAATAAATAAATAAAATATTTTTAAAAAAGTTTTTTTAAATGAAGATCAAAATAATTTTGATCTTAAAAGTTCTTTTTTAAAATTTATTTATTTTATTTTTTTTAAGATTTTATTTATTTGACAGAGAGAGAGACTGTGAGAGAGGGAACAGAAGCACAGGGAGTGAGAGAGGGAGAAGCAGGCTTCCCACAGAGCAGAGAGCCCGATGATGTGGGGCTCGACCCCAGGACCCTGGGATCATGACCTGAAGAACTTTTAAGGGGCATCTGAGTGGCTCAGTTGTTAAGTGCCTGCCTTCAGCTCAGGTCATGATCCCGGGGTCCTGGGATCGAGCCCAGCATCGGGCTCCCTGCTTGGCTGGGGGGGCCTTGGGGGTCCTGCCGGGGGCCTGCTTCTTCCTCTGCCTCTGCTTCTGTTCCCTCTCGCTGTGTCTCTCTCTGTCAAATAAATAAAAATAAAATAATAAATAAAATGTTAAAAAAAAAAAAGAACTTTGGGGCACCTGGGTGGCCCAGTAGGTTAAGCCGCTGCCTTCAGCTCGGGTCATGATCTGAGGGTCCTGGGAGCTGTTCCCCATCGGGCTTTCTGCTCAGCAGAGAGTCTGCTTTCCCGCGCGCCACGCTCTCTCTCTGCCTGCTTGTGATCTCTGTCTCTGTCAAATAAATAAAAAAATCTTTTAAATAAATAAATAAATAAAAATAAAAAAGCTTTAGATGATAATCATGTAGCATAACCACCAGCCGTTCTACCATTAAGCGTTTTGATGTGTACAATTCAGTGGCATTGAGTGTATTCATGATGTTGGACAACCACCACCTCCAGGGAGTTCCAAAACATTCTCACCACTGCAGGGGTTGTTTTTGAGGATTAAATGTTTAAGGCCCTAGAACGGTGCCTGGAACAGCATCGGCCAAGTAAACGCTCGATAGATGGTAGAATAATTAGTAACAGAACGGGGCTCATAATAGGTAACACGTGCTGCGCAATGCTATTATTTATTCGTTTCCCTCGAGCTGGAAGAGGAGGGAGTTAGGTTCTCACTTCACTTTAGGTCATATTTTCCACTTTGAGCTTTCCGAACCCGCCTGGCTGTCGCCCCCTCCCCCAGACCCCCCTCCCCCGCCCAGAGTCCCATCCTCACCGGTTGGGGGCGGGGGGAGGCGCTGAGGGTAGCGAGGAAACCTGAGACCTCCCCCGCAGTCTCAGGGCCTCTCCTCTGCTCCTGGGACTCTTCCTGGCCCACTCCCTGCATCTCCCTGCATCTCCCACGCCCGCTCCTGCTCCCCCAAGCTGTCACCTTCCGTGGCAAAGGAGACACGTGTGTGGGTGGGTAGCCAAGATTCTGCCAGAACCGAAGGAAGTGAGTTGAAGTGGAAGCCCACATCTGGGAGGAGCTCCGGCGAGCAGACCTCCCCCGCTTAAGAGCGCACCACCTCCCCCTCAGGACCGATGTTTAAGATTCTTTTTTTTTTTTTAAAGATTTTATTTATTTATTTGACAGACAGAGATCACAAGTAGGCAGAGAGGCAGGCAGAGAGAGAGAGAGAGAGAGAGAGAGGAGGAAGCAGGCTCCCCGCAGAGCAGAGAGCCCGATGTGGGGCTCGATCCTAGGACCCTGGGATCATGACCTGAGCCGAAGGCAGAGGCCTTAACCCACTGAGCCACCCAGGCGCCCCAGGACCGATGTTTAGTCCGAGCACTCCAGGATCCTCAAGGGCTCGGAAGGACCCCCTCGATCTGCCAGCCAGCACCACCAGACCTGTCCCCTTAGAAGAATCACTTGGGGGAAGTTGTTAAACAGGCAGATTCCTAGCCTCCTCTGAGCGGTGCCCGGGAATCTGCATTTTAGCATGCACACTGCTAAAAGGAGTCTGAGGAGCTGGAGAGTTTGGGACAGACTGTTCCGCCCCATCTTTCTGCGTGTAGACATTCTGCTCTGTGGTTAGTTAATGCCTATTGAACCCCCTCCGTGCTGGAACAGCAGCTAAGTGTTAGAGCTCACAACGCTCCTGCAGGGACGCCTAGGTCAAGCAAACCAGTTTCCTTGCTGAGTCCCCGGGTACAGCGGAAACATCCCTGGACCCCATCTCCCGCAACAATTTCCCTTGGTGCGCGGACCCTGGAGAGGTGGACTGTCGTTTGCTGCCACCTTGTGGCAGGGATGGAGACCTTGCGCTCCATTTCCGTTCTTGGTAACTTTAATTGAAAGAATGCGCTGAGCACCTACTGTGTGCCCGGTACCCAATAAGGAGGTCCTGGGGACCTGGGGGCAAATGAATAAGGCAGATATGGTCCCTGCTTCACGGAGCTCACAGTCTCCTGGGACAGTCAATAACGTACAGATAAATAAAATGAATGAATGAATGATTACAGAGCGTAAAACATGCTAGAAAGGAAACGAATAAGGGCTGGTTATCGTAGGATGCAAAGGCCTATGTATTTGTAAGGTTATGTATTGCTTTCCCTGTCCAGGACTGTGCGCCACGCGAGGGCATGCGCGTCTGTCTGATTCCCCTTTGTGAATGGGTGAAGTCACCCTGTGCTGGTACATGGTAGGTGCTCAGTAAATGTCCAATGAATGAATACATTTCAGGATGACAATGTTGCCCAGAGCCAGCCTGTTGACTCTTCCAGGCCGAATAGATGGGGAGTGGGGTGGGGGGAGGGCGCTTTGGAAGGGAGGCTTGTTCCCTAGGGATCTTGCGAGGGCTAGATGGGTTTGGGTATGAGCTAAAAGGAGATGATGGCCAAATGTCACCCTCCCAGGAAGGACCCAGTCCATCCTGTTTTAAATTGTACCTTCACTTCGTTCACTTCTTGAACCCTTTCCCTGCTTACTTTTTTCTCCTTGGTACATTTCACCCTCTCACATACTATATATTTGCCTTATTTATTTAATGTCTGGTCCTCCAGGAATGTAAGCTGCAGGAGGGCAAGGATTTGTGTGTGTGTTTTAGATTTTACTTACTTATTTGACACAGAGAGAGAGAGATCACCAGTAGGCAGAGAGGCAGGCAGAGAGAGGAGGAAGTAGGCTCCCTGCTGAGCAGAGAGCCCGATGCGGTGCTCCATCCCAGGATGCTGGGATCATGACCTGAGCCGAAGGTAGAGGTCCGACCCACTGAACCACCCAGGCGCTCCGGATCTTTGTGTTTTGTTCACTTAATGACTCTCTAGCACCTGGAAGGACCTGACATTAATAGGTGCTCTGTAAACCTATGCAGAGTGATGAACGATGCTTGGGCGGGGCTTGGGGCAGAGCCTGTAGAGCTCAAGTAGTAGCCCATGGGAGGGGCGGGGCTCAGAGACTAGGCGACCCGGATAAGCAGTGTTTGAAAGTAAACCTTAAGGAGAGGGGAGGGGCTGGGCGGGGCAAAGGTCCGCGTGGGGGCAGAGCTAGGCTGGGGGTGGAGCCTTGGGCAAGGTCTTCTCGGGGCTGGGCCGTTTTCGAGGCTGGGAGTCTTCGGGGTGGGACCAGTATAGGGGTGGGGCCTGCTGGAGGTGTGGCCAATCTGGAGAAAGGGCCGGGCTGGGGCGTAGTCAAACAGAGAATAAATAAGCGAAGGGCGGGGCTAGGACTGGGGCGTGACTAGGGGTGGGGCCAGACCGGGGGCGGGGCCAGGCCGATTCTCCGCTGTCCCAGGTCCTGGAGCCCTCCCTCCACGCAGGTCTCGCTCCCGCGTACAGGCCCCTCCCTGGCTGGCTGGGCCCCAGGAAGCGCAAGGCAGGACGCCCCAGGCTGGGCGGTCGCGGTCAGGCCTCGCCCCAGACGCTGCGCTCCGGGCCAGGCGTCTGCTGGGAGCCCCAACGGACTCAGCTCCTTACTGCCTCCGGGGCTACGTCCCCGGGGACTCCGAGGGCGAGGGTGAGCAGGGCTGTGGGGGCCTGCGAGTGCATACGTGTGTGCGTGCATGTACATACCGGTGTATGTGAGAGTGTGTGGACGTTTGTGTGCACCAGGGGAATTGTGTGCGTGCGTGGAGTAGTCGGTAGGTGTGAGATCCAGGGAGCTGAGTGTGTGTGAGAAGTTGCATGTGTGGAAGAGCAGTCCCGTGTGGGAGGTGGGTCATGCATGTGTGTGCCCGAGTGTGTGTGTGTGTGTGTGTGTGAGACAGAGAAAGTGCATGTGAAATTTAGTGAAGACTGTGTGTATGTCAGGGTATCTTGCAGGAAAATGGGAGGGCATATCCAATGATACTTGGGGATCTATAGGGTCAGGACTGTGGCGAGCTGTGGGGTGCGTGGGTGGGTGATGAATTGTGGGAATATAAGAGTTGCAAACGTGTGTTTCTATGTGAGTGGCGGTGAGGGGTGCTGCCTCAGTGCAAAGGGGTGGGGATGGAGGAAAGTTTGGGTACTGATTGGTCTTTGAGGGATGAGTGTAATCTGGAGCAGTGGGTAATGGACAGGGCAGGGGTCTGGGGCCTGGATCAGGGTAATCTGGTGATCACATCAGCCCCCTCACTTTGAGGGCTGGAGAAATGTGTGGGAAGAGCCTGAGGGGGCTGGGCTTGCCCCTTGCTTGGGGAAGCAGTGGGCGGGGTTCTTGCTTCAGGTGGAGGGAGCTGCTACCTTACCAGTCACCTGTCACCCAGGCTCTGTGCTCACTCCTACCTGGGTGGCTTCTGTTGGCGCTCCTGCGAGAACATGGTGCAGAAGTACCAGTCTCCTGTCCGCATCTACAAGTACCCATTTGAGCTGGTCATGGCGGTGAGTGACCCTTGATTCTCCAGCCTCTTGTGTGATGGTTAGAGGGACACAGGAGGTCAGTTATGCAGGAATGAGAGGCAGCCCCTCAAGCCCCCAAATGAGAAGGAATTATTGAGCTGCTCCTCTGACCTTGTGGGTGGAACTTCTCACTAGTGACCCCTCCACCTGGCCACCCCAGCCTTCACCACAGCCTCTGGAATCCTTGCCCATGGACCAAATCACAAGATCTTCCTTTTTCTCCTCAATGAAGCAGACCTATTCTCTCATCTCAAGGTCCTCTGATGGAAAACAAGGATATTGTGGCACGAGCCACTGCTGTCACTTTGTGTAATGCTAATAATAATAATAGTAATAGTAAATATACTAATGATGACGATGGTAGCAGCCATTCACCGAGGGTTTACAGAGCCAAGTCTTTACATACATTGTCTCATTATTCCCTTTTTACCTTCACCGAAGGTTTGGACTGGCGAAGGGGGCCCCAACTTCTGTGGCTGAGAAGAAGTAGAGCCAGGGCTCAGACCCATGCAGGGGGTACTCCAGAGCTATGACTTTTTACCACAACACCCCCACCAGAGTCCTCCTTCTGCTAGCACACCTCTTTTCCTTTCCCTCAAGGAAGCTAAGAGGGTGCGAGTGTGTAGCGAGGACGGTCATTTTCAGGGTGGCTTCAGACTGACTCTTTGTAAGTCAGGCAGCCAGTCAGTTGAGGGACTGGCAGTGGCTCCCAAGCTCTTGGCCTGTGCAGGTGCTGTAAACAGGCTGATGTAGCTTTCCTTCTTGGGACCCTCCCTCTGCCTCTCAGAAGTCCCACTCCTTGGGGAAAAGGGGGCAATGCTATGGGATTTTGTCAGGAATGAATGAGAAATGTGTGATGCCTCTGGCCCAGTGCCTGGCACACAGTTGGCACTCACTAAACGTGGGTGTCCCAGCTAGTGCACCACAGAGTGTTATAAATGATTGTATTGAAAGTGCAAGATATACTGGCATCCACCTGCATCCTCCCCATCCCAGCCTGGCTGCTTAACTTCAACCTTTGATTCAAGGACTTTCATATCAATTGGTACCTCTGTGGGCGTGTGTCCTGCCTGATCTCATTCTACAGACCTACCTCTATATGTGTTTGTAATCACATAACGGATTTTAGAGCATCTGGAGTCATTCATACATGTTGTGCTGTTGTGTGCAAATGATTCCAGCGCAAGAGGCTGGGGCAGGGCTGGTGTTGACCAGCTGGGTGACCTTAGGCAAGTTACTTAACCTCTCTGAGCCTCCATTCCCCATCTCTAGATGAGGAGTATGTGGTTTCCAAATCCGGGCTTTGTGCCATGGATTAAATTAGTCGATATATGTAAAGCTCCCGATGCAAGGTCTGGCACAGACCAAATGCTGTTATCCTTATGGTTGCTGCTGCGTGTGGCTGTGTGACTTTCCCTCATTGGTGATGAGGGTGGGACACCAGGGGATGATGAAGAGTCAGGAGCTCTGGGTCCTTGCTACAGGTCTGCTGTGCTCTGGCTGTGTGCTGTTGAAAAGGCACTGAATTTCTCTGAGCCTTGGTTTCTTCGTTTGTGACATGGGGATGATTATATGCAGTTCGCAGGATTGTCATGAGGACTCAAAGTTTTATAATATGTAGGTTATAAATATGTATGTTATTTATTTTAACATAGGGGAAGTGGGGGGGGTGGGAGGAAGATGCCCCCCACGGAACTTGGTCCATACCAAACAGACAGTAATTGGCAGCTGAGTATAAGTACTTGTCCTCCGTCTAAGGCTCCAGGCACCTCACATATTCTAAGACCCTAGGATTCATTCATTCATTCATTCATTAAAATAAGAGAGCCACTGTCCCCACCCTTCTGGAACAGTCCAGGGACCTGTGGTTCTCTACCATGAAACTGAGAAAATAACTGCCAAATGGAAAACTAATATTGTTTTATTATTGTCAGAGCTTAATAAATCTGGGGCGCCTGGGTGGCTCAGTGGGTTAAAGCCTCTGTCTTCAGCTCAGGTCATGATCCGAGGGTCCTGGGATCGAGCCCCGCATCGGGCTCTCTGCTCAGCAGGGAGCCTGCTTCCTCCTCTCTCTCTGCCTGATTCTCTATGATCTCCATCTGTCAAGTAAATAAATAAAATCTTAAAAAAAAAATTCATGAAAAAGAGCTTAATAAATCTAATTTTAATTTAGCATATTTAGGATTCTCAAAATATTTACAATTATTGCACTTTAAAATAAAATATGCTGGCTAAAGTCTCACGTACATATGTATTAATAAGACTAGTAAAGTACTCACTTTGATTTTACTGGAGTAGGTTAAGCATATTTTGTATGCTTCCTGTTTCATAAACAAGGCAGGACTCCCTTTACTCCCCTAGCTGTTAACAGTCCCTGGGTGCATAAAGGCTTGTGGGGACAGTAGGGAAGAAAGGTTTTCAGATACTTATTATCTGTATCTGCATTAATTTATTTGTATTTCTCAACTTGCCCACGTTTCCTCATCTTCCATACAATCCTAGTTGGTGAAAGGGCCCCAAACCTCTGCAAAGCCACTTTGCCGACTGTTTACAAAACATCATTGTCCCCAAAATAGCTGCATAACTCAACATAACTTGCATGCTGTGTGGGCACAAAAGGGTTTTTTTGCACTTAACGTCCGTCTTTGTTTCTCAGCTAAACACTTGCCCTCAGTTTGGGTCAGATGCCAGGGAAGTTTCAGATGGACTCAGCTCTTCTCAGTGAATCCCAGTGACTAGATGAGCTGGCCTTTCTTTGGTTTTCCTGTTTAACAAAACTGACTTGAGAACTGAAGCGTTCCTTGCTTCAGAAGTCCACCGGCAACAAACACAAATGACTAAAACTGGGCTCAAGGAATTGGTAATGAAATAGCACTGAGCCAACCCTTCTAGACAGAGCTTAAAAAATGACAAGAAAGCACTTTTTTCCCCTCTTTAAATTTCAAAAATTGAATCCAGAGAATGGGTGTCTCTCTCCTTGGGCCAAATTCCTTGATGTGAATTCTGTTTTTGAAGGGTGGGATTCCAAGGACCTTTACTTTCTTCTTTCTCGATTGTATTCTGTGTTATTTGGTTCAAAACAGTGAGCTCGTATTATCTTGGTAAACAGAGGGAAATAATTAAGACAATGGAGGTAGCTGTGAATCCAAGGTTGGAGAGGGTCTTTGGTTCCTTTGTTTGTGGGGTCCCAGAAGGTGGTGGTGGTGTTTTTGCGCATAGAACACAAAGGCCATGTTTCGGACTTCAGTCCCTTGAGCATCGAAGGCCTCTCTCTGGTCAGCCTACAGCCTGTTGTGAATGGATTCTGGGTTATCTGGGCTCTCCTCCCAGATGGATGGTGGTGAAAAGCCCAATCTTTCAGCTGGGTCCCTGATCCAGTTTCTCAGCTGGAAAATGGAGGATAATAAAGCTTCCTGCTCCATCGAGAGGGAAAGTGAGGATTGAATGAAGGGACAGGGGTGCCCAGACACGGCCAGGCATATTGTTCATGCTGGTGAAATATTATTTAGGTTTTTTTTCTTTTTTAAGATTTTATTCATTTCTTTGCAGACAGAGATCACAAGTAGGCAGAGAGGCAGGCAGGGTGGCGGGGGGAAGCAGGCTCCCCACTGAGCAGAGAGCCCCATGTGGGGCTCATCCCAGGACCCTGAGATGACCTGAGGTGAAGGCAGATGCTTAACGACTGACCCACTCATATGCCCCCCAAATTTGTATTCTCAATCATGAACTCTGCCATTTCTCAGAGTTGAGGATCTCAACTCACTGGGGTATCACCTGAGCCCAGTGAGTGGTCTGGCAGGGATCATTACCACCAGGACTGTGTCCCCGATGCCTGTACTCTATCGGGGCCCCACAAAGGGGAGCACACCAGAAACCCACAGATCCTGGCCTGCTGGAGGGGGCAGCTGACGCTGACAGCCTGGCAGCGGTTACCTACCAAACTTTGTCTGTGCCCAGCTCTTGAGGCCCGCTCAGAGGCAGGAACTTTCATGGATGGCTTAGAACAACAGAAATCTAGAGGCCTGACATCCAAGATGAAGCCTGTGCTCACAGCGAGACATTCCAGATGCTGGTGCTGGTGTTCTGCAAACACCTGCGTGCCAGCGGCCACAGCAGCTCCAGGAATTACCGGGCTGCCTCTTGTCCCGGCACTGCCCCGAGATCCCAGCAGGGCTCCAAGGCCCCGTGACTTCAGCTCATCTCAGATTCCGAGAATCTAAAGAAGGAAGATGGCTTGGAGTAGAATTTCCTTAGCAATAGGCTTTTCACACAGAGGAAGGGTTATGGAGGTGAGAGCTGTCGTCAGCAATGAACTGTTAAAATATTTAAAAACCTGGCCTTTTGTCTTGATAAACAGCTTGTAATTTGGCAAATGGGTTATTAATCAGGAGCAGCATCTAGAGGTAAATCCTCGCAGCTCAGGCCGGGGCAGTCACAGTTGGACCCGTTGTTATGGACCTAGTTTTAATAAAGCAGCAGGGGCCTTATTTAAATGAGTTTAAATTAGTTCCCTGGAGCCCATCATCTGATCCTGTTGCTAACAGATTAAGGGAAGCGACATGTTCCGTCCTGGATTGCTTACAGGGACTTGACACGTTCTGATTTGGGCTGGGAGAACAGAAGCGATCCAGTGCCTAGCGAAGTGATCTCACGATTTCAGAAGCAAATTTTAGGTCCTCACTCATTAGTTTATGTAGATATTAATTCACACACGTGCTCATGTGTGACTCCTACAAATATTTATTGCGTTTCACTGTGTGCGGGCAGCATGCTAGGTGTAAGGGCTACAACAGAGCAGATTCCTAGCATCATGAGTCTGTTCATTTGCTTCCTGGCTTGCTTATAGGGGCCTTTCTCATTAAAGTAAGCTTCAGGAAGGTGGGGACTTTGTCTCTCTTGTTCTGGTTCTCTGACACCATCCCTTCCTGCCCTCATGGAGCTTGCAGTGGGGTGTGTGTGTGTGTGTGTGTGTGTGTGTTTCTGAAAGAGAAAGGGAGAGAGACAGAGAGAGGAACCAGGTAAATGCTAGGAAGAATGATTCCTAATAGGGAGTACACAGGGTGTTATAGGAACATGGGGAAGGGCCCATTAATCACCAGCTAAAGGTCTTTTAGGTCCTTCAGGCTGAGCCTTGCCAAGGGCAGGCGGGTCCACGGTGTGCAGAGAAGGAGACCTTCTCTCTGAAGAAATAAATGTGGCTTCTTTGGGTCCCAGTGTGAGTTAGAAAGTGATTGCCAGGGTCAGTTTGTCTGCTCAAGGAACTTGGGAGCTTTGGAAGGCTTTAAGCATGAGTGACATGATCAGATTTAGGGTTTAAGTGGATTGGAGGGGGTTTTCCATCCTAGAGGCCAGGAGAGCCAAGCAGAGGTGACAGAGGCTGGGCACATTCCTGAGACACTGGAAAGTCTAAAATAGTGTTTCCCTCCCATCGAGATCCTGACATACCGCTAAATGTCAAGATGCTCTGGGCCGGCCTCTCTGCCTCTCAGTCCCTTCCCTGAACTATCAAGGGAACCAGCTGATCCTGGAAGTTTGTGGGCACAGAGTGTATTCAGAGGAGGAAAGTTTCCTCCACCCTGCTCCCCATGCGTGGGTGAGAATCCACAGCAGATTTTTTGTGCAGTTGCCGGGTGGGGCGGCCCGGCTGTGTGTGTGCCCCCACCCCGCCCCGCCTCCCCCACCCAGTGCTGGAGAGGCTGGGCATTCTGAAGGTGTGACCTCCCGAGGCAGAGACACAGTCCTAGTGGCCAGGGCAGGTGGGCACCTGCAAGGATTCAGCTCTGTGCAGGCAGAAGGTAAACAGCCACACACGGGCACAGTTTACCCACTGGGCCTGCCACAGCGCCCTGGCAGGTGCAGATAGAGCCCTCCCTTGGGAAGATGGGGGTCCTCTGCTGCCCTACCTGTCCTTCAGGTAGATCTATGTCAATGGTTCCAACTTCCTGCTTTCTTTCCCCAACACCTGCTCCTCCTTCCCTCCCAGACTCCTTTCCTTTCCTTTCCTTTCCTTTCCTTTCCTTTCCTTTCCTTTCATTTCCTTTCCTTTCCTTTCCTTTCCTCTCCTTTCCTTCTTTCCTTCCTGCAGCAAATATTGGCCGGGCGTCTGGAGCATCCCAGGTGTTGTACCAGGGCACTGGGGAATCCAGTGGCGAAGGAAACAGACACAGAGACAGAGGTGTTGACTGAAAACAAACACACAGACATGATATTCTACTCCAAATAACAGTCAACATTCCCGGCAGGGCTATAAACCGCCCAGGAGATGGCTTACTCTCCCCCACACCCCCCAAATTATGGTAAAATATACATAATGCGAAACTTCCCATTTTAACCATTTTTGGGTGTACAGTTGCATCCAGCATGAAGCACATTCTCAGTGCGGGGCAGCCCTTACCACCATCCATCCCCAGAACTCTATCGTCTTCCCAAACTGACATTCTGCCCCCATGAAACACCAGCTCCCCGTCCCTCCTGCCCCTCCCAGCCCCTGGCGTCCACCCTTCTACTCTCTGCCAGCGAATCTGACTATTCCAGGGACCTCATACACGTGGAACCATGGAGTATGTGTCCCTTTGCATCGAGGTTCTTTCGCAGGTGACATTTTTGATGCTCAGCTGTGTTCCAGCAGGTGTCCGTGCTGCCTTCCTTTATATGGCTGAGTCATATTCCACTATACGGATGGGGCACCTCTCGTTTATCCGTGCATCTGTCCAAGGACGCTTGGGATGTTTCTACCGTTTGGTTACTGTGCCCGATTCTGTACAAATATCTGCTCAAGTCCCTGTCGGTTTCCTGTCGTCCATTTAAAAAAGTTGACAGCGTCGTGTCTGGCACTGTGCTTGGGGCCTTAAACATATTATCTGCCTTTAATCTTTACCATAGTCCTTATGAAGGAGGTATCACTAACATTCTCATTATTCTCATTATCTTCTCTCTGTGTGTCTCTTTTTATTTTTATTTTTAAAATATTTTTATATTTATTTTTATTTTTATATATTTATATTTTTATATTTATTTCTGTTTTATTTATTTATTTATTTGACAGACAGAGATCACAAGTAGGCAGAGAGGCAGGCAGGGAGAGAGAGGGGGAAGCCGGCTCCCCACAGAGCAGGGAGCCCGATGTGGGGCTCGATCCCAGAACCCTGGGATCATGACCTGAGCTGAAAGCAGAGGCTTTAACCCACTGAGCCACTCAGGCACCTCTTTTTTTTTTTTTTTTTCTTTTTGAGGGAACTGTGTCTTAAAGAGGTTCAGTCAAGGTCACCCAGCTGGCAAGTGGCAGAGGCAGCATCTAAACCTGGTGCCTGGCTTCTGCCGGGCCCCCCACACCCAAGCCTTGCCCGGTGCCCTGGCTGCGGGGTCCTTCTGCCCCTTTGCCTCCATCTTTTGTGTCTCCCGAGCTGGCTTTGACCAGAATAGCAGCAGGTTGTCCAGCTACAGGACCCTCTGGGCATACCTGTTTTTATAGATTGTATACAGCAGTCAAGAGGCTCCATGGTGTGTTGGCCTGGTTCTACCAGGCCTGCTACCCGTCATCAGCTGGGGTGACACTGCTGCCATCAGATGACTGATGTCTCATCCCCCAAGCTCTAGCTATGCAACTTGTCCAAAGTTGGGGGAGGTCCAGACAGTAGAATATGCTTCAACCACGAAAAGGAATGAGGCACTGACACCTGCCACAATGTGGATGAACCTTGAAAACATGATGCTGAGTGAAAGAAACCAGGCGCAAAAGGCCACATACTATGATTATTCCACTCCCATAGAATGTCTAGAAAAAGCAAATATGCAGAGATTGATAGTGGGTTAGTGGTTGCCTAGGGCTGGGGTGGGGGCACTAGGGGTTGACTGTAATGGGTAGTGAATTTCTTTTCAAGGTGATGACATGTTCTGGAATTAGGTGGTGTTGATGGATGCACAACTTTGTGCTAAAACCCACTGAATTGAACACTTTAAAGCAGTGCATTTTGGGGGGCGCCTGGGTGGCTCAGTGGGTTAAGCCTCTGCCTTTGGCTCAGGTCATGAATCTCAGGGTCCTGGGATTGAGTCCCGCATCGGGGGTCTCTGCTCAGCAGGGAGCCTGCTTCCCCCCATCTCTCTGCCCACTTCTCTGCCTACTTGTGATCTCTCTCTCTGTGTCAAATAAATAAATAAAATCTTCTTAAAAAAATGGTGCATTTTAGGGGCACTTGGGTGGCTCAGTCGGTTAGGCATATGCCTTTGGCTCAGATTAGTATCCTAGGGTCCTGGGATCGAGTTCTGCATCAGGCTCCCTGTTTAGCAGGGAAGGCTGCTTCTCCCTCTGCTGCTCCCCCTGCTTGTGCCCTCTCGCTCTCTCACTCACATAAATAAATAAAATATTTTTTAAAAGGGTTCATTTTATGGTATGAGAATTCTATATTGGTTTTACAAAGAGTTGGGGGAGCTGAGAAGATTGATACTTGTCGGGGCTCCTGGGTGGCTCAGTGGGTTAAGCCTCTGCCTTCGGCTCAGGTCATGATCTCAGGGTCCTGGGATTGAGCCCTGCCTCGGGCTCTCTGCTCAGCAGGGAGCCTGCTTCCTCCTCTCTCTCTCTCTGCCTGCCTCTCTGCCTACTTGCGATCTCTCTCTGTCAAATAAATAAAAAATATTAAAAAAAAAAGAGATTGATACTTGTCTGTCCTGGGGCCTCCCGGCTTGCAGGAGGCAGGTGGGGGTCATAGAGGAAGGCTCCTGAGGAGCGTGACAGGAGGTGTGTGCCTTGTGTGAGGTCACACAGTGCTCAGTGCCCCGAATCCAGCCTGCAGCATGGAAAGGGAAGGCAAAGTACTGCTCCAGAGTACGTCAGTGCAGCCTGGATCTTCTTTCCACACTCTTGGTGGAAGGTTTGGGGTAAGAAGCTTCCAGCTTTTTTTGAATTTGCATGAGGAAGGGCAGGAAGGAAGGAGGGATGGGGGGAGGAGGCGGCAGCTGTCAAGTGATTAGCAGAAATAGCTTTTCTGTACTTTATAGAATCTCACTCTTTTTTAAAATTTAAATTTATTTAACAAATGCTTATGTAGAACGAACCATGTGCCAGGCACTGTTCTCAGCACTTTGCAAAAATTGACTCCTTGATTCCCCCCCCCCCACCCCCCGCACACATCCCACAACTCAGCAAGGTAGCCACTTTCCTTATTCTCCTTTTAACAAATGAGCACATTAAGGAACTGAGAGATCCATGGCTCATTCAAGGCCACATAGCTGGTAAGAAGCAGAGCAGAGATTTGGACCCAAGCCCCAGAGTCCGTGCCCTTAATGGGTATGGAATGCTGTCATTCACATTCACCATGTAAATGCCTACTGAGTGTTGGCTGTGTCATTTTGACAAGCCCCAGAGATTTGGTGGGAGGGGGAAAAACTCACTGCCAGGGGCCCATGACTTCTTGTCAGCAGCTGTGACGCACAAATGAAGGAAAGGGGTACAACGAGGTGCTCACTGGGAGTGAATCACTCCACTTTACAGATGAAGGGAGACAAGGGGACATGCCTGTGCTCAAGGTTACCCAGCTGGGGGTAGGCTGGTCTGGCTAAGAGTCCAGCTGCCCATCTCCACATGCTAAGTGTGTCACTGGATTTTTACAGGATGGAGGCCCATGGGAGGCAGTCAATGGAAGTTTCCACTGGTCTCTGCCTACCCCAGCTGCAGCCCTGCATGGGCGGGACCCTGGGCCTTGGACCAGCTTCCTTTCCGAGTGAGGAGGCTTGGGTGTCCCTCTCTAACCACCTGGCAGAAGGGCTGTAACCGAATCCTTCTGCTACCTTGTGTTGCGGGGTTGGGGGGGAGTGTGGGGGAGCAGACCATGAGCTTGTTCAGCACAGGGAAGCTCAGGCGTGATTTGTGGGGACAGGAGCCCATGGGGAGAATTCCGTGGACTGCTCCGTCCTGTAAGACCCTGCGATTCGCCAAAGGCAAAGGTGCCCCTGACTCACAGGTTTTAGGCCAGCAGGACTCAGCATTTCCAAACTCTTGATGCTTGGGATATAGCCAAAGTCCACTAACAGGTGGGGCAGGGTGGTTCAGGGCTGGGGTCTGGGTCAGAAGGGCCTGTGCTCCAGCCCCACAACTTACTGACTATGTGACGCCTTCCAGAGCCTCAACTTGCTTATCTGTGAAATGGGGAAATACTAGTTTCCCTCTTGGAGCACTGGACAAAGAAACGAGGTGGTTAGCATCCCATAAATGTCAGTAGCAACAGTGCTTGATCCTGGGCCTCACAACTTTGGCGACTCTCAGCAGGAGGTACAGCACTGGGAGAGACTCTTTATTTAGGGACCCCTGCCTTCCAGCTGGGACCTAGCTCTGACTGCTCCCCGCCCTAATGCCTGGCCTAGCCCCATCATTGCTACTTGAGAAAGGTAGCACCTTCCCTTTCAGGGTCAGGGAAAGCTGGGCCCAAGCAGCCTCTGCCGCTGAGCAGCCCTCCACCCTCCACCGTTATCTGGCGGCTCCAGATGGAGCTCTTTTAACTAGGGGTTTGTTGTAACAGGAAGTCAGCCCGGTTGGATTCTCAGGCTCCATGGTCCGTCGTTGCCCTCCTGGGACACCTTTCTTGGGGCTTTTTGGGTCATCGACAAGTTTAAATTATTTTTTCTTTGCTTATGGACATTTATTAGTCCTACTGTGTGCCAAGAACTGAGACAGACATGCATGAGGTCAGTGCTATGGAAAAGCACGTAGCCCAGGCCTCTGGCACGCCACATGTGAGCTAGGATATGGCTAAAGAGTGTGATAAATGGTATCAAGGAAATGAATAGGCTAAAAGGACAGAATAGGGAAAGAGGCAGCCTTGTAGGGGAGAAGGTGGGGGAAGATGTCCCAGGAGAGGGACCAGGACAGATGAATTCCTGAAGCCAGAGCATCTCCTTAGCCCCAAGTCTGTTAACCCTCTGGAAGCCCCAGGTACTCAGGCCTCCTTCCTCCTTCACTGTCAAGTAAACTGACTAGTGACCCAAGGAAAGGGAACAGCTCGTGCAAAAGTCCTGTGGTGGGAACAGATGGTATGCGCATTAGTGTCCTGGGGCTGACATTTAAAAGTACAACAAACTGGGTGGCTTAAACAGAAATTTGTACCTCACAGTCTCAAGCCTAGAAGGCTGAAATCAAGGTTTTGGCAGGATCAGTCCCTTCTGAGGGCTTAAGGGAGAATCTATTCCATGCTTTTCTACTAGCTTCTGGTATTGCTGGTGATCTTTGGCATTCCTTGGCTTGTAGAGGAATCACCCAGACCTGTGCCTTCATCGTCACGTAGTGTTTTCCCTGTATGACTGTCTGTGACCAAATTTCCCCTTTATATAAGGACACCAGCTGTATTGGATTAGGGGTCTTCCCAGCCCCACCCCACCCCCCAAGTATGACCTCTTCTTAGCTAATTTCATTTACAAGGATCTATTTCCAGATAAGGTCACATTCAGAGAAACTAGGTAGGACACATGAATTCTGTTGGTGTTGGGGGAGAGGGGGACTGGCACACAACTAAACCCATAAAAATGTGTTCTAGAAACAGCAGGGCTGGCGTGGCTGGAGCAGAGTGAAGGTGGCTGGTGGCAGAGATTGCCTGGGGGCCTGGTGGGCCACAGTATGGAGTGTGGGACATGTTCTGGGCATCTAGGCCAGCTCTGAGTATGTCATTTCATCTGGGAAGCAGGAGAGACTGTAGAATAATTCAAGGGAGTGCAGAAACTCGGGGGCAGTGTGGCCATGGGCGAGTAGGAGCTGAAGTACTAAGGGTAGAGAAGGGGGAAATCGTCACCGCTCGGCCCTGGGTTTAATGCCTGGCTGTTTCCCAGCTGCCCAGAAGAACAAAGCCTTCCTGAGGGAATGGGGACTGTGCCACGCTGGGATTCAAATCCAGGTTTACCAGTTTTCACTGTGTGACCTTGGGTAAGTTACTTAGCCTCTCTGCATTTCAATTCTTTCATTTGTCAAATGGGGATGCCACCCCATTTCACAGATGAGGAAACAGAGACTCACAAGGCCACTCATTGAGAAAGTAGCAGAGACATGAACTGAGCCTGTTGATTCTGAAACATGCACCCCTTTCCCTCCACATACTTTCAGAAAATGACAGCATCCGTCCTCCTAGCATGGAGGTGAGCCCAAGCCGGCCCCTCTGGCTCCCTCCTGCATTTAGTGACAAGGGAGTACTCAGATATGGCTGGTAGGGGACTGTCTGCAGTTCTTGCAAACCCGTGTTCTGTTGTCTTTTGAGCCTTGTTGCCTGGAGAATGAAAATTCTGGTTGCTTTAAATGAGCCAGGCTCTGCATTAAGAAGCCAACCTGGTTTCATACTCTGGGAGGCAAACTTGCTATGTACCCATTTTCCAGATGGTGAAAGAAGCTTAGAGGAGGAAAGCACTTGCCTCTGTTGGGAGGAGGTGGAGCTGGGCCTCACACCCCCTTGGCTGGCCACCACCACGGGATCGGCCCACTCTGCAGTGCAGTTCTATCCTCAGTGGGCAAATGCCAGCTCGCGCTGCACCCTCCGCTGGGGAACAAGGGCTCTTTATTCCAGCCCTGCCGTGTCTGCTCTGTCTGTACGAGGCAACCAGCCTCAACATATGGCAGGAAGACACACTGGGCTGGCCTTGTGGGGCCTGGGGTGACATCAAGGGCACCAGGCACCATTCCATTTCTTCTTGCCCCTCCCCGGCTCTGCCCTTCGGAGCTGGGAGGAGCCCTGAGGGATGGGGGAGGAGGTGCTGTCCTCAGATGCCAGCACTATTTTTGGAGCTGCTTTGATCCCGATTGCCTGGCACGTGGGCTGTGACAGGTGCTTGGAGCCGACCCCACTTGGATACAGTCAGCCTTGGATGCAGGCTTACCCCACAGTGGCTCTTGCCCTGGCATTTCCGGAACTGGGCACAGACTCCCGTCCTCCAGTCTGGATGCCTTTTATTTCTTTCACTCCCCTAACTGCCAGGGCTGGAACCTCCAGGACAATGTCGAGCAGACTTTGCCAGAGGGGACATCCTTGCCTTGTTCCTGATCTCAGAGGGGAAAGTATTCCATCTTTTAGCAATGAGTATGATTTATCAGGTTGGGGAACTTCCCTTCTAGTCTTCGTTTGTTCAGTGCTTTTCTCGTGAAGAGGTGTTGGCTGATATCAAGTGTTGTTGTTTTTTTTTTCCTGAAAGATGCCTTCTTTTAAAATGCCCCAGGCAACCCACGCTTCCTTCTGAGGATGAAATCTCAAATGCAGAGCCAGAGAGTGATTTGTTAAATCATTGTCTGTGCACTTGTGTGTTAGTCCCTGAAACAGGTATTAAAATGACGTCTTGTGGGACAAACAGCGGTGCTCACTGCTCTTAGGCTAGGAATTCAAGTTTCTGCTCGTTTTCTTTTTTTTTTTAATTGTTATCTTTTTTTTTAAATAAGCTCATCTGCCAGGTAAGCAGGTTTTTTTTTTTTTTTTTAAGATTTTATTTATCTATTTGACAGACAGAGATCACAAGTAGGCAGAGAGGCAGGCAGAGAGAGAGGAGAAAGCAGGCTCCCTGCTGAGCAGAGAGCCCGATGAGGGGCTCAATCCCAGGACCCTGAGACCATGACCTGAGCCAAAGGCAGAGGCTTTAACGCACTGAGCCACCCAGGCGCCAGTGTTATCTTTTTTTTTTTTTTTTTAAGATTTTATTTATTTGGGGCGCCTGGGTGGCTCAGTGGGTTAAAGCCTCTGCCTTCCGCTCAAGTCATGATCATGGGGTCCTGGGATGGAGCCCCAAATCAGGCTCTCTGCTCAGCAGGGAGCCTGCTTCCTCCTCTCTCTCTGCCTGCCTCTCTGCCTACTTGTGATTTCTGTCTGTCAAATAAATAAATAAACTCTTTTTTTAAAAAGAATTTTATTCGGCAGAGAGAGATGAGAAAGAGAGAACACAAGCAGGGGGAGTGGGAGAGGGAGAACCAGGCTTCCCGCTGAGCAGGGAGCACCATAACCTGAGCTGAAAGAAAAGGCAGAGGCTGCTTAAGGACCGAACCCCCCAGGCGCCCCGCGTTTCTGCTCTAGTAAATGAGACAACAGCCCAGCAGGAGGGAGGAGGGTTGAGCTCCAGGCCTCAGCAGCCAGGAGCCGCGCTGTGGGCCCCCCTGGGGCCACCAGCCCCCTTGGCGCTCACTCCCGCTCTGCCTCCAGGCCTATGAGAAGCGCTTCCCCACCTGCCCGCAGATCCCCGTCTTCCTGGGCAGCGAGGTCCTGCGCGAGTCCCGCAGCCCCGATGGGGCGGTCCACGTGGTGGAGCGGAGCTGCCGGCTGCGCGTGGAGGCCCCACGGCTGCTGCGGAAGGTGAGCTGGGAGGAGGGTCCCAGGGGCTGGGGGAGGGGTGCAGAGGAGGGGACTGGGGTGGGGGACATGGGGGCGGGTTCCGGTGGTAGTGGTCGGAGTTTGTGGGAGTGAAGGTGCCAGCACACGGCGTCCTGGGATTGGGGGCAGTGGGGTCTGGGTTGAGGTCTAGTCTGGGAAGGACCAAGGCCTAGGGGCTGATTGATGGGCTGGGGACTAGGGCCCCGGGCTGGTGGGTAGGCGCCAGAGGTCTCAGGGTCTGGGGGTGGAGGGGCAGCTGGTGGGGCAAGGTCAGGTCTCCGCGAATCTCCATATCCTGCAGTCGCCCCCATTGCCCTTTCCTTGCAGATTGCGGGCGTTGAGCACGTGGTCTTCGTGCAGAGAAACGTGTTGAACTGGAGGGAGAGGACGCTCCTCATCGAAGCCCATAACGAGACCTTCGCCAGCCGCGTCGTGGTCAATGAGAACTGCAGCTACACAGTGAGCCTGTGTCCCGCCCCTCCCCCTTGCACCAGCTCAGGACGCCCCCTCCTCTGCCCAGGACGCCCCCTCCTCTGCCCAGGAGCCTTGTCCTTTACAAGACTAGGACACCAGGTTTCCATCTGCAATTCAGATGCACAGCTGATACTTTGTTGTTTGTTTAAGTAGTGGCAAGTATTGCTTGGGACACTTAGCAAAATATTGTTCATTGTTTATCTGAAATTCAAATGTGGCATCCTGTATTTTGTTGGCGAAACCTGGCAACCTGCCTCCCCCTTCCTCTTTTTTTTTTTTTTTTAAAGATTTTATTTATTTAGTTGACAGAGAGAGAGATCACAAGTAGGCAAAGAGGCAGGCAGAGAGAGAGGGGGAAGCAGGCTCCCCGCTGAGCAGAGAACCCACGACCCGACCCGGAGATCTTGACCCCAGCCAAGGCAGAGGCTTAACCCACTGAGCCACCCAGGTGCCAACCCCCCCTTCCTCTTTTCTCTCTCTCCTTTCCTTCCTCCAAGAAATGCACCCTCATTTACAGTTTCTCCATCTGTTTTTAAATGGGGTTAATGATTGCACCTACTGCATGGGTTGTGTTGAGGATTAAAGGAAGTAAATTGTCCAAACCCCTTAGAAGAGTGCCTGGCACATATCAAGCCCCGTAGGTGTGTTATCTTGTAATATAATTAAGGGTCGTTCGTATTATTCTTCAGTACACACTGATTGGGTGCCTGCTATGCGCCAGGGCACCTGGTGGTGGACTAGTCCACTTGACCATTGGGGTCACGAAAACTCCCATTCCAGTGGGAGACAGACAAGGCAAAAAAGTCAGCTTACACAAGTGCTAAGAAGGGATCCAGCAGGCAGGATGAGGGAAGGGAAGGGGAGAGGCACTCTCTTACATACCAGTGTCTCTTGGGCCTCTCTGAGGAGGAAGCTGAGAGCTGACAGATGAGAGGGCTGGGAACAGAGTTCTGGGGCAGGAACAGCATATGTGAAGAGCCTGGAGTGGATGAGTGGAGTCTGGGGATAGGGTCCTCCAGAGGGTGCAGGGAGGGAGGAGTCTGGAGGCATTTGCTGGGATGCCGCCCAGCTCTGCCACTTTCTTGCCGGGTGATGTTGGGCAAGTTGATTCCCCTCCCTAGGCTGCCCCCGAGGTTTCTGCCAGGGGAACCTGCCTCATCTGGTGCTGGCAGGAACAAATGAGATCTTGTAGGTAAAGCCCCCTTAGCCTGTGCTAGATCCCAAATGGTGGTTTTCTTGATGATAAGTCCGACATCGTAACTATAGTGCATTAGAGGTGTTTTGGGGGGAGCCTCCTCCATAGAAGGGCATTGCCTTGTTCATCAGTCTGGTCCCCAGCACTTGGCATGGTGCCTTGTAGACAGCAGGTATCCAGTAAATGCCCATTGCTTTTTCCTTCCACATTTTCAACTCCTCTTGGGTTCCCCTGGAAACTGGGCCCAGGATGTTCAGATGCTTACCTGTAGGAAAGTGTGGGTGGCAGTTTTTTATGAATTGTTTTTAGTGCACTCTTTCTCAGAGTGAGTTCGGCTCACATCTGAATCAGGATCACCAAGGCTGCTTGGGAAATGCAGGTTTCCAGGCCCCGCCCTGGACCCATTCAGCCCAGACAGCTGCATGTTTAGTAGACTCCCCACTCATGTTTCTGCCCATGGAAGTCTGAGAAGTACTAAGCCTGGGCCTGCGCAGGTGCTGTGTCAACAAAGTTTGCATATATATATATTTTAAACAATACATATATATATAACACATACTTTAAAATATATACCTAAAATATATACTAATTATGTTTAACTTGCTTATATATAATTAAATATTAAATATATTACTCATTTAAAGGTACCATTCTGTAAGTTTTTAAGGGAGAGGCATGCACGAACCAGACCCACTTTCTCCCTCCCCTCATTAGAAGGCTCTTTGTTCTTTAACACTTTGCATTGTTCTCTGAGCGAGGCTGCTGCCCTTCCCCCTGCCCTAGGCGCTCCCCCCCCCCCCCAGGTGCTGTCTGCTATATGCTCTGGCTGGGCCCACAACACCAAGAGTGGGGGTGGGGCGTGGCATCCCCACACTGGGACCTTATCAGCACCCCTGGCTGGCTTTCAGGTCCACCCTGAGAATGAAGAGTGGACTTGCTTTGAGCAATCTGCCTCGCTTGACATCCGGTCCTTCTTCGGCTTTGAAAGTGCCTTGGAGAAGATCGCCATGAAGCAGTACACAGCCAACGTCAAGAGGGTAAGAGGTGGGCTCCTGGGTCAGTCACAAGGAGGAAGGTACACAGACCTCAGAGCCATCCATCCTGGTTCAAAACCCGCTCTGCCACCTGACAACCCAAGTGACATCGGGCAAGATGGATCCTTAACTTTCCAATGGGTATCCTAATAATGCCCATAACACACAAGATAATGAGTGGAAACCACCCGGCCAGGAATGGAGGCACCATAATCATTATCCTGAAGCTCCCTGATGTTTGGAGCTTGTGCAGTGAACTCTGGACAGAGGAAGGGCTTTCTCTGGTGCTTTGCACCCGTTAAAATGGTTGCTGTGTAAAGATCTCAGACCTGTCCCTGAGGAGATGGGTAATGAAACAGATGAGATTCATTTTAACAGTATATTTTATCCAACATGTTATCCAGAGAAAACTTATTAATAAACTCTCTTATGTTTTTTTGTTCCACACTAACTCTTGGATTTCCAGTTTTTATTTGACACTCGTGGCACATCTCTATTCGGACCAGCCACATTGCAACTGCTCAATAGCCACACATCAGGGTTGTGCAGCCAGGTGGGGGTGATACCCAGGCTGACGGGCTTACCTGCCCTGGTGCTCATGTGCCTCTGATCTCTCTGCTTCCAGGGGAAGGAGGTGATTGAGCATTACCTGAACGAGCTCATCTCCCAGGGGACCTCTCATATTCCCCGCTGGACGCCTGCCCCCATCCGAGAGGAGGACGCTCGCTCTCAGGCTGGCCCGAGGGATGCTGGCTCCCTGGAGGCTGACAGGCCCGGCAGCACCCCAGGCCCTACTCCTGAGACGGTTCTTACCGAGGGTAGGTCCCTGCTGGGAATGCCAGCTGGCCAGGTCTCTGCCTTTGGCCACTCCCTACCCCCCACCAGCCACCCAGTCCCCGGAAACCTGCTTACGGTTTGCTCACTCCGTGGGAGGAGAACTGCTGCGGGTCCCCTTGGGAACGGGTCTGGGACCTGGGTGAGTCAGCTTCCTCCCTTTCCCGAAGCTTCACCCTCTCTTCCTTCCGCCCCAAGAGCCAGAACTGGTTTATTTCTAAATCAGGAATTGACCTGATCTGGTGCCTCAGGGCTGCCCTTTACTCCTTTTGTTGTTGTTGTTGTTGTTGTTGATTTTTACTATTTTTAATTACATGAGGAATGCATGATGGTGGTAGGGAAAAAACCTCAAATTTCTTGGAAGATGTAAATTAGGCAGTAAGACTCCTTTCTTATCCTTCGAGGCCATAATAGTTTTATGCTCATATTTCCTGAAACTATCTAGGGATTTATATGTACATAATATGTACACACACACGCACACACAGGCAAGCAGACGTGTATAACTTATATGTTGAATGAGTGAGAGCATGTTATACATTCTACTGGATGTTTTGCTTATTTTCAATTCCTGATGTTGCTTGAACAGTTTTCTGTATCATTGTTTCTGTCTCAGCACCTTGCAGTATTTTATGGTGTAGTTGGGCCCTACCATAACGTAACTTATTAATAAACATGTATTGATTATTGATTATTTTTAGTTAATTTAGCTTATCTTCTATTAATGGACATTTAGGTTTCTGGTTTTTTATTTTTTTCCACTTAAAAATATAAATAATATATCTTTGTACTTAAGGTTGTTCTTATATTTATATGAGCATATAGGTAGCATATATATATTTTTTTTAATTTCCAGAGAGAGAGTGAGAGAATGAGAGCACAAGCAGGGGGAGCAGCAGACAGAGGGAGAAGCAGGCTCCCTGCTGAGTAGGGAACCCAGTGTGGGAACCGATCTAGGATGCTGGCACCATGACCAGAGCTGAAGGCAGATGCTTAGCCGACTGAGTCCCCCAGGCATCCTGTAGCATAAATTTTTTTTTTAAGATTTTATTTATTTATTTGTCAGAGAGAGCAGGAGAGAGCGAGCACAGGCAGGCAGAGTGGCAGGCAGAGGCAGAGGGAGAAGGAGGCTCCCTGCCGAGCAAGGAGCCTGATGTGGGACTCTATCCCAGGACACTGGGATCATGACCTGAGCCAAAGGCAGCCGCTTAACCAACTGAGCCACCCAGGCATCCCTAGCATAAAATTTTTTAAGTTGAATTGTTGGGTCAAAGGTTATATGCAGACAAAATTTTGGCTGATTTACCAATTAGGCCTACAAAGACATTGTACTAATCAATGTTCCCCCCAAAAGGGCATAGCTGTGTCTATTCCTGATCTCACTCCAGTTCCCCACGAGACTATGCCTGGGTGGCTCTGTTGGTTAAGCATCTGCCTTCCACTCGGGTCATGATCCCGGGGTCCTGGATTCGAGACCTAATTTGGGCTCCCTGCTCAGTGAGGGAGTCTGCTTCTTCCTCTCCCTCTGCTTCTCCCTCTCCCTCTGCCTCTCCACCCCTCCCTGCTCGTGTACTCTCTCTCTAATAAATAAATAAAATCTTTAAAAAATATGAAATGAAAGCAAACAGCGACCACTGGTAGACGAATGGGGCCAAATATTATTTTCTTGTTCTTAGTGACTCCGTATTGCTTTTTTGTGAATCTCTGTTCTTGTACTTTTTTATTTTCCTATTTGCCCATTGATTTCTTACTGCTTTGTAAGAGCTCTTTGTACTGAAGGCAATTAGCCCTTTGTCATATTTTAAACTTTTGTTGAGATGGGAAATGTTCACAATATAATGTTAAAATAAAAAAAAATCCCTAGGACTCAAAACTACACATACTCCATGAATTCAGTTTTAACCATATGCATTTGTGCTCACGAAGATTCGGTCTTTCCTTGGGGGCCACTGAAGTGTAGGGCTTGGCTTTCTTTGACATATGTCATGTAACCACTAATACATCTGGGGCAGTGTTTAGGGAGAACAAAATTCATTCACTCAACAAACATTTACTCTGTACCAATTGTATATGCACTAGCTGGCTACTGGGGTACGTGCACTTCTAAATATTTAAAAAATTAAAACTTCTGCCCCTTCTTGTGCACATTGTCCGGTGGTCATGCCCTGTGCCCTCCTCATTTTGCACCAGGCTTTTCCTTCCTTGTCCGTCTGTGCTGTCCGGGAGCAGGGCTGGTGTTCAGGATGGCTGGCGAGAGGCAGAGTCAAGCCCCTTCCACCCGGCCCTGAATCACTGGGCCTTTGTGCTCAGGAGAAAGGGTCCTTCACAGCTGCACAGAGGCCGGAAGGATGCTGGTATCTCCTGCCTCCCTTGTGCTTTCTCCCTCATCCTCTCCATGCCCCTTTCTCATCTCCAGTCTCTCTGAGGCTCCCCCACCCCACACCACCAGGATCTCTCCTGCTTCTGTTTACCCAGATGCCTTTTGACCTCCAGCCTGGAGTGTTTTTATTTTAGAGGGAACCATTGGGTCCTGCTGCTGGTTGTGCACACATCCCACTTGTTTTCTTATTGCGCACACAGAGAACGGGCTGTGCCTGTGGGGGCTGATCTTGTGGACCGCCTACCCACTGCTGAGATGCTTGCGTGCTAATGTCCGTGCCAGCATCTGCCGCCCCAGCAGTTAGGAGTGGGCACCGGGACCTCAGGTTGGAGCCCAGCCTCTAAATGCCTGAACATGCTGAAATGCTGAAATGAAATGCTGAAAATGCCAAATAGCCCAATCACGCAACTGGATAGGACTGAACACTGGATTGATCTGTGCAACTCCCGGGCTGTATTTTGGGGTCAGGGCTCTGTCTATGAAAACCCTCAAACCCACAAGGGCGCCGGGCAAAAGGAACTGGCAAGTTCCAAGGCAAAAGGAACTGTACCTACGGACCATCTCTTTTATGATGGGGCACTGCATGCGTTTGTTGCTACTTAACTTCTCTCTTTTTTTTAATTTTTAAATTATTTTTAAATTTATTTATTTGTCAGAGAGAGACGGAGAGAGAGAGAGCGAGCACAGGCAGACAGTGGCAGGCAGAGGCAGAGGGAGAAGCAGGCTCCCTGCCGAGCAAGGAGCCCGATGTGGGACTCGATCCCAGGACGCTGGGATCATGACCTGAGCCGAAGGCAGCTGCTTAACCAACTGAGCCACCCAGGCGTCCCGCTACGTAACCTCTTTTGACCTCAGTTTTGTCTTCTGTGAAGTGGGGACAGTAGTGCACCTGCCTCACAGGGGTGCTGGGAGAGCTCCCTGGGATGATGCATGTATAGAAACAATGAGCACATGTTGTTAATAAGCTTCAGAGGGCAGGACAGCTCCAGGGGGTGGGAATTACCTGGATTTCCAAGGGTCAAAGGACACATCACCTGCCACAGGGAGATCCAGGCTGGCCCCACCATGAGTTTTCACAACCATCTTGGAAATGGGTTGGCAAGACCAGAGGATGTGGAGCCCCCATGGCTGTTCTTCGGTGAAAGGGCCACTATACTCGATGCTTCTGATCCGAGGTGGCCAGTGAGACAAGGGTTCCAGAAAGGGTAGACAACGTGGAGAAGATTGCCCTTTGGTCCTGAACTCCGCCATCTTCTTCCGCAGGGGACAAGCTGGATGCAGACTACATTCAAAGGTACCTGGGCCATCTCACACCCGTGCAGGAGAGCTGCCTGATCCAGCTTCGGCACTGGCTGCAGGAGACCCACAAAGGCAAGGTGGGTGCAGAGCTGGGGTCTACCAGAGCACGTGCAATGATAGCTACTCACTTCAGGCCCTGGTGGCAGAAGGGTTGGGTAAACAGGCTGATGTCATTAGCAATCCTGGAAACTTCTATTTTACCTTCCTTTTTTTTTCTAATTTATTCAACTTAATCAACGTATACTGTATTATTAGTTTCAGAGGTAGAATTCAGTGATTCATCAGTTGCACATGACACCCACTGCTCATTATTTCAGGCCCCCTCCTTAAATGCCCATCCCCCAGTTATCCCGTCCCCCCGCCCCACCTTCCCTATTTGCCTCCTTTTTACTATGTATTGTCTCATCTACGTATAACGCATATGCTGTGCGTACCTGCGTACAGCTGATCACAGGTTTTCTCATCCTCTGCACTGTTGACATTTGAGGCTGGACAGTTCTCTATGGCGTGGGGGGGTGTCTTGTACACTGCCGGGTGCTGGCCTCACCGGAAGATAACAGGAGCTCTTCTCCCCCAGCTGCAACCCCAGACTCTAAGCCCTATCCCATGAATGTCCATCATGCTCGTAGGTCCCAAGCACGCACTTGACCTTCAGCTCTGCTGCATAAGAACATCCAGCTTGCCCTTCCTTCCTATCCCCTCCCCAGGCTGGGCGGGGCAGACAAGGGAGTTACTTTGGGCTGTGGTTTAACCTATCTTCCTGTTTTCTCATCTGTAAAGGGGGATAATGCTGGCAGATGCCATCTGGACTGAATTACAAGGGACAAGGCATGTTAATTGCCTAGAGTTGTGTCTGGCTCGGGATGAACACTCAGGCAAGGGGAGCTTTCACTGGGGCTGGCTTTCCCTTGCCTGTTGATATTTGCCCAAGGAAAGGAAGGAGAAGTGACAGGGTCTTCGGTTGTCCCCTCGGCCTATCAGTTAGGCTCTGGGTTCTGTGTGGTAGGAATGCACCTTGAGTCAAGGCAAACAATAAGGAGAGGAGTGTTTATTGGCCCATAGAACTGTTGAGCGGGCTGTATTAATTTTCTAGGGCTGCTGCAAGAAAATGCCACAAACTGATGGGCTCGAAACAACAGAAAGGTATTTTCACAGTTCTGGAGGCCAGAAGTCTGAAACCCAGGCGTGGGCAGGGTTGGGTCCTTCTGAAGGCTCCGCGGGAGGATCTGGGCCATGCCTCCTCCCTACTGGCTTCTGGCGGCTGCTGCCCGTCCTCAGCTTGGAGACGCGGCGCTGCAGTTTCTGCCTCCATCATCATCCTGTGGCCTTCTTCCCCCTGTGTGTCCTGTGTCTGTGTCCCAACTCCCCTCCTGGAGTGGGGCCTACCTATGCCAGTGCGACCTTGTTTTAGCTAATTATATCAGTATAGCCTCGTTCCCAAATAACGTCCCATTCCGAAGTTTTGGGTGGATATGAATTTTGAAGGGACATCACTCAGCCTCGCACAGGGGGCCATGCAGCCTGTCTCAGGGATGTCCCGAACCAGGGCTCACATGCCGTCGGGGCCGCTGAGCTCTTGCATCTGTTTGCTTCTGTTTCATCCCCGTCAGACTTATTTCCCCGTTGAGCTTGGAGCTATGGCTGCCCGTGGCTTGTAGACTCACCTTTTGCCAATGCAGAGAAAGGGGTTCACGACCCATTCTTCTGATTTAAGTTGTCTACGTGCCGTGATTGGGCTGTGCCACCCCTGAGGCCCTGGGAGTGGCGTGCTGATTGGCAACACCAGCTGAAACCAGGGTTGGTGCTGGGGAGTGGGGAAGTAAAGCAGCTCCCCGAAAGGAAAGAGGTACGTGGGGAGGGAGGAAAGTTAGGCAGCCAAAACTCGAAGATTTTCCCTACAGCTCACCCCTAGAGTGTATGGTCCTCTTCCCAGCTACGTATTTTGCAGAGAAGACAGGAGACACACTCTCCATAATTTTGTCTGTGGCTTAGGGAATACCGTTCTATGGGCTTTCTCCTTCTCTCAGATTCCCAAAGATGAGCATATCCTCCGGTTCCTGCGGGCTCGTGACTTCCACCTGGACAAGGCCCGGGAGATGCTGTGCCAGTCCTTGAGCTGGAGAAAGCAGCACCAGGTGGATCTCCTCCTCCAGACGTGGCAACCGCCTGCCCTCCTGGAGGAATTCTACGCAGGGGGCTGGCACTACCAGGACATAGGTGCGTCCCTTTACCTCCATAATGCAGAGCATACACTTTGGTCACGCTTCAGGTTGGCCTCTTATTATTTTTCCTCTTGACTCTTCTGGGTATCTG
Source organism: Mellivora capensis (assembly GCA_004024625.1). Lineage (NCBI taxonomy): Eukaryota > Metazoa > Chordata > Mammalia > Carnivora > Mustelidae > Mellivora > Mellivora capensis. The sequence goes on along the minus strand of PISX010000088.1, from coordinate 172,697 downwards.
GAGATGCCCTCGGGGTTCACCCAGCCATGAGGAAAGTAGGGCCGGACATTTTGGGCTCGAAGCACTATTTCTCATGCAGGGGCAGCCTTAGCCTACCCTTCCTTTTTTTTTTTTTTTTTTTAAAGATTTTATTTATTTATTTGACAGACAGAGATCACAAGTAGGCAGAGAGAGAGAGGAGGAAGCAGGCTCCCCGCTGAGCAGAGAGCCCGATGTGGGGCTCGATCCCAGGACCCTGGGATCATGACCTGAGCTGAAGGCAGAGGCTTTAACCCATTGGGCCACCCAGGCGCCCCGCCCCTTGCTTTTGATCTTTGGGACCCTACACATGACGGCTGCATGAGTTTGCATGAGTCCCTGGGGCCTGCCGAAGCAAATTACCCCACGCTGGGTGGCTGAAGGCCATAGAGATGTATCTTCTCATAGTTCTGGAGGCAGAAGCTCAAACTTAAGGTGTGAGCAGGGCCATGCTCCCTGCAATGTCTCTAGGGGAGAGTCTCTCCCTGTGTCCTCCAGCTCCTGGGGACTCCTGGCGTTCCTTGGCTTGTGGTCATGTCACCCCAGTCTCTGCCTGTCTTCACATGGCTGCCCTCTGGCTGTCTCTCTGTGTCCTCTCCTCCTCTTATAAAGACCCCAGGTCACTGGATTTAGGGGCCACACTGATCTAGCAGGATTTCCTCTGGAGGTCCTTCACTAATTTCATCCGCAGTCTATTTCCAAATAAGGTCACATTCAGAGGTTCTGGGTGCCCGTGAATTTTGGGGGGACACTGTTCAACCCACTACAAATAACCTCCTTCAGTTTCTCACCAAGCTGCCCTTGATGCCAGTGCCCATTATTCTTTTCAATGCCCTTTAAGTAAAAATTCACATATATCCATTTGGGTGAGTGCTTGATTCTCCTGGAGAACCAGTTGGAGCACTTTATTTTAATATGCAGTCATTCCTTATTATTCATGGATTCCATATTGGCGAATTTGCCTACTCACCCAAATTTATTTGTAACCCCCAAATCAATACTCAGGGTGCTTCTGTGGTCAATTAGGACCATGCACAGAGTGGCAAAAAATCAGCTGTCCAACCTGAGTGTCCCCAGGATGTCCTGCCTTTTTGTTTCAGCTCTCATACTGTTAACAAGAATCTTTTTTAAAGTCCACTTCGTACTACCTTTTTTTTTTTCTTTTGGCAATTTTGTGCCTTGTGTGTGTGTGTGTGTGTGATTTTTGCTGTTTAAAGGCAAAGTGCGAAAGTGCTGGCCAGTGTTCCCGAGCACAAGAAGGCTGTGATATGCCTCACAGAGAAAATGTGTGTGTTAGGTAAGCTTCTTCTTCTTCTTTTTTTTTTTTTTTAAGATTTTATTTATTTATTTGACAGAGATCACAAGTAGGCAGAGAGGCAGGCAGAGAGAGAGAGAGGAGGAAGCAGGCTCCCCGCCGAGCAGAGACCCAGATGTGGGCCTTGATCCCAGAACCCTGGGATCATGACCTGAACCGTAGGCAGAGGCTTTAACCCACTGAGCCACCCAGGTGCCCCTAGATAAGCTTCTTCAGGCTTGAGTGTGGTGCCACTGGCCGTGAGCTCACAATGTGGATAAATCAACAATTTATACCCAATAAGGTGTCCTTAATGAGCACAGCCTCTGAGGCTAGAGCCCCTGAATTCAATAAATTCAGGACAAGGTTATGTATCGATCAGTTAACAAAAATGTAATGTCTCAAGGCTCGCAGGACCTTACCCTATGTTATTCCTCGAAGCGATGCTTCATTGCTCCCTAACTCAGTGTTCAAGGTGACTTTAGGAAAGAAACATCACTACCGTGAATAACAAGAATCGACTGTATTCGTACACACTTGCTTATTTTTCCTATTCGCTTTGGTTGATAGAAAACTGAGAGCCAACATTATCCCCTCTCTCCGTATTCCTTCCTAACGTGGTTCATCTTTTCTTTTTTAAAAAGCTGTAAAGTCAACGTTTAGTTTTAGGAGAGGTTTGCGGAAAAGTTGCTGAGGTCGTACAGAAAGGTGCCCCGTGCCCCTCACCCGGTTTCCTGTGTGATGCAAATCTCTTTGACCCTTGGACACTTTGCCTCTCTGGCCATAACTGGTGTCAGCCCCTCTTGGGAGAACATCTTCGAATAAAGGGACGGGAGGGGCCAGGCTGAGCCACAGCCTGGCATCGCCTCCTCCAAGGAGAAGTTTGGGCCTTGCCCTCTCCCTACCAGCCCCGAAATAATGTCCCTTCTCTTTGCTCGGCCTCCCTCGCCTACAAAGACGGCCGCCCCCTCTACATCCTGCGCCTGGGCCACATGGACACCAAAGGCTTGATGAAGGCCGTGGGAGAGGAGACGCTGCTGAAGCACGTGAGTCGGGGTCCCCACTTCTGGATCCCAGGGCTGCCCGCGGGCGGAGCAGCCACCGGAACGTTTGCCAGCTCGTTCTCTACTTTCCAGGTTCTCTCTGTCAACGAGGAGGGACAGAGGAGATGTGAAGGGAACACAAAGCAGTTTGGCCGTCCCATCAGGCAAGAACCCCAGCCAGGAGCCAGTTCCCCCGAAATAGTAAAAACAGCCAAGGTTCATGGGGCATAGACGCTGGGCCAGGAAGCATGCTAGTTACTTTACAGAAATATCCTCTCTTCATTCTTACAACAATCCTGTGAGGCAGGGACTGTTACTGTCCCTGCTCTTTATGGAGGGGGAAACTGAGGCTCAGAGGGGTGATGCTCATCCAAGGTTGTTGCGAAATGGGTAAGTGGCAGAGCCGAGATTGGAACCTGTTCCCGTCTGCTTTGGGCTCAAAGACATGGTCCCCTGTACCCCATCACCCCCTGGATCTTGCTTTGTGGGGCCAGCTCTGCTCCCCCACTAAGTGCCACCTTGACTCTGTCTCCCAGGCGGGTGGACTCACAGGTGTCACGGCACATCCAGGAACCATCATCCCTCTCTGACTTCCCCGAGCTCAGTTTCCCACCTGAGTACTTACAGTGGCACTGAACCTTTCTGAACAATAGCTTGCACATCTGTAATGTGGGAATAATATCACGAGTCCCAGGGTTTCTTTACGCATCATCAAGAACAATGACCGTCGAGGGCTAACACTCTTCGGCACGTGTTCTCCGAAGTACTTGATTCACGTTGTCCTTCTCACAGCCGCTGGGGGCATGGGGAGGGGCACCTGCGTTGTGGCTTTTTATCCTGATGTAGCCCGATCTTTGGGAAAATTAAGTTCCTTTGTTGTCTGGAGATTTCCTAAGGGGACATACATTGGTTGGGGTGAGAAATCGGTCAGTCAGGGTCCTGCTCAGAAGTGGAATTCACCTGAGATGGCTTAGATGACAGGATGTCACGAGGGACTCCTTGCAGTGGTGTGGGCTGGTGAAGGGAACAAAGGCAGGGTGGAGAGGCTCCTGGGGACTAGCCGCTGTGGTAAAACAGTCGTTTCCCTAATGAATTAGTACCAGTGAAATGGAGGCACAGAGAGGTCAAGGAACCTGGCCAAGGCCACACAGCAGGTGGCAGAGCTGGCATCTGAATCCAGGCCATCTGGCTCTGGAGTGTGTGTTCTTAGCAGTCAGCACCTTTTCAACAATTGGTAGCAGTAACTGGCTTTTATCGAGTGCTGCTAAGGCCCGTCCGTGCAGAGCACTTTACACATACTATCTCACTTCATCCTAACAACTGCTCGAGATGGGGACCCTTACTGTCACCGCCACTGTCTTGATGAGGAAGTTGCCCGTGTCACACAGCTCTTGGGGGCGGAGGTGACGCTTGAATTCAGGTGCCAAGCCTCAGAGGCCATGGCCTTCCCCAGCTGAGGGTCAGGGGTGGTAGGCTCCACGAGACTGTCCTGCCCCTCTACTCCCAGCCCTGCGTTCCTGAGTCTCTCCATCCCTTCCTGTCTGCCAGCTCCCGAGACTCCCTGAGGGTGTCAGGAACCCTGGGAGGTGGCAGAGCAAGCTGCAGTGAGTGGCCCATCTCTGTTGCAGCTCCTGGACCTGCCTGGTGGACCTAGAGGGTCTCAACATGCGTCACCTCTGGCGGCCGGGGGTGAAGGCCCTGCTGCGGATGATCGAGGTGGTGGAGGACAATTACCCCGAGACCCTGGGCCGGCTGCTCATCGTGCGAGCCCCTCGCGTCTTCCCGGTGCTCTGGACGCTGGTGAGAGCAGGCGCCCGGGCCAGGCCCCTGCCTGGTAGAGAAGGCCGAGATGGGAGTGGGGGTTCCCTCTGCCTGCTTGTTCCGTGTCATTTCTCCTAAGTCACAGCTTTATTGAGGTAGAACTCATGAACCATAAGGTTCACCCTTTCCAAGTGCTGAATTCGGCGGTTTTTAGTAGATTCACAGAGTTGTGCAACCATCCTACCAGAACATTATCAGCACCCCAAAAGGAAGCCCTGTAGCCATCAGCAGCCCCACCGTTCCCGGCTCCCCAGCTCTGCTTTCTGTCTCTGTGGATTTGCCTATTCGCATAAGTGGGATCATACAACACGAGGCTTTTTGCATCTGATTACTCTCACTGAGCGTGCTGATCGGAGATTCATTCGTGCTGTAACTCGGATCAGTCCTTCACTCCTTTTTATGTCTGAATACAACTCCGCCGTATGGGTGGACCAGGATTTATGTATCTGTTGTCCTGCTTTGTGGCCACTGGAGTCGTACTCAGAATTGTACGGTGTCCCTGGGGTTCCTGGGAGTCAGCTCCAAGGAGTGTTGGGATTCTGTGCTTTAGGGATTTTATTTTACTTTTTAAATTTTTATTTATTTATTTTTTGCTGTAAGGATTTTATTTTATTTTTTTAAAAGATTTTATTTATTTATTTGACACAGAGAGATCACAAGTAGGCAGAGAGGCAGGGAGAAAGAGAGAGAGAGAGGGAAGCAGACTCCCCACTGAGCAGAGAGCCCGATGCGGGACTCGATCCCAGGACCCTGAGATCATGACCTGAGCCGAAGGCAGCAGCTTAACCCACTGAGCCACCCAGACGTCCCTGCTGTAAGGATTTTAAAACATTTTGTCCAAGACCCACAGTAAGAAATATATATTATATTACAGCCCAACACACACACACACACACACACACACACACACCCCTGAAACAGATCTGCAAGTGATGATTTTACCCTCTTCACTCTTCTATTCCATTCCGTTAAAAATAGGCTAGTCACAATGCGCTGATTCGATCTCACCACCATGAGCAGGTTGTCACTGGCAGTTGGAAACCACTGGGGCCTTTCTGCTGGTCCACATGCCCCCTCCGAGGATTCAGCGTCCCAGAAAACCAGAGAACCGCTACTACAAATTGAGGTTCAATCAGACAGACATTCGAGAGTTAAGTGGATTCAGTGTTTCACTAAGCACCTACTATGTGCCAGACGCCTTCCAGGCCCTGGGGATTCGGAGTAAACAAGCCAGCCTCTGTGTCTCCCCACCACTGTCATGGGGTGGGGAGAGATAAAGCAGATAAAGCACGAGCCAACCCTTCGTGGTTCCCTGTGACAAGGGCGTGAGGATGGCCAGGGTTCTTGGAGAGGCTAAGTCAGGCAGCGGGGGATGCAGGGAGGTAATTTAGATTGGAAAACTGGGAAAGGTCCCTCAGAGGAGGTGACTTGTGGCTGAGACCCTCAGAAGGAGCAAGAGTCATGCAGGGAAGAGTGGGGAGGAAGGATGGGCCAGGCAACCCACATAGCACGGGCGAAGGCCTGGAGGCAGGATTGTGCTTGATGCTTTTGAGAACCTGAAAACCCAGTCTGGAGTGGTTGGAGCAAAAAGAAAAAGGGCTGGTGGCCCTGGCAGAGGCTGGGAAAATGCTCAGAGACCAGTGCCTGCCAAGTCCAGGCTGTGGTGAAGGTGGGCTTCGTCCTAGGGCACCAGGGAGCCATGGAGGATTCTCAACAAGAGGGGATGTGAGCAGACTTCTGGGGCAGAACATTCTCTGGCTCCTGTGGCTACTTCGAGGCTCTGCTGGGGCTGGGCCAGGGAGCAGGAGCTGTGGAAGGGACGGGCAGGACCTGCTCCTAAAGCTTTTTATCTTGAAAATATCCTGATCTTTGTGAAAATGAAGTCCCCTTGCTGTTTGGAGACCTCTAAGAAGATGGATACTGGGTGGTGGTGGGAGCCACTTAGGGTTCTGGCCAGAAGTGGGATTCACCCCAATGGCTTAATGGGTACGTAACATGAAAGAACTCCTTGCAGAGGTATGGGGAGGATGGAGAGGCCCCACGAGCTAGCCCCTGCAAAGAGGCCTGACCACCCCAGGGGGCTGGAGGGACAAGCAGAGGGGATGACAATGTTACCAAATCCCACGAGAGCTGGAACGGAGTGGGGGTGGGGGTGTCCGGAGCACTGAGGAGGGCGGAAGTGGGGGAAGAAGTACCCTGGCCTCTTTCTCTGTTCCCACCCCCGCATCTCCTGCTGCTGCCCCCCCACCCCTGCCCAGTGGCCACACCAGACGGAAGTCAATGGCATGGAGCCAAGTTGTCGAGGCCCACAGGGGACCGCTTCCCAGGATGGCGGCTGAGGGACAGTGAGCACACAGGTGGCATTCCCAGTTCCCTGTCGATCTTCCACCTGTGCCATTCCTTGCTGAATTGGCCTGTGCCCCGACAGTATCAAGTCCTTCCTTCCTGCCGCAACTACAGATCTCGTCACGTACCACACCAGCACTGGGCGGGGGGTGCCGTGAGAAACAACGGACTGAGTTCAGTGTTGAAATACTTTCCATCTGGGGTCAACGAAAGAGCATCATCCATACAGTGTGGTATTACTCAGCCATAAAAAGAAATGAGGCGTGACCCGGGCTCCAATGTGGATGAACCAGGGAACCATGACGCTGAATGAGAGAAGCCAGACACAGAAGGCCACGTGTCATGTGCTTCCATTTCTACGAAGGGTCCAGAACATGCAAATCCATAGAGAGAGAAAGCAGATCAGTAGTTGCCAGGGGCTGGGCAAGGGGCATGGGGAGGGACTGCTGATGTGTATGAATGTGTAAAAGGAATGGGGTTTCCTTTCGGGATGATGAGAAGTCTTGGAATTGCAGGAAAGTGGTAGTTACACAACATAGTGAATGAACTAAAAGCAATTGAACTGTTCGCTTTAAAATGGTTAATTCTGGGGTACCTGGCTGGCTCAGACAGAAGAGCGTGTGACGTTGGAGCTCCTGGGTGGCTTAGTTGAGTATCTGACTTTGGCCTGAGTCATGGTCTCAGGGTCCTGAGATCGAGCTGGTTGTCGGGCTCCCTGCTCACTGGGGAGTCTGCTTCTCCTTCTCCCTCTGCCCTGCCCCCAGGTCGTGCACATGTACTCCTGCTCTCTGTCTCAAATAAATAAATAAATAAATAACATCTTAAAAAAAAAAAAAGCACGGAAGAGCATGTGATGCTTGATCTCAGGGTCACGAGTCCCACACTGGGTGTAGAGATCACGTAAATAAATAAAAAAATTAGGGACGCCTGGGTGGCTCAGTTGGTTAAGCAACTGCCTTCGGCTCAGGTCATGATCCCAGCGTCCTGGGATCGAGTCCCACATCGGGCTCCTTGCTCGGCAGGGAGCCTGCTTCTCCCTCTGCCTCTGCCTCTGCCTGCCACTCTGTCTGCCTGTGCTCGCTCTCTCGTTCGCTCTCTCTCTCTGACAAATAAATAAATAAAATCTTTTAAAAAAAATTAAAAAACCAATAAAATAAAGTGGTTAATTCTTTGTTATGTGTTACATTTCCACATAACAAACAAAAACCCCGTTCCATCTTGTCTCCTCTCCCCCACTTCAGATCAGCCCCTTCATCAATGAGAACACCAGGCAGAAGTTTCTCATCTATAGTGGCAGCAATTACCAGGGCCCCGGAGGCCTTGTGGACTACCTGGATAAAGAAGTGATCCCCGACTTCCTCGGGGGAGAGTGTGTGGTGAGTGTGTGGCTGCAGGCCCTGGGATGGGGCTGCAGAGGTCCACGGAGGCTGGAGTGGGGCCCCGCCCTTGTGTGTGCGGGTGCAGACACCTGGAGAGGTCACGCCTTCTCTTTTTGGTGGCAGGCCTTGTTTTCAAAGCTGCCCCCAAGAGAGGTGAGTCTTCTCCCAAGGAGGGACCTTACCTTGGTTTTTTTCAAACATAGTGATCCAGATGGAAGTCTCTGGAAGCCCAGAGACCAGGCCAGTCAAAGGTTTATCTTGGTATTCCCCATTCAGTATGTTGCTAGGCAGCAATCAGAGTTTACCTGCTGACTTTGCGCCCTCTGCTGCCGGGAGAGGGGACTCCCAGCCCAGTGGTCTGGACCTTGGAGCTGGCGTACCCAAAGGGATTTATTACCAAGCCACAGCTCCACGGAGTGGGAAGATCGGCCAACTGCTTTAAGGGGAGGCAGCCACAGACCCTTTCTACTGCCTCCCCCTGGGGGTGAAGTGACACAGAAAGGGGTGACCCTGGGTCATGACAGTCTTATCTCATCTGGCTATGGGAAGGCAGGCCTGTCTTCCTTCTCTAACAGAATACCAGACTCCAAGTTTACCTGATTTTTGAGTTTAAAAAAGTCATTTCCTAGGAATTCTGCCAAGCTTGCCCATTTTTTCCGCTTGTTGAGATACGTATGCATGACTTGTGTTTAGCAAGTGGGCCTGTAAGTCCAGCATGGTAATAAGAGACAGGAGCCCCGGGGGGTGCTGATAAACATGGGTTTGTGCCCAGGCTCAGCCACATTCTGCTGTGTGATCTTGGGCAAGTGGCCTGCCCTCTCTGAGCTTCCCTTTTCCTCCTCTGTGAATGGGAAGAATAATAGCTCCTACTGCACTGTGGTTCCTGGAGAGTAAATGAGGTCATGGAAGCCCGGTTTCCTACTCACTAAAGGGTCACCGTGACAAGTGCAATTTCAGGGGCCACAGAGCACCCTTCTGTGTGTCAGCCAGGCCTGCTACCCTTGTCTTTGTCCCCCAGTGTAATGTCCCTGAAGGAGGGCTGGTCCCCAAGTCCCTCTATCTGACGGAGGAGGAGCAGGAGCACACGGACCAGCTGCGGCAGTGGAGGGAGACCTACCAGTCGGCCAGCGTGCTCCGAGGGGCCCCCCATGAGGTGCTGGGACCTGGTCTGGGAGGGCACGCTGGGCTGGGGTGTTGTCTTAGGCCAGGGTCCCCTGAAGCAGAGCCTGAGGCCAGGGTTCTCGTGCCAGTGATGTGTTCAGGATGAGCTTTCGGCAGAAACCTGTAAGGAGAGGTGGGGCAGGGTGGGCGTGGGAGCGGAGGTGAGCACAGGGGCGGTGCCGCCGAGTCTCGCCCGGCCTGACCCGAGGGGAGTGCTGGGCTGTGCAGAGCACGACCGATGGACAGGCCTTTTGTGCTCTGTCAGTCCTCCGCTGCGGGTTACCCGTCCTGTGACAGGGTGGGACCTCCCAGCCGTTCCAGACAGGGGCAGGCGCACCTCCCCAGAGCAGTTCTTAGACAGTGGAAGCTGGGGGCTTCAGCAGCCCATCCTCCCCATAGTCAACAGTGGGGACTGGAGGCCCAGGTGGGCAGCCCACAGCACTTACTACAGCTGACCTCCCCGTTCCAGCTCCCCACTCCTGCTGGGATTCCAGACGGGACTCTCAGACTCTGCCCCCACCCTCCATGCAGGTTTTGGTGGAGATTCTGGAGGGGGAATCGGTCATCACCTGGGACTTTGACATCCTGAGAGGGGACGTGCTCTTCAGCCTGTATCACAGCAAGCAGATGCCCCAGCCTGGTCGCCAGGAGCCCGGGGCCAGGGCTGGCGGGCAGCTGATGGACAAAGGCTGGGTCCTAGGCGTGGATTACAGCCGTGTCGAAGCCCCTCTTGTCTGCCGGGAAGGGGAGAGCATCCAGGTTTGAGCTCCTTTGCTCATTTATTCATTCATCGTACAGGACTGAGTGTTCACTGTGTGCCGGGGTTCTGGCCCTTGACCTCAGGGACCCTGTAGGACAGTCAGGGAGAAACAACTGGGCGGATTGAGGACTTTGGGGACCCCAGGACCCCATTCTCAGAATCCCCTGGGACTCTCGTCAAAGCCTCAGACTTCCAGGCCCCATGCCAGGGGCATAACTCAGAACCTCTGGGCACGAGGCCTGGACTCTGCATCCCTCACCCTCTCCCAGTGATTTCTGATGTGTTAGTTTCAGAACCTAGAGCGTTAGAGGTGCTCTAAGACTGGTGACAGAACTCAGATGTGCCTTGGAACATGAATCCCCTCTCCCCCTGCCACGACTCGCACGCTGCTGGAGGCCAGTGTTCGCAAGTCTTAGACCACCAGCCCCGCTCACTCACCCACCCTGCACAAACAGGCTCCGGTGAGCACGGCAGGTCTCACCCAGGGTCCCCGAGCAGCAGGCTGCCCAGCGCCTCACACACCTGCACCCCCAGCACCCTATATAGCACCTCTATAATCCCTGAAGTTATAACAACTAACACCTCCATTCTCACCATCCAGGCCCTCCACTAACCCTAACCAACCTGCCAGCTCCCTGCCCAGATCCCCCTTGGGGCAGCAGAACAAAAGCCCAACAAAATCCAGGTGTTTAACCACCTGCACCTGTTCTCCTGCAACCGCAGCTCCGCCCCCAGGCCTCCACTCCCACCAGATCAGAGGGAGGCTCTCAGCCCCCACAGATAGGGTTACCCCCCTATACCGCGGAGGAGTCAGGAGGAGTCAGGAGGCCCTATGAGGAAGACTCGCAGGTGGACTGGTTCGGCAAGGGGCTCCCGTCCGTCCCCACGTGGACCAGAGCCTCAGGGAGGGCTGCTGTGTTTCAGGGCTCCCACGTGACCCGGTGGCCTGGCATCTATTTGCTCCAGTGGCAAATGCACAGCCCCCCTGGTAATGCGGCTTGCAGCCTCCCGGGGATGGAGGATGTCCTGACGGCCCTGCATAGCCCCGGCCCCAAGTGCAAACTCCTCTACTACTACGAGGTGCTGGCATCTGAGGACTTCAGGTAGGAGGGGCTGGACGGGGATCCTGGGCAGGAAGGGGCCCCCCGCTCTCCTCCAGGCCAGGCCCATAGCACTACTGAGGCCCCTTCCTTCTGGGCTGGGGGACATTGGATTTATCTCCCCCACTTGCCTTTGAGCTTATCCAGGGGCCGGGCCCCAGCATTAGTATTGTTAAAATTTGCCAGCGGTTCAGCACCCTTGTGAGCAATCGGATCCAGCGCTATGTCCAAATCCTGCTTCAGCTGCAGAACCTCCCCTTCAAATGAAACTCTGGACAGAACCCCAACATACCAGATAGATGGCTGGGGGAAGGAGAGCCCAAAGCCCTCCTCTTTGGACCTCTTCTCACTCCTAGAAACCCATAAAACAGGGTCTGGATTGTTCTAGAGCATTCTAGAAGTGTTGCTTTCCGAGGGAGTAGTGGTTAAGACCTCCAGCACTTCCTGGTTGCTGTGTGACCTCAGGCAAGTCACTTCAGCCGTCTGAGCCTCAGCCTCCCCACCGGTTAAATGGGAGCCGCTGAAACCCCCGCATCCGGAGTTGTCATCAGGAAGAAGTGGTTGGTGGAAGGCTGCCCTTCCCTGAGGCATACAGAAAGCACTTGATGGCAAAAATGAAGCAGAGGGTGGTGAGATGGAGCTGGCAGTTTCTTCATGGCTTTACAGTTTATCTTTTTATCTTTTTTTTTTTTAAGATTTATTTATTTGACAGACAGAGATCACAAGCAGGCAGAGAGGCAGGCAGAGAGAGAGGGGGAAGCAGGCTCCCCACGGAGCAGAGAGCCCGATTCGGGGCTCGATCCCAGGACCCTGGGATTATGACCTGAGCCGAAGGCAGAGGCTTTAACCCACTGAGCCACCAAGTGCCCCTACAGTTTATCTTTTAAAAAACAAATGTCATTTTGCTTCCTGCTTCATGACATAGCTCTGTTAGTTTCCTACCTTTTTTTTCTTTTTTTTAAAAGTACGCTCCACACCCAGCGTGGAGGCCAACATGAGACTTGAACTCATGACCCTGAGATCCAGACCTGAGCTGAGATCCAGAGTCAGACGCTCGACTGACTGAGCCACCGAGTCCCTCTGTTAGTTTCCTTCTAAAATTAATGCTTTATCTTCTTTACCGTGGGGTCAAATCGAGGCTCCAGGAGGGTGTGCATTTGTATCCATATGCCAGGTGCAGGTCCAAGAACCCTAAGGGCACGTGCAGCCCAGTGTGAGAGATACTAGGCCAGTGTCTTTACTCCACAGAGAGCCCCACAGCATGGGAGGCTGGTGATTTCCTCTTTGGGAAGCAGCTTGTTTTGGGCACTGGGGACCAGCCAGTGCGGGGGACAGACATCATAGACACGAGCATCCAGGGGCTGCTGCCTCCAGGAGGGCAGGTGGCGGCTAGAGAGTGGGCCAGATGCTGCTTGCCAGCCTCCCTGGTCGGTCCGTGTGGGGGAAGCTTGCAGCCCTGACCTTCAACAGCTCACAGAGAACCAGGTCAAGGGCCAGCTCCTGTCCGTCCTCAGTAGGCAGGCGTTGGGCAGGGCCCTGGGGGACCAGACACACAGGGGCTGCCGTCATGGAGCCGGAGGCCACACGATCACACCTGCATGTAACTATGAACAGCAGTGGATGCCATGCAGGTGTTCCAGCCTGGGTCCTTGTCCAAGGTCACACAGCTGGGAGGTGCCGGAGATCTCCGCACAGGGTTGTTGTGAGAGCATGGGACGAGGGGCCTGGCCTAGGCTAGAGATAGGGCTGGGGACTGCCCAGGCCTTGGGGTACCCTCTGGGCCATGCTAGATCCCCAGCTCATGGAAGCCCCTGAACGGTGTTTGGCAGGCTGGGATCCTTGGGGGTGGGGCAGGAAAATGGGCGGAGCCTTGTTTCTCACCACAACTTCACTTGCTTTTCCCTCTGCACTTGCCCTCTGTGCCTGGGGTGGTTACCAGCCTGGTGGAAAGGGCCCTGGGGCCTCATTTGCAGCATCACCAGCTTTTCCACTGCTGTGTGGGGGCCCCAAGGCTGTGTCTCCACCAGAAGGTAATGTTTGTGCAATGCCCTTCCTCCCCAGGGGCTCCATGTCCAGCCTGGAATCCTGCACCAGCGGCTTCTCCCAGCTCAGCGCCACTACCTCTTCCTCATCTGGCCAGTCCCACAGCAGCCCCCTGGTCTCCAGATAGTTGGGACTGAGCCCTGTGGGGCAGCCCGCTTGCCTCCCACGTCTGCAAGTGTCCATGGGGTCTGGGACCATGTGCGCTGCAGCCCTGGGTCTGGACACTGACTAAGTTGGGGCATCTGGAGCCAATGGCAATGATCCAGCTCACACATTCTCAAGGATGCAAGGACAGAATGATCTTCTTTGGGCTTCACATAAGGAAAAGCCGAGGAGTGGGTGGGCCACCTTTGGGTCTGCCTGGTCCGGGAGCTCAGGGATGTCATCGGGCTCAGCATCCCCTCTCCATCCCTGGCTCTGCTTTCCCTGGGGCAGCTTCCTTCTCAGGTGCCCTCCCCATGCAGGGGACCCCACCACCATTAGGGTCCCTCCCTCCCCCCAGCTCAGCTGCAGAAGAGAACCTCTGTCTCCCAAAGTTCCATCCAAGCTCCCAGAATGGAGTCTAATCAGCCTGCCTGGGCCCCACACTGGTCCCTGAACCAATCACAGTTGCCAGGGGACCAGAGAACACTGATTGGCCGGCAGGGTCTTGTGTCTGATCTGGGCCAGTTACCATACTGAGATGGGGTTTCAAGGATTGGTCTACCTGGACCAATGCCTGTTCCTGAAGCCAACCACCTGGTTTGAAAAGCATAAGGAAGTTGCCTCTAGGAATACTGGGGTGCCCCACAGGAAGAAGAGGGAAAGAATGCTGGGTTGGCAGAAATGACTTTCACATCTGACTCCAAAGCAATGCCTGTGTCCCAAGACATGCATGCTGAGCAGATATATGAGTTACAGGGTCACTTTCTGTGGGGAGCAGCCCACCCGGGCCTGAAGCCCATCTTCCCAGCACTTGGCTAGGAAGGCAGCCTGACCACCACTGACTTGAGGAAGGTGGGGAGGCCCAGGCGGGGATGAAGTGTCTCTGGCTGTCTTTAAACTCCTCTGGAGGTCCTTTTCTTTTTTTTTTCCTTTTTTTAAAAAAAATATTTTATTTATTTATTTGACAGACAGAGATCACAAGCAGGTAAAGAGGCAGGCGGAGAGAGAGAAAGGGAAGCAGGCTCCCTGCTGAGCAGAGAGCCCGATGCAGGGCTTGATCCCAGGATCTTGGGATCATGACCTGAGCCGAAGGCAGAGGCTTTAACCCACTGAGCCACCCAGGTGCCCCTGGAGGTCCTTTTCTTTCCTTGGAGCAATTTAATTACGACTTTTTTGGTTGTAACTCACAGACACCCACTCAAAAGGGTAACCAGTCATGATCACATGCAACTGGCCTGTCTAGGAGTCCTTGCTTCAGGTAAGGCTGGATCTAGGATCTCAACATGGCACCGAGACTCCCCTGTGGGGAGGAGGAGGTTGTGACTTTGTTGTGTCCACCCTAGGGCAAACCTGACCCCTGCAACCAGCTTCAATATTGACAGACTTTCCTTGAGTTCTCTCAAGGAAAAGTTTTGGGTATCCTTGGGGTTTGAGGACATGTCTCCTTTCCTTTCCTGGGCTTCCAAGAAGGCAACAAGTCAGAGGTTACTAACTGGCAGCCTGCAGACTGGTCTGACTTTTGTTTTGCCCATAGAGGGATTTAAAAATTGGGGGCATTTCATACAGAAATCCAACTGTCCAGTTTTCCTTAGGCATTTGGGACTGTTGGCAAAATGCGGCCACTATTACCATGTAAAGGCAATACAACTGTGCCCCTTGATGGCGCTATCCCAGTCCTTACCCCTCTATCAACCCCACTCCATGTCACTCACTCACATCATCTGCCTGGGAGGGACCTCACCAATATGGCTCCATCAACAGCTGGGGGGCCAATCTAGGCCCAGATGGCTCAAGGGTACTCTTCCCTTGTAGCCTTCCTTATAGCTGGGAGTCATCTCTGGTCAACACCCAGAGTCACTGGGCCTTGCTCAAGGGGTAGGCTTGCAACTGTGGGCTTTATGCTTCCTTGCAGTCTCAGCATGATGGAACAAGGAGAGCAAGGACTTCCTTGCCTACCAGCCTCACCCCCAAACCTGGAGCAGAGAGGAGGAGCTACATTCTCAGAGACATCCTTCTCCCTCCAGGGAGGGAGTCTCAACCACCTCTGTTTGCTCCTCAGGTATAGGAACAAAATCCAAAACTGCTACCTGCATCAAGGTGTGTGTGCACATGAGGGAGACTGGTAGGGGGGAGATGGGGACGTTTTCAAAGCGAGTTGCTCCCATGTCACCAGGCATTTATCACTGAGGAATCTGAGATATTTGCACCAGTCTTTAGATGAGTTTCTCACCTGCCTCTAAAACCCAGGTGTGTCCTAGAAGCATTCTGGGCTAAGCTTCCCTAGCATTCCCCATACATTAATTGTCTAGGACTAGCACCAGGGAAGGATGGAGAAGCCTTTCCTTGGCTTGGGGTTATACTTGGCTTGAGAACTGGAACCTGGATCTGCTGTGACCTCTCCAGCCCAGATAAAAGGGATGAGCCTCAGGCCCGCTCAGTTCTCCCGAGAGCTTGTTCTTTCTCCCATGAGAAGCCTCCAGCTCAAACTGGCTTAAACAACAAAGGGAATTCCCTGGGTCCTGTAACTGGGATGGCTAAGGCCATGCTTGTTTCAGGTATGGCTGGATCCAGGATCATAGTGTCCTCAGGCTCATATGTTCATCCTCTCAACCTCACCCAGGCCTCCTAGCTCTGTATCTCTTTTCATGCTGGTCTCATCTTCTCCGCCTGGTGGGAAAGGTGGCTGCCAGCAGTCCCAAGCCTATAACCACAGGGTTCACAATCTCTAAGCTGAAAAAATTCTCTATCTCAAATCCCAAAGAAGCCTCTGCCTGGCCCTGTTTGAGTAAAGTGCTCACTCCTACAGATGTACTGGCCAAGGGGCTGTGGGTCCTGTGATTGCCATTTCCTCCAGAAGCAGCAGTGGGATAGGAGAGAGCAGATCACCGCAGGACAAGGGAAGCTGGGCCACAGAAGCAGCAGACAGCCATGATGGCATCTGCTGCAGTCTCCCTCCCTTGTTGGAGGTCTCTGGGGCCCAAGCTGGAGCTTCATCAATCAGTAGGTCTTTCCTACCTTTGGGAGGTGTGAAATTAAAAATCCAAGGGTTGCCAAGTTCCTGGCTTCTGTATTTCCCTAAACCTCAGGGTTGGAAGCTCCTTGGCTTGGTTTCTTTCTCCCTCTTGTTCATTAACCTTCTGTGACCAGGACAGAAACAACCCAGTAGCAAAAGGATCCTGCCCACGCACTGTGTTTAGGAGCTTGGGTCTTAAAATTTAGATGGGGCGGGGTTCAAACCCCAGCCTTCTTTTCACTAGCTGTGTAACCTCCAGCAGGTGACTTAACCCCCCTGTGCCTCAGTTTCCTCATCTGTAAAATGGGGATGTGCCTACCTCATTCACTGGGTTGTTGTGGGACAAGTGAGAGGAGCTGTAGAATCCACAAGCCCAGTGCCCAACATCCAGAAAGCACACGATATACGTCAGAGGTTACCCTGATGATTTAAGGCTTCTCAACCAAACACTTCAGACTCCTTCCGGAGGAGGCCCTCTTGTCACTGTTTCTCCTAGGACAGAAGGCTCAGCACCAAGAGCATCCGGAGGAAAGTGGGTGTCGGGATATAATTTCCCTCTTACTCTCCCGTTTAGCAACTGCTTGCATTTTCTGAGCAAATCCACTAAATCTGGAAGAGCATCATTCGGAGTGGTATCTTCCCCAACTGGCTAGAGAATGTTCTCTACAGGCTGAAATACGGGGCTTCTGAGAACTTCCCCCGCCCCACCCTGCACTCTGGAATCGCTCCTCCTGTAAAACGAATTGTTTGATGAGAATACAATAATTCTGTTCCAAACACTCTATTTCAGCCAATAAAACACGATGTTCCTTGTTTGCCTGATCATTTGCTCCAACCAAAAGCATTAAACGTTTTTGATTCAGATATACCTCAATTGTCTACCTCCTAAAACCCTGTGGGTTTCCTTGAGCTTATTCAGGAGTTACTCCGCTGCTGTTTATAAGACGCAAAAGCATTTTCAGCGGGGGTGGTACCACCCTCAAGGGGTTGCGAGTTGGTTCTTGGGGGAAAGGGGATGCGTACAAAATATAACATTTTTATATATAAGCGCAGACGTACAGTAGTAGTATCCTAGGGCTGCTGTAACAAATTCCCACACACTTGGTTAGCCTAAAACAACAGGAACGGATTCCCTCACCGTTCTAGGGGCCAGAAGTGAGATCAAGGCGTTGGCAGGTGTCCCTCCTAACACTAGGGGAGGATCCTTCCTACTTCTCGGGAGCTTTGGAGTCACCAGGAACGCCTTGGCTTGTGGCTGCCTCGCTCCCTGCTTGTCTTTACATGGCTTCTCTGTGTGGCTCCTGTCTTGTAAGGACACCAGGCACTGGATTTAGGGTTTACTGTAAATCTAGTACGATTTCAGCTTCAGATCCTTAACTAATTACATCTGCAATAACTACTTTCAAAGAAAGTCACATTCTAAGGTTCTGTGTGGACGCTAATTCTGAGGGGCAGGGGAACAACGCTATTTAAACCATTGCACAAGCACAGGGTGCATACAGAGGTACATGCATAGTTTATGAGTGGAATTAAATGCAGATTCCCTGGGTCCACTCAGCACTGCTGACTTGGAATCTTGAGGGTGCATTTCTGGATTCTCTTTGCCAGGTATCCAGGTGAAGGTGAGGGCCCTGCCATCCATCTTTCTGGGCCACTCTGCCTGGTTCCCTGGGGTTTGACCTAAGTCCTAGTGTGATGCTCAAGAACAGCCATAGTCCTGAGGTTGGGGGTTGGGTGGGGCCTTGTCCAGGGCACCAGCTGTCCTTCCTGTGAGCTTCCTTGGGACACGGAGCAGGGGTGCTGGCTGCCACACACATCATGGGGTTCTGAAAAGGCCCTCTTGTTTTGGAGCAGGAGGCCAAGGACTGTCACTTGGGGGAGCAGAGAAGGTGTGGTTCTCTTGTGGGACTGCTCTGGGGCACCCTGTCTATACCGGGTTTGGTTACCCAGCCCCACCCAATACATCCAACTGAGGGAGAGGAAGCAGCCCTTGCCTGCTTTGGTACAGTGCATGCATTCATTCTCTGGGACTTTGCCATGGATTTTTCTGAAACTGGGTAAGAGCTCTCCAAGGACCAGCCAGCTGACTCCTGCATGTGGTGGGTGTTGAGAAAGACAGAGGTCCCTGGGGCAGGCCAGCTGGAATCAGCTCTGAGCCATGAGTCACTGCTGACGTCTGTCCTGGGTAGAACTGCCTCCTCAGAAGCCTCCTGAGGTTTGAGGGGCCTAGAGAGGGGAGGACACACCAGGGCTCCCTTGGGGCCCAGAGGCTACCTCTGGGACCAATTCTTCCTCAGAGGCCAGGGGCCAGGTCCAAAGCAGCCTTCTGGGGCTTCTGTGGAGGCAGGGTCTCAGGGCACTAGCAGCTGTTGGGAGTTTGGGCAGGGCCTGGAAAGAGCCAGAAGAAAAAGTGCCAGGTAGCTCTCAGGGACAGGAAAGGCAGCTGTGGCTTTCAGACTTCTCTTCAGTCCATTTTTTCCCTCTCCTCACTTCGGTGCCTCCCTGCCCCGCCAAGGCATTTCCAAGGAATGTGGGTCCCCAAAAAGCGCCACTTGAAACCACTGACCTAAGAGTTTCCTGGAGCCCAAGTTTTCTGAGATACACACCCCTTTGTAAAAGCCAGTAAAAGCTTTGGGCATCACACTTGAATTGTTCCCGTATCAGGGCTCCTAAGAGTCTTGGAAAGCCCATCCATTAAGCCCAGGATTGAACCTTTTTCTGGAGACTTTCCTGATGCTCAAGTTTTATGAAGAGCATCCCAGCAGCCATGTGTTACCATGGCAACAGGACTCTTTGTGGTCAGGCCACCAAGACATCTGGTCCACATTCTGTGCCCAGGGGTCTTCCATCACTACCATGAGGTGGGAAGGGGATCCTTGCACCACCATAACTAGTCCATGTTAATCCCCAACTACCAATCCCAAAGCTTGATGAGGAGCTCTTGTACATTTATGTCAGCACGTGTTCCTACCCACTACTAGAGGTTAAGTGTTTGAATCTAAAAATCACCTTTCTGCCTCTGCTTCATGCCTCATCTGAGCTCCAAAAAATGCCCGAGTCCAAATTGTGTCTCTCCTTGAACAGTATGAGTGTTAGACTCTGTGGGTTGCCAGAGACCCCCAAGTCCAACACGAAGTGCCTCAAGCAAAAATGGGGATTTACTGGTCCTTGTAATTGGTCCAAGAATGATAGTGGCTTCAGGTATAGCTGAATCTAGGCACTTAAATTATGTCCCCCTTTTCTCTTGATTTGGTTCTTCTCCACATTCACTTCACTCTCCTTCTCCATGTGTCCCACACCCTGGCAGGTGGACACTCTCAGCAAAGTGTTTTTCCCCAAATTCTAGCAGAAGTTCCAGGGTGGGCTCTAGTGAGCCAACTGGGACAGGGGACTACCTCTGACCCCTAATTCATGCCATCTGGGACTTGATGGGATGGTACCAGAATGGGGGAGAGGAAGCACCCCAAAGGCAATGGTAGGGAGGCTCACAGCCTTGGCTCTTAGAGTTCTACCTTCACTGGGCATTCTGATTACCACTGGGAGGTGTCTGGATGCAAGAAACTGCAAGTTCTGATGGCTACTTCTGGTTTGTGAAGCACACTCAGCCCCTGTGTAGGGCAGATTGGACGTGCCAAGGAGTTAACCCCCAGGAGAAGCCCCCATCCCACACAATGAGAGCGTGTTGGCCGACAAACACCCCACCAGAGGCACAACCCCAAGATGTTCTCTGTATTCTCCTGGCTGCCCAGAGTGGGGAGCTGCTCACCAATGCACTGTGTACTGGCTTCCTTTCCTTCCCCACCTCACTTCTCTGTCCCCCACCAGGGGTTCTTGGGGTCACCTCCCAAATAAACTACTTGCCCTCACCTCTTTATTTCAGGTTCATGGCCTGGGAAGGATCCGGGTGAAGACCAAGGCACTTACTAAAAGAAGAGGGCCTGGGTGTTGGGCAGGCATGACAGACCCCTATACAAACAGGGAGGGTGAACGTAGCCTCTTTGCTGAACCAGGGACCCCTCCAGCACGCTGTGATGGACCCTCTTCAGCTCCCTCTGGCCTGAAATCCACCAAGCCCATGCACAGCACTGTACCCTCCCAGCTCAGCTGCCAGCCCAGCCAAGGGCAGAGAGCGATGCCCTCTGCGGAGGTCAGAGCTTCCAGGTCAAGGGTTTCTACAGCCCGTTGCCTCAGAATCTCTGAAGGTGCTTCCTGTAGATTCCCAGACTCCCTGTCCCTGAGATTTTGACTCGATGGGTCTGGGACGGGATCTGGACATCTGCAATCATACAACATTCCTGGGGAAAACACTCTGACCTGCCGCTGGGCTCGGGAACTGTGTCTCAGGAATATGCCGACGTGATTCAAAGGTGTCTGGGAACTTCTCCAAGCTCTTGTCAGTACTTCCTACCCCTGAACACTGGGAGCAAAATGTCCAAGCAGCCCAGGGACCAGTTGTGCCCTGGAAAAGAGCAAAACACAGAAAGAGACTTCCAGGTGGTGGTGAAACACAAGGTCCCCAGAGGAACATGTGAACTTGGTTGTTTCCATTTCTGGAAGGAGGACTTACAATGTGAAGAATTTGCCTAGTTCCTTAGGTGAGCAGCCACTGTCAAGCTCCTGGACGTGCTGTGAACTCGTTTTCTCTTCCCTCCAACCTGGGTCACAAGCCCAGAAAAGGGGCTGAGTTAGGCGGTAGAAATGACAGCTGCCTGGCCGTGGGTAGTGAGGGCTTTGGGTGATGGTTCACTAGGTGTAGGGTCAACTATGCCCAGGGATATTGGCAACCTGGCCTCTGGCTCCCACTGCAGGACCAAAACACAGCACCCTGGAGGAAGTATCACAGGGTGGCTCAGCGGGCCTCAACTTCAGGGGGAGAGACAAAAAGACACGCAGACCCACAGGCACATTCCTGCGGGAACTTGGGAGTCCGGGAAATTGGCCTGTGATATTTTACTTCTCGGAACCAAATTCTTCCCTTCTGAAGTGAAACTAGACCAGCAGAACAGTAGATGGACTGCAGGATGGGCTCGATTAGCCTTCTGGACCCAGGTCTCTTTGCAGCTCCTCTCACTAGGGGGTGGAGTCTGTCTCGGGGGTGGAATCTGGGTGCCTTTGGACCAGCTCACAGAACATGGTGGAAATGAGGTCATGCCAGTTCTGAGCTGAAGCTTCAAAGAGCCTTGTGTGCTTCTCTTCCAGGACCCCCGCCCCCACCCAGATCCCAAGCCTGAGCCAGCCTCCTGGGGGACGAGACACCGGTGGAGCTATGTCATCAGCTGTGGCCATCCCAGATAGGCCCCCAGTGGGCCCATCAGCTGTGGCAGACATACCAGTGAGCCCAACTGAGATCACCATCCCCAGCCCCCATCAACAGAATCGCATAGTTGACCCTGGAATCATGAAAAATAACTGTTTTTCAAAAGAAGCAGTAAATGACTATGGAGTATGATGCCTCCATCAGAAAGGATGAATACCCAACTTTTGTAGCAACATGGACGGGACTGGAAGAGATTATGCTGAGTGAAATAAGTCAAGCAGAGAGAGTCAACTATCATATGGTTTCACTTATTTGCGGAGCATAACATAACACGGAGGACATGGGGAGATGGAGAGGAGAAGGGAGTTGAGGGCAATTGAGGGGGAGATGAACCATGAGAGACTATGGACTCTGAAAAACAACCTGAGGGTTTTGAAGGGGCGGGGGGTGGGAGGTTGGGGGAGCCAGGTGGTGGGTATTATGGAGGGCACGCATTGCATGGAGCACTGGGTATGGTGTAAAACTATGAACTCTGTTACGCTGAAAAGAAATAAAATAAAAAAAAAACTGAAAAAAAAGGAAGCAGTAAATGCTTGTTGTTTTAAACCACCAAGCTTTGGACTGGTTACACAGCACTAGATAGTTACCAGTTATATGGTGTCTTAGCTTGCTCAAGCTTTGACTAATACCATATACTGGGTGGCTTCCAAATAACAGACGTCTATTTCCTATAGTTCTGGAGGCTGGAATCCAAGATCAAGGTGCTGGCAAATTCAGTTCTTGGTGAGGGCCCCCATCTTGGCTTGTGGACAGCTGCCAGCTCGCACATGGCCTCTTCTCTATGCATGTGTGGAGATGGTGCCCTCCTGTCTCTTCTCTTTGTAAGAGCGCTAATCCCACCCTGAGAGGACCACTGTTGTGACCTCATCAAAAACTAATTAAATCAAAGGCCCCACCTCCTAATACTACCACATGGGTTGGGGGGAAGGAGAAGAGGGTTTGGGCTTCAACATAGGAATCCTTGTGGGAGGATACATTCAGTTCATAATGTATGTCTCTTTGAATATCTGCTGGGAGCTACAGGACCTCTCTCATCTCTCATCCTCAAAGATCTGCTGAGCACAGGGTAATACCCATTCGTGAGGGTGGGGGGGAGCTGCCAGTTACTTCCTGAAGACCCTCCACGGCCACGGGTTCCAAACTCAGATACTCACGGGGCTGGCAGGCCACAGACTGCTGGGGGCTGCAATGACCTGGAGAAGGCAGGCCCACACAGGGACTGGGGATTCTCATCTCTGACAAGTCTTTGCCCTGGAAGGGTGTTGGTAGGGGCTGCGGACTCGCCCTCTTTTAAAAAGAAATCAGAAATCTTAAATTGTTTATCTCTTGACGTTTAAATGCTGGTAACTAATTTAAATCCGGTTAAGTCATGGTGCAGACTACACTTTTTCCTTCTTTCAAAACATGGTCCAGACCCGCCCACCTCCCCAAGTCTTGGCGTTACCTGGGAGCTCGTGAGAGACTCTTGACTCTTGTACCCCATCCTGGGCCAGAATCTGCATTTTAACAAGATCTCCAGGTGACTTGTGTGCACCACAAAGTCAGAAACCCTGGATCAAACGAACAGATCAGGGAGCTGGACGTGCTCTGGGCTGCCCGTTTATGACCCTGGATTCAGGTGACACAGCCCCGCCCTTAAGACCTGGGTACTTCCAGAAATCCACAACTCAGGCTTTAGTTGCCACCCAGGGGGCTCCTTTTATTATATCAATTTATTCAAGTGATTAAAAAAAACCCTCACTGGGCAGCAGGATACCAAAATAGAAGCTTGTAAACATGATTCCATCCCCCACCCCTTCGAAGGAGCTCCCTGTGACAGGACATAGAATTCTAATTGGCAAATTCTGCAATGAGGTTTGTGGAGAAGGGTCCCGTGATGTGGCCATCGTCTCTGTAATCCATCCCTGTCCAGGGGGGCTGGCTGGCCCCTGCCACTCAGTCACGGTGCGGTCATGGGGCGTCCTGTCGCTAGCGGCACTTCCTCAGGAGGCCAGAGGCTCTTTGGCACCACAGCAGGCCCTCGGGGGGACAGGCCACCCAGGCAGCAGACACAGGCAGGCAGGGAAGGAGGCAGTCTCTCTTTCTGGGGAGCACGGTATTGCTAGGGTTGCGTGTGTCATGGCAGGCGACCAGGGGAGGGCCTGAGGCCAGGTGAGGGGCTGAGGCACAGGTGCCAGGTGAGGGGCTGAGGCACAGGTGCCAGGTGAGGGGCTGAGGCACAGGTGCCAGGTGAGGGGCTGAGGCACAGGTGCCAGGTGAGGGGCTGAGGCACAGGTGCCAGGTGAGGGGCTGAGGCACAGGTGCTATCAGAAGCTTTGCTTGGCACCGAGGCTGAGAGCACCCAGATGATCAGCGGCCTTGAGGTTTCCCTTGCAGAAACGAGGCCGTGTCGAAATGAGCTTTCAGAGCAGGCCATGGCGGGCGGCTGGAGGATTCAGTCCTTAAAAGGGTTGTGGGCATCACCCTGCTGTTCCTTCTCCGCGGCCAGGAGCTCCCCGTTCATCTCCTGCAGCGGGTGGTAAACGTAGGCCCCATCCAGGTGCCGGCTCCGCTCTGCTCTCGAGCCAAGGAGCAAGGACACGTTCGCCACCGTGCTGATCAGCAGAAGGAAAACTAGGGCCAGGGTGAGGGCCAGCCAGGTGGTCCTGGGTGCAGAAGAGAGAGCCTCAACAGGGGGTTGTTGGGCAGCGCTGGAGGGGTTTCCCCTCCACCACAACAGAGGCAGAGTCGGGAGCCTCCAGGGAGAACACAACAACTGTTCAGGAGCGAAATGGGGCTGGCAGGGCCAGGGGGCACCCTCCAGACACACTTTCGGGGAGCAGTAGTAACAGTCCCTGTGTGTCATGCAGGCCAGCCCTGCCACATCTCCTGATATTTAAGAGAAACCATGAAAAGAAAAAAAAATTTTTTATGTGAATGTTGCTGATTTTCAGATGCTGCTAATAAACCTTGCATTTTTTAAATTATGCAGGGCAAATACAATACAGTTGGGGGATCTCATGATGATGCCCCAAGAGGCATCAGTTTGTATTCTGTGCTCTGGGGGATGTTCCAGAAACCTCAAAGGAGACATAGCAGGGAGAACTGCACCCCTTCCTCCCTCCCGGGAGCTGGCAGGGTCTTTCAACGATCCTTGTTTTCCTCCTTCATGTGAAATCTGTGGCTGAAGCCCTCAATGCAAAAGCAGACACAAGCACTTTGCTGGGGGCGGGGACATGCTTGTCAGCCCCCCAGGGCTCCCCTTCCCTTGCCGGCAGCTGTCAGTGGGATCCAGGTCTGCACTGGGGAGAAGGGGCTCAAAGTCTCACACCTGAGGAGCCTGAACTTAAGACCAGGGGCCAGGTGCTCCCAGGAGCCACTCTGGGAGCATTTTCAAAGCATGTTTCCAGGGGTTTTCTTCAGGTGTGGTTCTGGCCCTTCAGAGCCTCACCCCAGGCTCACTGAGTCAGGACATCCAGGAGGGACGTGGAATCTGCATTATTAATGATAAGACTGTCCTCCAGGACATCGCCAGGAGCTTTTCATTCATACCCACACCTGATTCCCACCTCCAGTGTGGGTGGGGCTGGGCCATGAGCTGAGAGCTACAAGAAAAGAAGTTCTCAGAGTGTGGTCTCCATGCCAGCAGCATTAGCATCCCCTGGGATCACCCTGGAAATGCAGATTCTCAGCCTCCACCCCAGACCTACTAAAACAGAAACTCCAGAGAAGGGACCTAGCAATCTATTTCAGCACCCCCACCCCGAGGTTTGCACTAGCAAACAGAAAGCCCACCACAGAGCGGTGCTCGAGAAATGGTGTGAGTTCCTCAAGGTTGGCACTTCTGTACCAGACACCAGGACCCGAGAAAATAAGTCGTGAGTCTTACAGGGAAAGGAGCCCCGATGTCCTGCCCCTTCGACTCCCACTGGGGTGGTGACCAGGGTCCTTCTCACCATCTCCCAGGCCCACTTGGGTGGCTGTGAGCTCAGCTGTGACTCTCTCTGTGCTTACACTGAAGAAACATCACCTGGGTGGCTGATGTCACCTCCCAGCCTTGCCCAGTCCCTGAGCAGAGGCCATACCTCACAGGTGGAGGGAGAGGGGGTTTCCTCCCATCCCGGCCCCAAGTCCCACCAAATCTCCTACCCGGTGAGAAGGGAGAGTTCTCCTGTTCTCGGAGTGGTCTCGGATGGCCGGAGACACTGTTTCACTGTAAGACAGCAGAGAGAGGCTGACATGCTGGGAGGGGAGGGGTGTGCCCCATTTGTCCCCCAGGAGCCTGGGAGGAGCCATACCTTGGGAGAAGATGCTGTTAAGGGCTGGTGCCTGGGCCAGGCTGCAGTTGCCAGTCTGGGGGTCACAGGGACACTGGTGCTCACACTTGCAAGGCATCTGGCAGCCTGGCCCGTGCCAGCCAAGGGGACACTCTGTGGAGAGGAGGCAGAAGTGGAGGCCTCAGTGGCAGGGCCTCTCTCTGCACGGACAGGATGGGCCCCAGGTGTGTGCAGAGCTGGGCTGAAGCAGAAGTGACCCTGGGGTTCCCCCAGGCTAGACCCTGGAGGTGCCCCTAGGTGGCACTTCCTCCCAGCTGACTTGGGGCCCGTGTAGCTTACCCTGCTCACAGGTGTCTCCGGTGAAGCCAGGAGGACAGGTGCAGGTCCCCTGGATGGGGTCACAGGCAGCTCCGTTCTGACATCTGCACTTCATAGCACAGTCCGCCCCGAAGGAGCCATTGCTGCAAGCTGGCCCGGGGAAAGGGGAGTCATTTCAAAATCCAGCCCCACCCCACCTAGGTGAGGGCCAAGAAGACTGCAAACAGATGTCAGTCACCCTAAGTGGCCCTGTAGGTTCATATATGCTTCCAACAGAAAGTTAAGGAGAACACACTTCAAGGCAGGCCCTGACACTGAGCCTTCCTGGAGCTTTCTGTCTAGACGGATGGGTGGCCAGGGAGCCAGGAAGCAGACATGGATGTGCAGGTGGGGACAAGCGCAGCAGCAGCAGACCGCTGGAGGGGGTGGGGCGGGCAGGCGTCGGGGGACAGGGCAATTGAGCTGGGATCTGGAGGAGCAGAGCTGGGTCAGTGAGTTGGGGAGGAGCTGCAGCACCCGGCAGGTCAGGCTAAGGGCTTCATCCTTCTGCATCCTCAAAAGAAAGCCCTGAAGGATCTGAAACTGTGGATGGCTGCAGTGGGTTGAACTGTGTCCCCCCAAAAGATATTGTGTCCTGGGGCACCTGGGTGGCTCAGTGGGTTAAAGCCTCTGCTTTCAGCTCGGGTCATGATTTCAGGGTCCTGGGAACGAGCCCCCCATCGGGCTCTCTCCTCAGCAGGGAGCCTGCTTCCTCCTCTCTCTCTGCCTCTCTGCCTACCTGCGATCTGTCAAATAAATAAATAAAATCTTAAAAAAAAAAAAGATACTGTATCCTAATCCTCAGAATCTGTGAACATGACCTCATCTGGACACATAGTCTTTGCAGATACAATTAAGTGAAGACCGTAGAAGATGAGGGCACCGGGATTTAGAGTGGGCCCTAAATGACCTGGGGTCTGTGTAAAGGAATGGAGAGACAGACATGGGCAGAGACTGGAGGGATGTGGCCACAAGGCAAGGAATGCCCGGAGCCATCGGGAGTTGGAAGGGCAGGAAGGAGCCTCCCCTAGACCTCTGACAGGGAGTGAGGGCCCCGTAGACCCTTGATTTTGCAGTTCTGCCCTCTGGAACTGAGACAGCGTAAGTGCTATTTCAAGCCACGCAGTTTATGGAATTTGTTGTGGCCGCCGTGGGAAACTAATGCAGTGATTTACAGTCAGGTGAGAGCAAGAACCAGGAGGAGGATAAAGGCAGCTGCCACGCTCACCCTCTCCCCATGGGGCCAGGGGCGGGGAGCACCTGGCCTGGCGGCTTTTACCTTCACTGCAGTTGGAGCCTGTCCATCCGGCTTCACAGCGGCAGCCAGCTGCCAAGACAAGACCAAGGAGGCCAGGTGAGGGCCTGGGCAAGGCCAGGGCAGGG
Source organism: Mellivora capensis (assembly GCA_004024625.1). Lineage (NCBI taxonomy): Eukaryota > Metazoa > Chordata > Mammalia > Carnivora > Mustelidae > Mellivora > Mellivora capensis. Next base: position 145,262 of record PISX010000088.1, on the reverse strand, counting down.
AGGGCTGGGAGTCCCAGTCACAGCTGCTGCCCAGGAGATCCCACTCACTCTCTGTGCAAAGCCCGTGCAGGCTGCAGTTGGAGGGGCCACAGTCCAGCTTGTCGCAGGCTGTGCCCTGCCAGAAGTTTCCTGTGCACTGGCAGCGCCCCTCCACACAGGTCCCGTGGCCGCTGCAGTCAGGTGGCTGGCAGCGGGGCTCGTGCACACACACCACAGTAGACACGCGGCGTGGACAGCGCCACATGTTGTCCTGGCTGTGGGAGGGGGTGACACAGTGTGTAAAGAGGCCAAGGCACTGACCATCCCCCAGTGGACCCCGCCTACCCCCTACTATAGTTCCCAAGGGCTGTCTCTCTCTCCACTGCCTGTTCTCCAGCCTTTTAGAGGTTCTTCCCACCCTGACAATCTCTTCCAACCCCAGGGCCTTTACACATGCTGTTCTTGCTGCCCGGAAGGTTCTCCCAGCCCTGCCTCGCCACCTCTTCAACCCTCAGAGCCCAGCTGAAGTTCCATTACTCTCAAAGAGGTCTTCCCTGACCTATAAAACCCCTTTCATTGGCATCAGGACACTGGCACAGTATGTATAATTTGACTCTCTTCCTGGAAGCAGTGAGAGGCAGGGATCTCGGCTCTTCCTGCTCATGGCTGAATCCTTAGTGCCTGGCACGTAGTAGGTGCTCAATCTTTGTTGAATGAGACAGCTGAGGACAGGCCTGGACATAGATCTCAAGAAGGGGGCTCTGGTATGCTTACCAGTGATCTGATGGGTAACTGGCCAAGGTCCCGTTGAGCACGAAGGTGGCAGAGCCCCCTCCATCCAGGTTGATGGCGTTGACCACATCCTGTTTCAGCAAGAACTCTGCCATCTCCCACAGGTTAATGCTGAAGCACAAGAGCATTAACGTTGACTGTGTCTACTGCCTTTCCAGTCTAACTGGTCTTCCTTTCTGTGGTGGACAGTATCACCCCCACTGTGGCGGCAAATTCCTAAATGGGATTTCCCCCAAAATGTCCATCTTAATCCCTGGAAGCTGTGACTATAATGAGAGGTCACCCCCCTGACTGTGCTATTTTACATGGCTCAGCTGTCCACAAGTGGGGACACTGTCCTGGATTATCTGGGGGGCCCAGTGGAATCACAAAAGCTCTTAAAAGCAGACCTTTCCCTGGCTGCTGGCAGAATGTGGAGCGAGAGAGACTGCAAATACAAAGGGGAAGAAGGGACTGGACGAATGTTTGCTGGCTTGAAGATGGGGTGTGTAACATGCACAGGAAGGAATGTGGGCAGCCTGAAGGAGCTGAGGGTCCCATGGCCAACAACCAGCAAGAAAACACAGATTGCAGCCCTATAACCACGAGGAACCGTATCTGGCCAACAACTCGAATGAGCTAAGAGGATTCTTGCTCTGACGCTCCAGATGAGAGCCTCCCTGAAAAATGGCTTGATTTTTGGGGTACCTCCATGGGATTCCTCCAACATGGCACCCTGTTGAGCCCTCCAGACTTCTGACCTACAGAAATGTGATCTACCAGATGGGTGTGGTTTGTGCTTGTCTGTTACACAGAAATAGCAAACTAATACACTCTCTTCACAGAGGAAGAAACTGAGGCTCAGAGAGGTTGAGAGACTTGTCTGTGGCCACAGAGCTAGCAGGTGGCAGAGCTGATATTCGAACAGAGGTCTTCTCCCTACTAACTTTGTGTTTACTTCCCATCACCCTATCTGGGGCTCAGCAGGGCAGAGGCCCAAGTTGGGGAGAACTGAAAGGAAGTGTGTAGAGAGAGATGAGTTCTCAGAAGTGAGACAGATCTAGGAACTGTTTTGTGTGGGAAGGCAGGGGACAGATGGATGTGAACATCCCCTGTTGGGATTCTGACGGCCAGCTGTCAGTGGGCTGAAGTTCCTCAAAGCAGGACTCGGCCCAGGCCGGTGGTCCCAGTTCCTGGCACTCACCCCCGCTGCTCCGTCTGCCCATCTGCGTGGAAGAGCACCAGCTGCCCTTTCCGGTCATGTCCCACAGCTGTCCTGGCTGACATCACGTTCACAAATTTGTTAAAGGAACCTAAAAGAGAAGAAGCCTGGCTGATCACCTGGCTCTCTGGGAAGCCTCCTGGGCTCTGCCTGTTATTTTTGGCCAGTCCAATGCCGTTCTCCACCTCTCGATCCGTGCCATCCAGTTTTTCACTTAGACATGTATCGTCCTGCCTCCCCTCTGCCCCATCCCACTCTGTCTCCACATAGCCGCTGGATGGCCCGTCTCAGGTGTAAATTAAGTGACATCAGCCTCCAGGGGAAAACCCTCTAATGACTTCCACTGTTCTCAGCACAAAACCCAAGGCCCAACATGGCCACTCTGGCCTGCTTCTCCTTCCTCAACTCTGGGGGCTCCCCCCTCACCATCCTGCAGCCACTTTCTGCTTTAGGGCTTCTGCACCTTCTGTTCCCTCTGGCTGGACTGTGCTTCTCCTCAGCTCTTCCTGCGATTTGCTCTTTCCAATCTAGGGCACCTCCTCAGTGAGGCTTCCCTTGACTGCTCGATCTGAAACAGCCATTTCCACAACAGGGCCATAGCATCCCTTCCCACCCCACTATTCCACATCCCAGAGGTTCTCAAACTGAATTACCCAAGGGGTTTGTTAAAACACACAGGTCTGAGCCTTACCCCCAGGGATTCGGGATTCTGATTCACAGCTCCTGCCTTCTACCTATCCCCTCTGCTCCAACTTTATTTTTCCTTCTTAGCACTTACCACTTCCTTTCAGCAAATTACATATCTATTTCCTTTCTTCTGTAAGGTCCCAAGAGCAGGGACCTTATTTGTCATAATCCCCATAGATCCCCTGTACCTTGAAATGTACTTGCTCAAAGACTTAAGAATAGCTTCCCCCACCAGCCCAGAGGTCCTGGTTCTCAACAGGACTGTGCCACACCCCGTTGCCAAACCTGTCTCCTGCGTCTCATCACACTCGGTCGCCTGGCTTTCGTTGATGTACACACTTCCGTTGCGGATCAGCCACACGACCCCACTCAGCAGCTGCACAAATGGGTTCTGGGTTTCCAGCACCTCCTCTTCAGACAGGTATCTGGACACAGAAAAGGTGTGCAATTCTCTCACCAGCAGGGACAACTGCAGGTAGCAGGGCTCCCTCCTACCTCCCCTCCTCAGGTTGGCTGCTTGATTCCTCCTGGTGTCCCAGGAACCATCCTGTCCTGAGTGCAGCCTTTGTAAACAGTCTATGAATCCCAGTTAATATTTCATCTAATATAAACAATGATTCTCAACAGATTTCAAGTTCATCTCTGGCCTTCAACCTCCTAGGCCATCACTCTAGTCAAACGACCACCTGATGCTTACTGACAACTTATAATTGGTCTCTTGCTTCTACTCTGGTCCCTCCAACCCAGCCTCCAGCCAGGATTAGAGCATGTTTTTATTTTTATTTTTTAAAAAAGATTTTATTTCTTTATTTGAGAGGGACAGAGTGAGATCAAGGGAGAGCATGAGCAGGGATAGAGGGAGGGAGAGAAGCAGACTCCCCTGCGGAGCAGGAAGCCCGATGCCTGACGGAGAGCTTGATCCCAGGACCCTGAGATTACCACCCGAGCCAAAGGCAGACAGACTCTTCACCAACTGAGCCACCCAGATGTCCCTAGGGCATTTTAAAAAAAATTTTATTTATTTATTTGATAGAGAGATCACAAGTAGGCAGAGAGGCAGGCAGAGACAGAGGGGAAGCAGAGGCGGATGCGGGGCTCGATCCAGGACCCTGAGATTATGACCTGGGCTGAAGGCAGAGGCTTAACCCACTGAGCCACCCAGGTGACCCCCAGAGCATGTTTTTATTTTTTTTAATTTATTTTAAAAATTATTTATTTATTTATTTGTGAGAGAGGGGGGCGAGAGAGAGAGAGAGAGAGAGAGAGCGAGCACAGGCAGAGTGGCAGGCAGAGGCAGAGGGAGAAGCAGGCTTCCCGCCGAGCAAGGAGCCCGATGTGGGACTCGATCCCAGGACACCGGGATCATGACCTGAGCCGAAGGCAGCCGCTTAACCAACTGAGCCACCCAGGCGTCCCCAGAGCATGTTTTTAAATAACCAAAGTCAGTCCTGTCATCCTCTGATACTCTGTTCCTTCCTTCAGTCACTCACACACACCAAACCCCTGTGCATCTTTGAGCCTTAGACTTGCTGTTCCTTCTGACTGTAGTTCTCTTCCTCTAGTTCTTGGCTAACTTGTGATTAATCTTCAGGTCTCAACCCAGAGGTCACCTTCCCTAAAATCCACACTCCATTTACATTGGTTCACCCTGTTCCTTGCTTCTTTACACGCATGCAATCTGAATTTATCTTAATCATTTCCCCGGCTTTTATTTATTTTTCCTAGTAATGGGAGTGTTCCCTGAAGACAAAGGCTGTCTGCTTGTTCACTGCTATATCCCCAGCGCGCAGCACACTGCCTGACACAAAGCAAGCACTCAGTGATACTGGGAGATGACCAAACGCTGCAAGAAAAGTATTACTATCCCCATTCTGCAGAACGCAAGCGGATGCTCAGCTTTGTCAGGTGACTTGAACCCAGCACCACGGCTACAACCCAAATCTCAAGTCCTCTGCCCTCGACAGTCACGAGGCTCCCTGCCTTCTCACCCGGTGACCAGGGTCCCGTCGCGGCGGATCCCGAACTGCGCGTTCTGCAGCCCCCCGGCGCTGCTCACCCGGCGCCCGGCGCTCACCACGTTCCCCAGGCACTCGCCCGTGCTCATGCGGAAGAAGCCGCCGTTCTGGGCAACTCTGCAGCCCGCCGCCCGCGCCGTCTCCTCCACGGTAGCGCGGCGCCTCGAAGCGCAGCCGCCCGACCCACCGGGCTCCAGCACCGAAAAGGTGCGCAGGGGCTCTGCCACCCGCGTCAGGTGGCCAGGCACCGCGCGGTCTGCGAAGTATGAAACGAAGGTGCGCACCGCCGGGCCGCGGGTGCCAGGGGTCGCCGGGGTAGGTGGCCAGCTCTCGTGGTGGCGGCTTCCGGCGCGCACCCTTGGGCAGTCCCGGGCGGAGCGCGCGCGCACGCGGGAGTAGGGCAGCAGCAAGTCGTCGTCTCGGGAGGCCCTGAGGGGACAGGGCGGCCGTGAGCTCGGAGGGCTGTGTCCCAGGCGGAGTATCCCCGAACCAGACTCACGCCTCCAGACCTTTACTCACCCCCAGTCGAGGCCGCTGGTCGCCTCCGTGAGGAAGCAGAGCAGCTCAACGAGGAAGAGAAGCCAGCGACCCATGGAGGCCGCCATGTTGGGGCCGGGCCTCCGATCACGTGGGATTCCCCCACGTGACTCAAGATTTTTGGTGGCCGATTTCAACCTGGACAGGCTAGCTTAGGTTCCTTTGGATATCCCGAGATCTTCTCCTAAAGTTTACTGTTTTGTTTGTTCAGAAGGCGCGTGACTTTGGTTTGTTGGTGGGAACGTTTCGTGTTAATGTAATTTCAGACTTACTGGAGGTTTTTTTTTTTAAGATTTTATTTATTTATTTTAGAGACCACAAGTAGGCAGAGAGGACGGCAGAGAGAGGGGGAAGCAGGCTCCCGCGGAGCAGGGAGCCCAATACGGGGCTTGGTACCTGGACCCTGAGATCATGACCTGAGCCGAAGGCAGAGGCTTAACCCACTGAGCCACCCAGGCGCCCCCTTACTGGAGGTTCTAAGAGTAATGTAAAGAGCTCCCATATACCTTCTACCTATATTTACTAGTTAACTTTTGTCCCATTTAATTTTTCATTTCAACTTCATTCGTGTATGTCACTCCCCCAACCCCCCACCATTTGCAACCAAGTTGCAGACCTCGCGATCCTTCACCTTGATACTTTATATATCTTTTTTTTTTTAAAGATTGTATTTATTTATTTGACAGATCACAAGTAGAGCAGCAGGCAGAGAGAGAGAGAGAGAGAGAGAGAGAGAGAGAAAGAGAAGCAGGCTCACCGCTGAGCAGAGAGCCGGATGTGGGGCTCCATCCCAGCACTCTGGGATCATGACCTGAGCCGAAGGCAGAGGCTTAACCCACTGAGCCACCCAGGTGCCCCTACTTTATATATCTTTTACCGACAAGGACATTTTCCTACATAACCACAGGCTAAGTAAAAGTAAGACATTTTACATTAATAGTTTATTAACTAATTCACAGTTCATACTCAAAATTTGCCAGTTTTCTGTATGATGTCCTTTAGAGCTATTATCCCCACATCTAGGATCCAATCCAGGGGCTGCATTTCTTGTTATGTCTCTGTGGTCTCCCTGATTCTGGACCAGTTTCTCAGCCTTGGTCTCTTACAACCTTTGCTGTAGTTTTCATTGTAGGTGAGTTTTGGAGCCGAGGGCCAAGAAATAATTCTTGAGACTTCTTTGGTGCAAAAAGGTGGTTTTTAATTAATTAATTAATTAATTATTTGACAGACACAGATCACAAGTAGGCAGAGAGGCAGGCAGAGAGAGAGGGGGAAGCAGGATCCCTGGCTGAGCAGAGAACCCGATGCCGGGCTCGATCCCAGGACCCCGGGATCATGACCTGAGCCGAAGGCAGAGGCTTTAACCCACTGAGCCACCCAGGCTCCCCGAAAAGGTGGTTTTATTAAAGCATGGGGTCAGGACCCGTGGGCAGTAACAGCACCTGCACTGGGGTTGTGAGAAATGGCTGATTATATACTATAGGGTTTGGGGAGGTAAGGACAAAGGGAGGTGTCCAAAAGCACTTTCATATGCTAAAGAAGACTTTGAGGCTACTGGAGGCCTTGCTATTGTCAAGCTAAGGTTTTTACTGGTAGCAAAGCATTAACATTAAGATAGTTGAGAGTTGGGGCGCCTGGGTGGCTCAGTGGGTTAAAGCTTCTGCCTACAGCTAGGATCATGATCCCAGAGCTCTGGTCATGATCCCAGGGCTCGGGTCATGATCCCAGGGTCCTGGGATCAAGCCCCGCATCAGGCTCTCTGCTAAGCGGGGTGCCTACTTCCCTTCCTCTCTCCCTGCCTGCCTCTCTGCCTACTTGTGATCTCTGTCAAATAAATAAATAAAATCTTAAAAAAAAAAAAAAAAGATAGTTGAGAGTTTCTGGAGGAAGGTCATTCTTCCCACAGGGAGTCGGGGGAAGAGGTGAATGGGAGGGGGAAGGGGTGCTTGTGGGTTGTCAGCTTCTGCTTTGCCCTCAGCTTACCTTCTGCTTCCTCATCAGATAGATGTGAAGGGATGTCTTTCTAATCTTTACATCTAGGCTGCAAAAAGTCTTTAGCAAACAAGCCCAGACCTGCTACCAGTTTCCCTGTCCCCGGAAGTCCTCTTTCCTCTATGTCGACTGGAAGATGTGGGTACAGGCAGTCTCTAGAGAGTTCTGACCTTCGGTCTCCTTCCAACTGTATCACTCCTCTGATGAACACATAACAAGCACATAATACCTAAGCACATAAGTCCCATGGAAGCTCTCCATTTGCTGAGCAGCCTATTACATTAATTAAACAAGGAGGCCATTAGATTGATATGGCTTTATGCCATGTCTGCTGTTAAAAAACAAAAGTCAACTGAGTAAATTTAAAGATCAAATTGACTTTATTCGATGACTCAAGAATAAGGCAGCATCCCATCTAGCAAACAGAAAGAAGCTCCGAAGAGCTATACAAAATGAAAGGCTTTTATAGGCAGAAAGGGAGTGAGACAAAGAAAGAGTGGATTGTTTCAGGCAAGGTCACCTTCCTTTGAGGGAAGGGCAAGGGCCTATAGTACAGATGACTTCACTAGTGCTGACTAGGTAATTGACTGGTTAAAGGTTTCATTCCTGGAAGAGGCTGAAACTAATTAAGTCAGATATTAAGTTTTGGTTGGCTGACATGGGGCTTGGCATATGTTACTCCATTAGGAGGCTGTTGTCTCTTTTTTACTTTTTTTTTTTTTTAAGATTTTATTTATTTATTTATTTGACAGAGAGAAAGATCACAAGTAGGCAGAGAGGCAGGCAGAGAGAGAGGGGGAAGCAGGCCCCCTGCCGAGCAGAGAGCCCGATGCGGGGCTCAATCCCAGGACCCTGAGATCATGACCCGAGCCGAAGGCAGAGGCCCAACCCACTGAGCCACCCAGGTGCCCCTTTTTTACTTAAAAAAAAAATTTTTATTTATTTATTTGACAGAGAGAGATCATAAGTAGGCAGAAAGGCAGACACAGAGAGAGAGAGGGAAGCAGGCTCCCCGCTGAGCAGAGAGCCCGATGTGGGGCTCAGTCCCAGAACCCTGGGATCATGACCTGAGCTGAAGGCAGAGGCTTTAACCCACTGAGCCACCCAGGCACCCCATCCTTTTTACTTTCTTAAAAGCTAATCTCTCCACACAGTGTGGGGCTAGTACTCAATGACCCTGAGGTCAAAAGTTGTATGCTCGGGGTGCCTGGGTGGCTCAGTGGGTTAAAGCCTCTCCCTTTGGCTCAGGTCATGATCCCAGGGTCCTAGGATTGAGCCCCACATTGAGCCCAGCATTGGGCTCTCTCTCTGATGGGCAAGGAGCCTGCTTCCCTCCTCTCTCTCTGCCTACTTGTGATCTCTGTCTGTCAAATAAATAAAATCTTTTAAAAAAAATTAGTATGCTCTGTGACTAAGCCTGTCAGGCACCCATCTTTCTTTCTTTTTTTCTTTAACACTGCCTACAGAAGCAAACCAAGATGGGTATCAAGGAGGACACTTGATGTAATGAGCATTGGGTGTTGTATGCACATGATGAATCACTAAATTCTACCCCTGAAACTAATACAGTATATGTTAACTAAATTGAATTAAAATAATTAAAAAACAAAAAGAAGAAACAAACCAAAACCTAAGCCTATAACTGCCTCAAGGTTATGAGATCAAAATGTTAAGGATGACCAATTGCAAACAGCTTTTTAAAAAAATTCTTTTTCATTTGAGAGAGAGTATAAGTTGGGGAAGAGGCAGAGACAGGGAGAAACAGACTCCCCGCTGAGCTGGGAGCCTGCGGATTGGGGGCTCAATCCCAGGACCTGGAGATCATGACCTGAGCCTAAGGCCGACGCCCAACCCTCTGAGCCACTCAGGGGCCCCACAAACAGCTTTAACTAACAGCCAACTAGACATAAAGCTATAGGCAATCAATTTCCTTTCTTTGTTTGCTTTCTCACTTTCTTAGTAGAGGTCTTTCCCCTGGCTCATATCCACTTCAACTGGGTGATATATTGCATTACCCATTATACAGAAAAGGAAATGGAGGCACAGAGAGGGCAAGCTACTGACCTAGGGTCACACAGTTGTTAGCAGAGGAGGCAGGTGATTCTGAAGTTTGAGCTCACAACTTCTCCTGTACGTATTTACATCTTAAAGGGAAATACTTTAAAAACACAATGATTTGTTTAACAGAAATCCTCATTTACAGTGGACATTTTTATCTTGATCGAGGGACCTATTGGGAACACGCTTTTGACAGGAACATTGTTGGAGCACCTAAAATCACAGTGGGGTGAGTATGAGCACCGAGGGGATGTTGTAGGGAAGCAAATTTTGCCACCCCAAGATGTGCCTCTTTGGCATACTGATCATCTTTTTAAAAAATTTTTTTATTTTTATTTTTTTTCATACTGATCATCTTAAGCTGGTTATTTTTTAAGAAACTGCAGACACAAGGGAAGTTCTGAAAACAGAATTTACCCTTTTGTGAGTGTGTTTTCATCTTGTTACCAGGAAGAGGGGGTGGATGATCCTAAATTTCTAGAAACTTATGAGTAGAGACAGCACGGACTTCAGTCCACTCTTGTTTACCATGCTTTCCCCTCCCATAAGGGACCCTCCCAGCCCCAACATCTCTCGTCTTTAGCCGGGAATGGTATTTAGGGTGACCGCTTAGGCCACTGCAGGGACTTACTCAGTTTTCCTGGGTCTCTCTCATGTAGACAGGCAGTATGCACGTCTCTTACACTTCTTTTTTGTTTTGTTTTTCTCCTGTTAACTTGTCTCATGTCAACTTAATTTCCAGACCAGCCTAAAGAATCTTGCAGGGTAGAGGGGGAGGAACCTTACTTATACCTCTGGATATATGTATTGAGGTCACTTCCCCAGTGTCAACCGTAGATGTTCCCTTTATCTACCACCTGATATGATACAAGTCCAGGCCTTGGCAACCCCACAGTTCTCAGCCTTGGTGAGCATCATCATCCCTTGGGAGCTTGCCAAGGAGACATGTCCCCAGGACCCCTCCTGGGGGCTGAATGAGAATCTCTAGGGACAGAGCTAGAGAGTCTGCATGTTTGTTTGTTTCTTTTTTAAAGATTTTATGTATTTGAGAGAGAGAGAGAGAGAGAGAGGGCGAGCGCACAAGACGGGGGAGGCTCAGACAGAGAAGCCGACTCCCCACTGAGTGGGGGGTCTGAGACTCAATCCAGATCCTGGAACTCCTGGGATCATGACTTGAGCTGAAGGCAGATGCTTAACTGACTGAATCACCCAAACGCCTGAGAATCTACATGTTTAACAAGATTTCCCCAGGCTGATCCTGATGCCAGCGGCCACAGGCCACACGTGGAAAAACTCCTTTAGGAAGGTAGAGAGCCAGTGCTGGGTGTTTAGAATATGGGAAGTGAAGGCCCACCTCCACATTATGTTAAATGTCCATGGGATTCATCTCCAGTGAGAGGCTAAGGTCTGGGGTGGGAGAGTGGTAAAGAGACTCATCATTGGTGTTTTTACCTCTTCTCAGTGCCCTACAGCCCTCATAACCCAAAGATGTGACAGTTCAAGTGGGGTTCATCTTGCAAATTTTTCTTCCCATGTCCCAGTTTGCTTTAGGATTCCCTTTTCCTGAAAGTGGCTTATAAACCCAGATTTCCGCTAGAGTCATTGCCCCCCTCATCCCCACCCTTGTTGGGTTAATTAAGCCTTCTAAAAATGTATCAATGTCAGGGTCCAGTGACTAATCCATCTAGAATGCAGGAAGGACACGGGGTGAGACATAATCCCCCTAATCCGGTTATGTGCTGCCCACCCTCTCTAGGCTGTGTGCCTGTCTTGGTAAACTTTGCTTTGTGATGCAGTGTGTGGAAGAAATCCTTGAAGCCTACGGAGTGCCAAGTAGGTATTAAATTCCGGCCCTTGGTTCCTCAAGAAAACTAGCAACCCAGAAGTAAGTCAAACTTGTCAGCGAAATCCAGGAGCATTTCTGTTTGCCTGATAACTTAAGAGCACTTTCAGGAAAGCATTCAGGGGCACCAGAAGAGGATTAGACAGAGGAGACTAACTCACAAGAGAAAGATTTAGAAGAACCACTGGCCCCCACAGGATTATTCAGCTGAGCACAGAAGGAGCATGGGTGTTTGAATTCAGATTCTCCACTACAACTCAGTACTCACACAGGGATGATCAGCAACTACTTTTCACTCCGAAGCAAAGCAAGGTGATGGACTTAAAGAACTTTCAAGTCCAGGGGTACCTGGGTGGCTCAGTGGGTTAGAGCCTCTGCCTTTGGCTCAGGTCGTGATCCCAGGGTTCTGGGATCGAGCCCTGTGTCCTGGGATCAAGCCCCGTGTCGGGCTCTCTGTTCAGCAGGGAGCCTGCTTCCCCCTCTCTCTCTGCCTGCCTCTCTGCCTACTTGTGATCTGTCTGTCAAATAAATAAATAAAATCTTTGAAGAAAAAAAAAGAACCTTCAAGTCCAAAGGACTGGGTTTTTAGATGATTTTTCGACCCCAGTCTTCTTTTGACATGCCTCTGTACATAGCCCGATATCTATACCACAAACAGTGGCTGGACCCATGATAACATTCCAGAAGGTCTTTCCTCCAACACTAGATTAGTGTCAGAGTTCCAAGGAATTGTATGTCAGCTGTACTTCAGGAAAAGAAAACAGAACTGTAGCTGACATGCTCAGGTATACTCACACTGAAGCAGAACACCAGGGAGGAAGCACGTGCTGGGAATAAGAAAAGGGCTGACAAGTCAGCTCTCCATGCCCACGGCTTCGGGACAAGCTCCCCAGGTAATGTGACATCATCCCTGCCGCTGCAGGAGGTAACGCTCACCTGGCACCTACTGTGTTATAGGAATCGTTCTTGGTACCCTGCAAAGATGATGGTCACAGCACTGCAAGTAATCCTCAGGCAGGTGCTGTAATTATCCCAGTTGTACTGATGAGGAAACAAAGTCGCAGAGACGATAAATGCCTTGCCGAGGACACAGAGCTCATCAGCGGGACAGCTGGGATTTGGACTCACACAGCCTAAGCACAGGTGCACCATTAACCTCGATGCCACACTGCCTTTTGTCAAATGACACGGCTGTGGCAGGACACGATACGGCACTGCAGAGTTCCCTGCACGGATAGAAACATTCTGTGGCCCTATCTCAAGTTCGGTCATGACTCGAACCGTTGCGTTCAGAGACCCTTATTTCTCCCACTGGGGAAGAGGCAACCGTTGACATCTGAACAAACTGCCTTTAAGGCTCACGTTATGGGTCTCCTTGGAATTTGTGTCGTGACTTGAAACAGAGCCCTAGAAGTTGTCCCCACGGCTGAGAAACACGACTCGACTGCACTCTAAATTTATTCATCTGCTCCCACGCCTGGCTCCAGCCCCACATCACCTTCCCTGGCCCTGCTCCCCAAGGGGACGAAGCTGGGCTGCTTTGCCAGTTGTTTCTTCTGCTGCCTCCTTGTCGGGGCATGGCCTGGGCACCTGGAATTTAAGGGAGGAAGGACGGACGAACGGCCTCCGTTTTCATCTTCCAGTGGCAGGCGTGGAAACATTTGTCTCAGCCACTGCGGCTGGTGCCAGTGAGGACTGCCACAGCTCTCCATTTGCTGGGGGGTACTCCGCCAGGACGTAGAGGAAGCCCCCCAGGGCGGCCACAGCCATGGCTGTGTTGTGGGAGGAACAGCCGTCTGGGGAGAGAGAGTCCTCCCTGTTAGTCCTGTTGTGTATACTGGCCACAGTTCTGTCATGAGTGCTTTTTGGATACTTCCCCAGCCAGCCAGGTCCTGGGCCAGCCACCCATCCACCAGCTGCCATGAGTGCTGGCCACTAATGGCTCCCTTCTCCAGAGAAATGACCCCGGCCGGTTGGAGCCATCTCATCAAGAAGGTTATGCCTCCTCCCAGGGACTTACTAATACAGGGCACAGAAGACCAGCCTTCCATCTCGGGTGTGTGTGTTTGTATGTGTATGTGTGTGACTCAGTGCAATTTCCACTCCAGAGCCCCCTCCCCTGGGATCTGACCCTTGTCCAGCTCCTTCCCACCTCCCTTTGCTCTCAGGGCCTGCATGAGACCTTCTAGGATAGCATCCTGTTGCCCATTTTTGCAGATAGAGAAACCAAAGCTCGGTAGCAGGGCTGACCTCCCCAGCCCTGGAGTCCCCAGGGCTCATTTCTTGACCTTGATAGCCTTTCTCATTCCTGCCTTAATCTTGTCCAGTCCTAGGTGCCCAGACCCTGAGCATCTGCCTGACACCTGCCAGAGACAAGAACCCCTCAGAGGTTTCTTTGTTCTCTAACCCCCAAGTGGGCCACCCACCTCTGTTTCTGAGCAGGTGGGGAGGGAGCCAGGACTTTCCTCGCCCCTCGGTCTTGGAGATGGGAAGGACCCTAGCTAGGGCCTTTGGAGGGAGGGAGAATGCAGGTTCCAAGGAGCCTAATTATGCACACCAGCAGCTAACACTGTCATGTGCCAAATACCATGGGGAGTGCTCTGCTTGGTGATCTGATACTAACTCCCAGCAGCTCTATGAAGGAGGCACTGGTAGGTCCTGATTTTATAAAGAAACAGAGGCTCAGAAAGGTTGAGTGACCCCCACAGTGAGGAAGAAGCAGAAGCAGATTCCAGCTCTGACAGCGTGATTTCAAATCCTGTGCCCTAAATCTCCACACTGGCTGCCCCCTGCTCCATGGGTGTGCAGGGGGTGTGCTCCAGAAGGAAAGGAAGCTCTGCTCCCTCCTGGGCAGTTCCCTCCACTGCCATCAATCTTTAGGGACCCCGGAAGGACCTCGGCCCTTTCTGCAGCTCCCTCTCCAGCCCCAGCTCGGTCTTACGGTCTAGCTGTGTGCCTCTGGGGAACAGCCAGCTCTCCAGTGTATGCACAGCAGAACCTCTACCACCTGGCCATGAGTAGCCACAGCCCCCTGTGTCAGGGGCCTCTAGAAGTCTCCTGAGAACTTCTCTCCCTCCCCCAGCCCAGCCTTTGGATTTGTGCTTCTGCTCCCTTCCCTTGCCTATCTGCAGGCAGATGATGAGGCTACAGTGGGGCTCATGGGGAGACATTTAGTTGCTGGAATCATCCACCAACCTATGCTGGGCATCTGCCCTGGGGGCTGGCTATCACATCTCCTTTCCTGCTTGTGTTCTGTGGATGTTTATTTTTTAATAATAATAAAAAAAGGAAAAAAAATAAAAAAATAAAAAAAGGAATCAGTTCTTCTTTTCCTTTTCCTCCCTCCCTCCCATATTAAATCTTGCCTTTCTTTCCTTCCCAATATAACTATATCTGATTCTCGGTTTCTCTACCCTGGGGGACTGACCACATAATTTATCATCTCAACCCAGGGACACTTCAGGGAGGAAAGGGGGTACTATTCATAATGGCTCCGGGACAAGAGGTGTAAGCTGGGGACATCGGGACATGTGGCCACGGGAGTTGCATTGGTCACTTGCCTGTTGGCTCAAAGATTCCCTCCTGCCCTTTTTTTGGCTCCAAACCACAGGGCACTGACCCTTCCAAACTACATTTCCCAGGATGCCTTGCCCATCAGCTTCTGGCTAGGTTTGAGCAATAGCAGACGCAAGCTGAAAGAGGGGAGGAGATGGGGTCTTCCTCCCCATCTTTGCCTCCTCCACATCAGCCCCTGCAGGCTCTCCTAACCTCGCCGGGCTCCACAGTCCCTCCAGCTCTGCTTCCGGTGAGGGTCGTGGCTTCCTGCAGTGGTTAGTCTCTGGGTTTTCTCACTTTTCTGGGTTCATCTCTTGCAACACCTCTGAGAAGAGTTCCCTACATTAACTCCCCTCTGCCTCAAGTTCCCCGTGCTGGTTCCATTTTCCTGACTTGACCTAGACAGAGAGGGGGTGCTCTCTGTTGTGATTTTCAGTAACACGCTGAAACTTCTTTTATGTTCCTTTCCTGGAGACAAGCTCTCTGGACTCCCGCTTCCTACCCTGCCCTGAGGGAATAAGGCACATTTCCACTGAGGTCAATCTGTGTGCAGCCTTTCTGGGGTGTGTCTTGGTTTCATGCCCAGAAGGCCCCTGGGTATTTTCATTACCTGTAAATTGTTTTTCTCGCCTCTTCACTCTCCTTAAAACATGCTGTTGGCGTTGAATGGCTTTCAATAATTCATCTTCAGCAGCTGGGAGAAGAGTTGAAAGGGGACCTTCTCAAGATGGATTTTCACACATTACTCACCAAACCTCCTCCCCACCTCACAATACCTCAAGAAATTTGGGACTTGCCTCTGGAGGTTCTTCCAGAAGGTTCCTGGAGCACCTGTCTGCAGATCCTTACACACTGCCTAAATTGGTCCTCTGCTGATGTTTCTCCCATATCAGAACAGCTGACGTGGAGGACCTTCTTAAATATGCAAGTTCCACAGGCCCACCCTCTCTCTGCTCAATCAGAAGGTCTGGGGGCCTCAGAATCTTCATTTTATCACCTGTTCTATTCTAAAAATAGACTATCTTATTTCAAATGCTTTGCCTCCTTGAGCATCCCAGGCTTCAGCATGTACTGGGAACCTCCTCTGTGCCATACACAGGACAAATGGTTTCCCATGTATTATGTCTACTCCTCATAGCTCAGGAAGGAAATTATTATACCCATTTATCTACAGATGAGGAAGTCAAGGCTCAGCGAGGTAAAGAGGACCAGCTGCCCAGTGTCACACAGCTGGAAAGGGGCTGTGTCCTCTCTGCCTCCTCTTCTATGTCACTTGCTCCAGACATCTCCCCTGAATATTCCCACCCAAAGAAATTTCTTCCATATTCTTTTCTTTCTCAGCCTGTTTCTCCTTCTCAGCACTTATCAGAACTCACAATTAACTCACTTATTGGTTAGTTTAGGTGGCTTCTGCCTCTTTTCTTCAGGGTCAAAGTATTCCCTGAAGCCTAGAAAGAGTCTGGCCCAAAGCAGGTGCTTAGGGAATAGTCACCGAAACAATGCATTTGTTCCTGCAGGTGCAGGGGGCCAACAACTTCCAACAAGACTGTCTTGCATCCTGCAAAGTTTTGGCTTCCAAAGATCCAAGCCCATTTCCGTGTGTGTGTGTGTGTGTGTGTGTGTGTGCCTGTGTGTTTGCATGCATATATGTGTTGCAAATCTCTCTCTGAGCCACTAGGACTGCTATATCATCTTTCTTCACTTGGCCTAGAAACCCAGCCCCCCACCAGCCTCCCGCTTCCAGCCAGGGTGGACGTGCACCTCACCGGGCTTCCCGAAGCATCCTTCCTGTGGCTTCTGCCAGTTGAGAATGGCCTCCAGCCACTGGAGCTTGTAGAAGTCCAAGAAGCCACTGATTCCGCAGAACACGACTGGAAGCAAAGATAGAGGATCCTCTACAGGCCTGCCCCCAGGCCCACCGGCTTCCACCGTCCAAGACTGCACAGTGCCACGGGCCTCCTCCTGAGGTGGGGGCTCAGTGCCGTGGCTGGAAGAAGGCGACTCCCAGACTAGGTCCTGCCTCCCGCTGAGAACCTTGATGGGAGTCACTTAAGAGTTAGTGTCAGTAGAGGGATCCAGACCCCCACGCCAAGGAGCAACCACTAAGAGATGCCTTTCCTGCCTCATCTCTGAGCTGGTCCGTCAGTCCAGAGTTCCATCACTGTGTCAGCCTTGAGGGGCAGGAAGCAGTCACATTGTGGCAGGTAAAATACAGGATGCCCAGTTAAAGTCGAGCGTCCAAGAAACACAAACGCAAATCTTAAAGCACAAGAGTGTCCCGGGGAATGTTCAGGATATATTTGTACTAAAAATATATTCAGTTTATCTGAAGTTCAAAGTTACTTGGGGCATCTGTATTTCTTTTGCTAAATCTGGCAGCCCGTGTGTGTGTGTGTGTGTGTGTGTGTGTGCGCGCGCGCATGCGTGTGCGCGCGCACGCGCGCGCCTGTCCCCTGGATCAGGCACACCCCTCTGCTCTGTCAGTAGAGAGGAGTGCCAGGGCTCACTGTTCTCCATGAAGATGTCCCGGGTTGGGTAGGCATATCCAATGGCCTCAGCTCTCCGGTTCAGGTCCATCATGTTGGCACAAAAGAGATTCATGTAGTGTTGGCTCTGGAGGAACAGCCCCTCTGTGCATCCCTTCTGAGGGGAAGAAACAGCCAGAAGGATGGATGACACACCCACACTCTGCTACAGGGGAAGACTTGTAGTTCTGAGATGGTCTGGAAGGAGGCTGCCTTTGAGGCAGGTCTTTCCTCTTTTTCCAGAATTTCTTCCCCATCTATACCCCTGGACTGCTGTGGGCTCCATCTCCGGGTGGAGTGGGGGTGGGGTGGGGCGCGGATCAGAAAGAGCTGGGTTTGAGTCCCAGCTCTGCCACTCAGGAGTGGTGTGACCTTAGCCGGCCAAGTTAACCTTTCTGAACCTCGAGGGTCTCAGCCACAGGGGAAGGGCGATGTGTCTGGGACTGCACCAGAGGTGCTCGCTTGGATAGGTGGTACCATAGTTAGGAAGTGCCCGCCACAGCCTGATACTGGAGCAATATAACCATTCGCTGCTGCCACATTCTGAGTCCAGGCTAACCCAGCTGGCTGGCTTCAGTGCTGCTCAAAGTGTGGGCCACGGATTGGTCTCAGGGACAGGACAGGAGATGAGAGGTGGATTTGCCAATTTTTGTAACACCGTATCAGAGTAGCTTTCTACCTGTCCAATCTAATAAGCAAAATAATTTCCCTCGTAATTTGATTTTTATTGTATTTACAGAAATACTGGATAGTATTGGACAGCTTGCAAACAAATAAAAACAATTTTTAAAAAAACCTGCCTAACTAAAACATTAAGTACCTTCTCAGCTAAGAATTTTTCTTTCTTTAAAAAAAAAAAAAAGATTTATTTATTTATTTATTTGACAGACAGAAATCACAAGTAGGGAGAAAGGTAGGCAGAGAGAGAGGGAAGCAGGCTCCCTGCTGAGCAGAGAGCCCGATGCGGGGCTCAATCCCAGGACCCTGAGATCATGACCTGAGCCGAAGGCAGAGGCTTTAACCCACTGAGCCACCCAGGCGCCCCTCAGCTAAGAATTTCTGCACAAGAGATATCCTCTTTCAATGAAGATAATGAGCCTTGCCTTTCTATATGAGGAAATATATATGCTTAAAAATTATTATCCTTATTTAGGGCTCCTGGGTGGCTCAGTTGGTTAAGCATCTGCTTTTGGCTCAGGTCATGATCCCAGGGTCCTGGTATTGGTCCCGCATTGGGCTCCCTACTCGGGGTGGGGGGGCTGCTTCTCTCTCTACCCCTCCCCATACTTGTGATGTCTCTCTCTCTCAGATAAATAAATATAATGTTTAAAAAATAAAATTATAAAAATAATTTTATAAAAATAAAAATTATTATCATTATTTAGTGAAGTTTGAGCTCCTGGGCTTGGAAGAGCATTGGGGGCTGCAGAGGTTGGGGTGGGGCTGGTTTGTCTTGGTTTGTTTTTCTGGAAGCTGCTATGGACCAAATATTCGAAATCCTTTTCCATTTGTTATCGTTTACTGAGTTCTTTCTGCTGCTTCTCTTTTACCCTTTCTCTTTGTTTTCCCGACGCCTACAATCCAGTTTCGCATGCAGTGCGATCTGTCCAACTAGAATCCCAAATCCTGCCTCCCCACCCCCACCCCTCGTTTGGTTCAATGTTATAGTGGACAGATGGCAGGCTACTCTTACTTCTCCCTCCTGATGTCCAAAGCACAAGCCCCAAACCCCGCTTATTTTCCTGGTGTGTAGCCTGCAAAACCGCACTGCCACAAGCCCCTTCTAATCTTTTGCTCTCCTCTGTGCATGTGGCTCGCCCATGCGGGGCACTCACCATTCTGGCCAAGAGGAAGAACAGCAGCTGGTGGGAGAGGCCATAGCCCGAGCAGCCGGGCTTGGTCATGAGGGTCCTGCACAAGTCTGAGAGCCTGCAAGGCTGGCTGCTGTCTGTCCTGTGGAAGAAGTGGTTCAGGCCCTAGAGAAGGGTGCCCTGAGGGAAGCCTGAGGACATGAAGCCTGCTCCAGTCCCCAGTCCCCGACCCCCCACCAGTTATTAGAACCCCAGTATGTTCCAGGGACCCAGCTGTGCTCCCCCAGCAAGGGGAGGCGACCCTGGAGTTATCCTGGATTGGGCAAGCTCCAAGGGGCTGCGACTTGCTTCGTGGGACCCCCAAGTACAGTCCTTGGGGGACTACCCACTACCCTACCCAGCAGTTCTATGAACCTAGGGGCTGATTCAGGGCTGGTTCCAAGCCCCCTGCACAGCAGGATGAAATTGTGAGCTTCACTAGGCTCCACTCCTGCTTGCAGAGACTTATAGCCCAGCGAGGGGGCCAGAACCATAGACAAATGTAAATTCTATCTATGGCTACCGGTGGTGCTAGGAGAGTCAGCCTACTATGGGAGGTCAGGGAAGGTTCTGGAAGAAGGATGCTGGAGTGGCTCTGAGGTGTAAGCAGGGTTACTTAGGCAGGGGGGTGGGATGGGGCATCGTGGGAGGAGGACCACAGATGCCAGCGGGTCACAGGCAAAGGTTTAGAAGTGGGACAGAGTAGGTCCTTTTGAGGGTCTGACAAGAGCCCCAGGGGCTGGACTAGAGGGGCCTGGAGACCTGTAAGGGCAGCAGGAGCTTGGGCTTTGTTCTGAGAACAAGAGGAAGCTTCATACTGGGGGTGGAATGTTCAGATGTGGTTTTTGAAAGGATACCTCTGGTGTGAGAGACCAGTGGGGCGGGAGGTGGGGAGGGCGGGGCATTCAGGGAATGGGGTGGATGTTTGGACCCGGCTGGAAGTCTCCAGTGGAGAGCGGGGTGGCGGGGGAGGCAGCTTAGGTGCAATGGGGGTGAGAGAGGTTGGTGTCAGGGTGGTTGGGAGGTGGGGAGGCTGTGCCTGGTTCTGCACAGATCCTTGGACTGTGGAGTCTGCAGGACTAGCAGAGAGCAAGTGATTTGGGTTTTTGGAAAGTGGGGACAAGTGTAGGGGGCCCACCCTGTTCCCAGCAGCTGCACCAGACAGGAGTCACTGTGTTCCTCGGAGAAGGAGTCCTGTGGCTCAAACATGGGGTAGACCATGGAGGCATCTGTGCTGGTCCAGGCATGCGGAAGCTTCCAAAACCCAGGCTGGATGGTCGGCTGGAACTCTGGCAGAAAGGCGGGGCGAGGAGAAAACACCCAGCGGCAGTGCACCATGCCTTGCCTAATTGCATCCAGGCTCCTACAGCCCAAGCCCAGGAATTGGGTGTCCCTGTCCAGGTAGCCCTGACTGCACACAAACTTGCCCAAGGCTCTGAGCCTTGTCTGCTGCTTGCACATTATGTTTGAAACATTCAGGAAGCTCCTCCTTTAAAAAAAATTTTTTTTTAAAAATCAATAGGAATTGGGGTACCTGGGTGGCTCAGTCAGTTATGCTTCTGCCTTCAGCTCAGGTCATGATTCCAGGTCTGGGGATCGAGCCCCAAGTCAGGCTCCCTGCTGAGCAGGGAGCCTGCTTCTCCCTCTGCCTCTGCCCCTTCCCACAGCTTGTGCTCTCTCTCAAATAAATAAATAAATAAATAAATAAAATCTTTTTTTTTTTTTTTTAAGATTTTATCCATCGATTTGACAAACAGAGATCACAAGTAGGCAGAGAGACAGAGGGGGAACCAGGCTTCCCCCTGAGCAGAGAGCCTGATGCGGGGCTCAATCCCAGGACCCTGAGATCATGACCTGAGCTGAAGGTGGAGGCTTTAACCCACTGGGCCACCCAGGTGCCCCAATAATTAAAGTCTTAAAAAACAACAAAAAAAGAAAGATGCTGAGGGACTTCTTTAGGGTAACACAGGTTAGGATGGTCTTAAGGGCTAGGATGGGGCACATGGAGATCAGAGGTAGGGAGGGCGGGGTGTGGTGGTGTGCAGCTGGGCTGATGTGTGAGAAGGAAGGGTGTACTGGCTAACCATCTCCTTGTTCATTCCCACACACCTGACTGGGAGCTGGGAGTCTAGGCGGCCAAACAAGCATAATGGGCTGGTTTTATACATCATCCCCCTTTACCACCCCAGGAATGATTCACACCAGGCTTACAGGGTAGATCAGAGAGATATTAGCAGAATGCTAATATTTGGTGTGCAAAGGGCTGAATTATTTTTTAGATATCTTACTCTCTGGGACAGACCAGATCCTCCCCTCTTGTCTAGGATGAAGGCTCCCAAGCCTGGGGTGAGCTGAACAAGGGGAGGCATGTTCCCTACTCCCAGCCACTCTGCCCCACCATTCAACCCCTCTCGGTCTCATCACTCCCGATGTGGGTGGGAGAGGTCATCACAAGCTGGCCAGGGATGGCCAAACATTCCCCAGGTTCAGCCTGTGTGCTTGGCCCACAGGAATCAGTTGGTTACAGGTTGTCCCATATTCTCCGTTACACCAGGAGAAGTGCCCCCAGATGCTGTGTTCCTGAAGTAATGGGACTCTAGCCCCTGCTATTACCTCTTAGGTACTTGGGATCACTCAGCTTGAGGTAGGAGATGGATCTGTCAAGGAGAGGTTCTAGCTTTTCCACCAGTTTCCCCACACGCAGGCTCAGCTGCTGCAGCTGGGGGTCCCGGGCCCACTTTTCCTGAACACCTTTTAGCTGCACTAGAAGGGAAAAGACTTCATTCATTCCCTCATTTGACAAACAATTTGAATAGAAAAGATTATCCAAACTTATAATGCTTATTGAACCTTTCTTTCTCCGCCAGTTCCTGAGAGGAAAGAATTGGCTGAGCTTATTGGAAATTAGACCTGTGGGGCTCAGCTGGGTGATGGGGGTGGGGCCAGTGTGCTGGAAGTTGGCCGCTAAGAATTTGGCTTCCGGAAGTGGGCTAAGTTTAGATCCTGACTCTAATACTTTCTTGTTGGATGACCAGAGAAAGATATTTAATTTCTTTCTATTTTACTTTCTTCATCTATAAAATGGGGGTAATGATTGTCCTTACTTCTTAGAGTGGGGAGTTGTAAGGATTAAATGAACTAATGCATAGAGAAGACTTAGCATTGTCCATGGTGCAAAGTAGGCACTTAATAAAGTTTAGCTTTAAGTATTAATTAGGGAGATCTAAGGTTTGCTGTACAAGAATGAGGAAGGGGTTCAGATGCTGGGTGTAGAGCCGCGGTGTACAGTTGAGCAGGTTGTATACTGCACAAGGGCAACATATATTCCTATCATGGGTTTGTATTTGTATTAAGACGATTTTCCAGCAGATGGCAGGCAAGCGACTTGAGGAAAGAGACACCTTTTTCTAATTTTTACATTAGAATTCACATTTCAAATTTCACATTTCAACTAGCAGTGGTTCTGCAGGGGTGGGAGAAAATGGTGATGGTGGGGAGATAAGAGGTGGTCGAGAGAGGAGATGTGAGGGAAAGCCTCAGCACAGGGCTGAGAGGATGAGATATGGCCCGAGTCCAGATAAGAACTTTGATGGAGAGGGAGGATGTGGTTTAAGATTGTGTTAAGCAAGTCTTGTGGGAGGTGATTGGCTCTATAACACTCTTCTCCAGTTTTGGCTCTCTCCCTGCACTTGAACCTAGGCTGTCTGCTTCTGAAACCTTGTTCCAGACTGCTTGGCTCTATCGCACCTGGAGGGTACTGTCCTGGCACCCAGAAGGGGTAGCCAAGTTAGCAATGAGGTGCACCCAACCTGGCCTTATGGTGGTATTTCTCCCTGCCTGGGTGGCTGCTGCTGCCACCTTTTGGATCACCATCCTGGCTGGCAGAGGCAGCTGGAGGGACCCTTTTCTCTCTTAGAGAGGGTCAATGTCCACTTGTCTAGCCCGAATAGATACCAATGGGTATCTTGTTGTAACTAGACTCCCACCCCCCGAATGTGAACCCCTTCTCTCTGTCCTGGGAGGCTGAGAATGAAGACAGGACCTTCACAAGGAGTGCTGTGGCAACCCGCCAGTTTCCACACCCTTTCAAGGCCTTCCTGCATCATATGGGACTGACCCTCGAAACCAATAAGAAACTGGGGAAATGATGGTGTGTGACCTCCAAGGCTTGGTTGTAAAAGACATTGAGGCTCCTGCCTTGCTTCTCTGAGGTCACTTGCTCTGGGAAAGCCAGATGCCATGTTGCCAGGGCACATAAGTAGCCATATAGCGAGGTCCCATGGTGAGGCTCCTGCCAGCACTAACTTGCCAGGCCTGGGAGTGAACGGGGTGGCTCCTCCAGCCTCAGTCAAGCCTTTGGGTGATCACAGCCCTGGCCGACATCTTGACTCCAATCTCATGTGAGACCCTGAGCCAGAACTCTAGCCCAGCTCTTCCTAGATTCCTGACAGTCATGGTGAGATGGTAACTGTTTTGCTGTTTTATGCAGCTGTTTGGGGACACTTTGTTACGCATCTATCGGTTATGGCAAAGGGATAGGGGAGAGCCGTGCAGAGGAGAGGAGAGGAGGGGGTGGCCCTGGTCTGATGCTGTTGTATGGTGTTGGGTTGGGCCTCCATTTCCCTCCTTCCCAGCCACCTCAACCCTGTGATGATTCAGACAGTGGGCACTGAGTCAGACAGAGCAGGGTTCTAAGCCCACTGCCTACACTTGCTTGCTACGTGACCCTGGACATTCTCTAAAGCCTGTCCCTGCATTGGTAAAAGGGGATAATCATAATGAACTTACTTCAAGGATTGTGGGGAGAAGTCAGCAAAATACCACACACGAGCGTTTACCTTGTGCCAGCACTTAGTGGGTACTTAGCGAACTTTATGTTTTATTATCTCATGGACCCCAGAAAGCATATGGCCAAGGGAACCACCTGCCCTTCCTTCTCTCTCCATAAGGAAACAACAGGTTCATGGGACAGCTGCTAACAAAAACCCATTGTCTTGTTCCAGGAACAACAACGGCTGCTTGGACGGAGCCCAGTGCTGTGCCTGACATCTAGGGTGGTCAGAAAAGTCAATGCAATGTCCACTCTCCCCT
Source organism: Mellivora capensis (assembly GCA_004024625.1). Taxonomy (NCBI): domain Eukaryota; kingdom Metazoa; phylum Chordata; class Mammalia; order Carnivora; family Mustelidae; genus Mellivora; species Mellivora capensis. Next base: position 121,137 of record PISX010000088.1, on the reverse strand, counting down.
CAAGGGCTGTTGGAGGTCGATTTGAATATGATCAGCTGTGAAGCATAGGGAGGTTACTGGACCTCTCTGTGCCTCAGAGTCCCCACTTGCAGGGAGAGCAAAACAGAACACTTCCCCCTCTGGGCTTGGGTTTGGAGATTACAAGCATCCAAAGGTACATTTGCCAGGCCACATGCTGTGGCTTTGTGAGGCCCTTCCTTTATTAAAAAAAAAAAAGTCAAAGAGGACGTCTTACGACTGTATAAGTGTAAATTTGGATATGTTGACATTATATATTAGAGCATTCTCTTTGACTTAAAAGTTTATTTTTATTCCTTCTGACTTTAACAGAAATCAAAACAGGGTGCCTGGGTGGGTTAGTCGGTAAAGTGTCTGCCTTCGGCTCAGGTCATGATCCCGGGGTCCTGGGATTGAGTCCTGCATCAGGCTCTCTGCTCAGTGAGGGGGTGGGTCTGCTTCTCCCTCTTCCTCTGCCCCTCTCCCCTGCTCATGTTCTCTCTTGTGCGCACGCTCCCTCTCAAATATATGAAATTTAAAAAAAGAGAGAGAGAAATCAAAGCATTTTCACGGGCCTCTGAAAGTATCTTGTGCCTCATGGGGAAGCCAGCCCTGTGGTTTATTACTATTATTCATTTCTAGAGGCATTATAGGACAGGGCTGGGATTCAATGGAGACCCTGGTCCTAGCCTGAGAGGATCTTGGATCTTGGGGGTCTCCGGGATGGCACCTGGGGGCTCAGGAGTGTGGGGAGGACACTGGGAGGCCAGGCATGGAAGCTGACCTGTCCCAGAGCCCCTCCTCTTGCTGGGACCTGGAGTTCAGGTGGGTGGAGGTGGCAAGCTGCATTGGCCACCCAGAGGGGGTGATAGGGAAGGGGGCCCGGCTAGAGCCCCAGGCTGATACTAAGTCAGCTCTTTGTCACTGAGGTCAAGGTGGCCTTTGGAGAGGGGCTCCTGTAACCGGAAGTGTGTGTGGGGTGGTTCCTTGTTTGCCTTGGCCTATTGTCAGCTCCTTCCAGAGGATCTTATATCCCTGAAAGCTGAACAAACACCGGCTTTTATCTTGAAGCCTTCAGGTGGCTTTCGCTAGAAGTGGAGGGAGTGCACTGCAGCCTGATCTTAAGGGTTTCTGGTTTTTCCATAGCCACGCTCCCATTAAGGCCCCTTGAAAGGGCATACACCCTCCATCCATCTTGTTCGTGACATATCAGGACCAGCCGGACCAGCCCTGTCAAATGAATCATTTCCTCCCAGGAAAATAATAATTTCCAAATCTTTCCCCACATAGTGTCTGAATCCTTTTTGCTTCTAAAATAATTGAGTACAGCAGGGCCCCAAGAGCGCTCCAAAAGGAGCAAGCCTTCTAGCAGAGCAGGGAGGTGACTGGCTGAGAACTGTTTTTCTGGTGGCCCGTCCAGGGGAACAAGAGTGCACCCACCTTCCAGCACCCGGAACCCCACCACGCCATCCAGGTTGATTTCAGGCAGCCTCTTCTTCAGGAAGGAGGTGGCTCTCTCCAGCGCCGAGAGGATAAGGCCCATGATGGTGGCCTTGCCCGCTGGGGTGTCCGGTGGTGCCAGCGAGGAGGGCTGCAGAGGGGGTGGTGGTACCAGCAGCAAGAGCAGGAGCAGGAGCCGTGGGCTGGACATGGCTGGCCCTCTGTCTGAGGCTGGAGGAGTGTTTCAGTCCCAGGCAGCCTGCCCCCATATACACTCCTCCTGTCCCTTCCTCCTTGCTCCTCCCCTGCAGAGCTGGAGACAATTGGCGGGCAGGGCTGACCCAGCAGCCTGGGGTAGCCTGGGCAGAGGGCCATGGGAAGGGCAGCTGGAGGGGTCTGCTTACCGAAGGCAGGGGGTGGGGCGGAGGGGGCAGCAGTCAGGCTGATCCAGGACTGGAGCCAGCTGGCTGCAAGCTCCCAGCCTTTCCTTCTCATTTTGATTCTCCAGGCCCTTGGGCTAAGTCTTGGACCTACCAATTGCAGTTATACTCCAAATCTAAAAACACGGAAATGTAAAGGTTTTTCCTTTTTTGTTGTTTGAAATAAGTTTGGAACAAGCTTGTTTGAAACAGCATATTAACTGTAAAGGCGGGCCACGTGGGCACTTAAAAATCATCCAGTGGCCACATTTTATTTGTTTTTTTAAAGATTTTATTTATTTATTTGACAGAGATTACAAGTAGGCCGAGAGGCAGGCAGAGAGAGAGGAGGAAGCAGGCTCCCCGCGGAGCAGAGAGCCCGATGCGGGGCTCCATCCCAGGACCCTGAGATCATGACCTGAGCCGAAGGCAGAGGCTTAACCCACTGAGCCACCCAGGCACCCCCAGTAGTCACATTTTAAAAAGTAAAGGAAAGGAAGTGAAATTAATTTTTTTTATGAGACTGATGCGCTGCCTACTGCGCTAAGGAGGCACCTTAATTTTTTTTTTAAAGTAGGCTCCACACCCAGTGTGGAGACCAACAGGGGGGCCGAACTCACAACCCTGAGGTCAAGGCCTGAGCTGAAATCGAGGTTCAGATGCCTTATCGAGTGAGCCACCCAGGCACGCAGGCAAAATGAATTTTAATGATCTATCTTACTTGAACCAATGGGTCCAAAACATTTCAATAGGGAATCAATATAAAATGATTAACTTTGTGACTTTTTAAATATCAGTTTTCTCAAATGAAGTCTTTGAAATGTGGCATTTTATACTTGAGGCGCATTTCAACACAGGCTAGGCTCATTTCAAGAGCTCAACAATCACATGTGGCTGCTGTATTGTCCACTGAAGACTTAGAGCCCTTCTTTGGCTTGTTCAGTGTGAACATATGCATGTTTCCCTGCAGAAATTTTTAGAAAACATTTATGCCTTTATTTTAGAGAGAACTCAGGTGGGGGTAGGGGCAGAGGGAGAGGAGGAGAGAGAGAGATAGTGAGAGAGAGAGAGAGTGAGAAAGAAGTAGACTCCCCAGTGAGTGGAGAGTCCTATGTAGGGCTCGATTCCATGACCCTGAGATCACAACCTCAGCCCAAACCAAAAGTTGGATGCTCAACCAACTCAGCCTCCCAGGTGCTCCCCCTGCAGAAATTTTTTAATGTTGGTTTACTGGGTCCTGTCCTGAACCTTGCTGGATGGTTACATGCACATGCGCCATATTGTCTTTCTAAAATCCAAAAAGTTCTGAATGCAGAAACATATCTGGCTCCCAGGGCTTCAGTTAACAGATTATAGATTTGTAAAAAAATAAAAATAAAAATACCGCCACCAAAACTTTCATCTTGACGGTCCTTGTGGGCATGCTGTAGGTCAACCATTTAATTTCATTCTTGTCCCTTCCTCCCCTACCCCTGCCAGCCTTTTTATACATTTTTTTCCCCAAACATTTAAGAATGACAGCTTTACTGAGATATAATTCACATACCATAAAATTCGCCCTTTTAAAGTGTACAATTCAACAGTGTCTTTTAAAGTAGATTCACAACGTTGCTCAACTACCACCACTATCTGATTCTGAAGCATTTTTGTTTCTCCCAAAAGAAACCCGTTCCCATTACCAGTCACTCCCCACTCCCACCCCTGCCTCCTCAACTGCCCAGCCCCCATCAACCATGAATCTACTTTCAATGCCAATGGTTGTCCATTCTAGACATTTCTTAAAATTGGGGGAACTATTCAGTATGTGACCTTTTGTATCTGACTGCCTTCCTTCAGTGTGACGTTTTCCAGGTTCATCCATGTTGTAGCATGAATCAGGACTTGATTCCTTTTTATGGCTGAATAACATCCCACTGTGTGGCTAGATCCCATTATATCCTAGCCATTCAACTCTTGATGGACATATGAGTTATTTCCATCTTTTTGCTACTGTGAATAGTGCTGAAATAAACAGCTTACAAGTTTTTGTTTCAAAACCTGTCTTCAGTTTTCTTGGCCATGTACCTATGAGGCAGGTGTTGGATCCTGTGGTGAGTCTATGTCTAACTTATTGAGGAACCACCAAAATATTTTCCACAGGGGCTGCATCATCTTACATTCCTACCAATGATATATGAGGGTTCTTCATGCATACGTTTTTGTGTGGTGACCCCGTGACATTTTATTTTTTAAAATATTTTATTCATTTATTTGGCAGAGAGACAGATCACAAGCAGGCAGAGAGGCAGGCAGAGAGAGAAGGGGAAGCAAGCTCCCCGCTGAGCAGAGAGCCTGATGCGAGGCTCGATCCCAGGACCCTGAGATCATGACCTGAGCCGAAGGCAGAGGCTTTAACCCACTGAGCCACCTAGACGCCCCACCCCGTGACATTTTAATATTGCAGTTATACATATATTTGTGTACTGTGTCTATATCTGTGCCTTACATATAGGGAGAGTTAAGTTCTTTTTTTCCTCGCCAACAACCATTTTTTTATTCCCTTGGGTGTGCCATCGAGAATGAATGTTCTAGGAGAAGCTCGTCACTATCGTCACAGTTAATCCTTATCACAGCCTCTGAAGTGGGTCCTATTCTTTTTTTTAAATATTTTATTTATTTACTTGAGAGAAAACAATGGAGAGAGAGAGAACAGAGGGAGGGGGAGAGGAAGTACCAGATTCCCCGCTGAGCAGGGAGCTCAATGTGGGACTCGGTCCCAGGACCCTTGATCATGACCTGAGCTGAAGACAGATGCTTCAGCGACTGAGCCACCCAGGCACCCAAGTGGGTCCTATTCTTATTCCCTTTTATAACTTAAAGTCTGAGGCTCTAGGGGACAAGGTAAATGATTTCTTGTGACCTACTATCTCACAGATGAGGTGGTGCAGGAGTTCCAACGCCTGAGTCCACATCTTAAGAATCAGGTGATCCTGCTAGGGTTCCATCTCCAGTCTCTAAAGGGGAAACAAACCCTCCTGACCTTTGGAAGGACTGAATTTCATATGTGATGTATAACAAATGGGCAGGCAGGATAAGCAGAGCTGGCTGAGCTCTGAAACACTTCCAGCTGGTGATGCATCTTGCTCCTTTCTCCCTAGAGAAGCAATCCTGACTCCTTTGCCAGCCAGGGTTTCATCTTCTAGAGCATGGCATTTACTCTTGGTTTGTCATAACAATGGGACCTGGTCCTTATCCTCTTAGATCATCAGGGAAGAAGGGCCCGTCTGAGATAAGAAGTCCCCTCCTTTAATTACAGGTCAGGAAAGCCAACTGACAGAGAGTGACTTGCCCAAGATCACGAAACCCACCAGACTGAGGTCTCCAGATCCCAGCCACATCCCACCACAAGAGAGTGGACAGAGTGGGCAGGGTGTGTCCTCCAGCCTTACAGCCCCCGCACCTGCAACTGAGGGACTAAGGAGGCTGCCCTCCATGTCTGTCTGCCTATCCCTCCTATCTCTACATATTTACTCATCTTTCCTTTCCCTCTTTAGCTTAATTTTTAAGCCCTGTCTCTGTCACTTACTCATTAATGGTGTGATCTTCAACATCCTTTTTGGTAAAAAAGGAGTCACAAGGCTATTGTGAGGAGCAAATGAGACACACACGCTAAGTCTTGAGCTGGACTCTAGGGACATTGGAACCACATCTGCAAGGTGCTGCCCTGTCTAGGCTCTTATCAAAGGAGGTTTTTATTTTATTTTATTTTTTATTTTTTTTGTCCAGTGCATGAGTGAGAGAAGAAGCTTGAGGGCAGTGAGGGGGGCTTTACCAAAATGCTCTCAGTGTTTCTCGGCAAGAGGACCCGGTTCAAAGTTAAAAGGCTATCACATGTACACACACTAAACTCTTTAGTGTGACTACTTTAGGGGGTAAAATGAGACTGTCAGTGGGAAAAACTTTCCTTCTTAACCACATACACTTGAAATCATAGTGTTTTTTACTTCCTTCTTTGTCCTTTTCCCTTTCTCTTTATAAACGTTTTATTCAAGTACAACATACATCCTGAAAAATGAACAAGTTTGCTGCTAAAAGAATTTTTTTCAGAAGGACCACACCCACCCAGATCCAGAAAGACAACTTGAGGAGCCCTATTCCACCAGCTCCGTATTGGCCCCCTCCCACTCACACCCCGGCCTCCAAGGCAGGTCATTCTCCTGACTTCTAACAGTAAAGGGGAATTTTTTTGTTTTGTTTTGTTTTTTAAGATTTATTTATTAGCTAGCTAGAGAGAGACTGAATGCACCAAGTGGGGAGACAGGCAGAGGGACAGGGAGAGAATCTCAAGCAGACTCCCCGCTGAGCTTGGACACCATCCCACTCCCCCCACCCCAGGCCTCATCTCCCACCTTGAGATCATGACCACACCCAAAATCAAGAGTCCACGCTTAAGGGCCTGGACTAAGTTATCCAAGAGCCCCCAAAGGGTAGTTTTGATTTTATATAAATGGAACCGGCCAATATGAATTGTTTCACTGTATTTTTTTTAAAAGATTTTATTTATTTATTTGACGGACAGAGATCACAAGTAGGCAGAGAGATAGGCAGAGAGAGAGAGGGGGAAGCAGGTTCCCTGCTGAGCAGAGAGCCCAATGCGGGGCTGGATTCCAGCACCCTGGGATCATGACCTGAGCCGAAGGCAGAGGCTTAACCCACTGAGCCACCCAGGTGCCCCTGTTTCACTATATTTTGAAGTCATCTTAGAATTTTGAGAAAAAGCGTTCTTAGGTCCTTGCAAGGATCTTTACCATAGCATCACCAATTTTTGGCCAGCAGTGGCTCCTTCGAAGTTCCTTGGGCCTCCGCTTAGGGAACCACCCCCTCACCCCGTTTCTCTCCGCCCATCTCCGAGAAGCTGTGTCTGAGGCTGCGCACTGCGTCGCTGGAGCGGGGAGGGCGGTCACGTGACTGCTGTCGGCCCGCCAAAATGGCGGCTTCCTGTGTGGCCCTGCTGTCGGTGGCCACGTCTCTGCTGCTACTGCTGCTGGTCTCGTGGAAGCGCTGGCGTCAGGGGCGCGCGAAATGGCACGTGATCATTGTGGTGCTGGGGGACGTGGGCCGCAGTCCCCGCATGCAGTACCACGCGCTGTCGTTTGTCAAGAGCGGCTTCTCTGTGACCCTTCTGGGCTTTTGCAGTGAGTGCCCGGGGGACTGGGAGGGAGGCTGCACTCTCAGCCTTTAACCAGCGGCTTTGACCTACCCAAGGGAGCTGAGGCGGGGACGCCCCTTCCTCCCTCCTACCTCGGGCAGCTCTCTGAAATTGGATGTCCTCGGTAGTGGCCCAGACGGCCAGGTTTCTGCCCAGCCTTTGCTGGATGGTTATCTAGGAACAGCCAGCGTTAATGGAGTGACTGCCATATGTCAGGACTGTGTTAAATTAAGTGAACTCATTGCATAGACTCGCATCATTTTCCTAGTGAATGGAAAGAGGGATTGGAACCCAGGTGTGTGTGACTCGAGGGCCAGTGACGATAAACATACTTCCTTGTGGCTACTTTGTCAGGCTGTGTCTCAGAGGACTTGTCTCCTCTCCATTCCACACCCTCAGTGCAGAGTTCTGCAGGCAGGAGAGGTTTCATTTGTGTTGCATGTCCAGCTTTTACTCTCAGTATGCAGAAGCAGGGCGACATCTTTAGAGGGTACCTCAGTCGTGTATCAGGGAAAAGGGGAGTAGCACTGGTTGCCTCTGGCCCTGTTTTGAAGGTGTCATCAGAAAGTGGAGTGGAAAATGGAACTTCCTAGGGGTCTGCCTGTCATGGGATAATTCCACCATCCAGGGAGCTCTAGATTGTCTGGGGTACCTACTGTGTGCCAGGCATTGTGTTAAGTAAATAAAAGTGGGTAAGATTCAGGCCCTCCCTCTGGGGGGAGAGTCTAGACAGGAAGTGGCCTCATGCCCTCTTCTGGCTATGGAGGAACAGAGAGAAAAGTCTTATTTTCCAAAACATTCTTTGCTCTTCAGCCTGAGCTGCTGGATCATCTGACTTTATATTGCCCTGTCCACCGCATTAAAGGGGATATTCTTTTCAGACTCCAGACCCTATGATGAGCTCTTGCAGAACAACAGAATTCAGATTGTGAGTTTGACAGAACTTCAGAAACTTCCAGGTAGGATGTGGTGAACTCCAGATTCCTCTGTGTCTGTGTCTGTGTTGGGCGGGTGGGAGGATCTACACATTGCCAAGAACTCCTTTGGGAGTAACAACTGTTTTTTGACTTGTAGTTGGGCCCTACATTTTCCAGTATGGAGTCAAAGTTGTATTTCAGTCTGTGCACTTGCTGTGGAAGTTGATATGCAGGGAGCCAGCAGCCTACATATTTCTCCAGGTAAACATCAGCCTTGCATTGTTCTATGAGAACCACTGTTAAGCCTCCTTTACTTCCCAGCCTTTTAAAATGTGCAAATTGTGGAGCACCTGGTTGGCTTAGTCATTTGAGCATCTGCCTTCAGCTCAGGCCATGATCTCAGGGTCCTGGGATCGAGCCCCATATGGGGCTCCCTGCTCAGCGGGGAGCCTGCTTCTCCCTGTCCCTTTGCCACTCTCCCTGTATGTGCATGCACTCTTTTTTTTTTTTTTTAAGATTTTATTTATTTATTTGACAGAGATCACAAGCAGGCATAGAGGCAGGCAGAGAGAGAGAGAGAGAGAGAGAGATGAAAGCAGGCCCCCTGCTGAGCAGAGAGCCTCATGCGGGACTGGATCCCAGGACCCTGAGGTCATGACCTGAGCTGAAGGCAGAGGCTCAACCCAGTGAGCCACCCAGGCGCCTTTGTGTGTGCTCTCTCTCTCTCTCTCTCTCTTTTTCTCTGTCAGATAAATAAATAAAATTTTTGAAAAAAATAAAATGCAAATTGGTGAGTAAATTGCATATTTGTGTGTGTATAGACTTATAAAAACATGAGTAGGAGCTTACCGTGTGTGTCCATTGTATTAATGGTACTGGTTCATTCTGTTATTCTGTCATTATAGAGAGAATCTTAGACTGTGCTTATTACATATCTATATGTCTGTATTAATTCATCCAATTCCTCACAATTCTAATAAGTGGGGTCTTGTATGACCTATGTTTTAGAGATGAAGAAACTTAGGTCTAGAGAGGTTCTGTAAATAGCCCCATAATCACACATCTAGGAAATACTGGAGTAAAGATTTGAACCAAGGAGTTGGTCTGCTTCTGGAATTAGGCTCTCAGACTCTTCCATTCACTGCTTTTTAACATATAAAAACACCTTCTTTTAATTAGCTGCACTGGATTCCAATATGTGATATGCTCTTAACATACTTAATTAGTTTCATTTTAACATTCAGATACTTCTAGATTTTTTACTTTTACAAATAGCACAGCAAAGAGCATGAGTGACCATATGTTTTTTGCAGTTTCTTCGTGGGATAAATTCCTGTGCTTAATCAGAGTTCATGCTCTTTTTAAACTTTTTTTCCTTTTTCCTTTTTTTTTTTTTAAATTAGGCTTCATGCACAACATGGGGCTTAACTCACAACCCTGAGATTAAGAGTCACATGCTCTGGGGTGCCTGGGTGGCTCAGTCAGTTAAGTGTCTGACTTTTGCTCAGGTCATGATCTTAGGGTCCTGGGATTGAGCCCAGAGTTGGGCTCCCTGCTCAGTGGGGAGAGCAGAGCCCCTCTCCCTCTGCCCCTCCTTCCCACTTGCGCGCTCTCTTTCTGTCTCTTAGATATATAATAAAGTTTAAAAAAAAAAAAAAGAGTCACATGCTCTATTGATGCAGCCAGTCAGGCACTCCAGAGTTCATGCACTTTTAAAATGTTGTGTGTTACTAGATAGTCCTAGAATAAGGTTGGGCCAGTTTATCCCCCATCCAGTGGGGATGCCTCTTCTCCCATGTCCTCACAACCCCTATCTATTGTTAGGTGTCTTAGAGGTCACATTCTGCTAGGTGAAAAATGCACCTCTTTGGCCATTTTTTATCTCCTTGATTATTGGTGGCCTTGGACTTTTCAGGATGGTCAATTTTATTTCCTTTATGATTTTTTTTAAGATTTTTATTTATTTATTTGACAGAGAGATCACAAGTAGGCAGAGAGAGAGGGGGAAGCAGGCTCCCTGCCGAGCAGAGAGCCCAACATGGGGCTCGATCCCAGGACCCTGAGATCATGACCCGAGCTGAAGGCAGAGGCTCAACTTACCGAGTCACCCAGGCGCCCCTCCTTTATGAATTTTTATACCTTTTTTGGTGAGGAAGAGGGTCTTTCTTCTGCTTATTAATTACCAAGAGCTTTGTAAAGATAATTGACTCTTTGCCATGTATGTTGCCACTGTTTTCAGTCAGTGTATTGTTTTTTTTTTTAAGATTTTATTTATTTATCTATTTGACAGATCACAAGTAGACAGAGAGGCAGGCAGAGAGAGAGAGACAGAGAGAGAAAGAGAGGAGGAAGCAGGCTCCCCGCTGAGCAGAGAGCCCGATGCAGGGCTTGGTCCCAGGACCCTAGGAACATGACCCGAGCTGAAGGCAGAGCCTTTAACCCACTGAGCCACCCAGGCGCCCCTCAGTCAGTTTATTGTTGACCGTGGTCTGGGTTTCCTTCTCTTCATTCAAGTATCTCTTTCTCAGAACCCTCCGGGCTTACCTGCCATCGCTGTCTGTTGGTTTGTGGGCTGCCTCTGTGGAAGCAAGCTCGTCATCGACTGGCACAACTATGGCTACTCCATTATGGGTCTGGTGCATGGCCCCAGTCACCGCCTTGTCTTGCTGGCCAAATGGTGAGTGTCTGGGAAGAGGGTACAGACACCTTCCCTGAACCTGGTAGGAAGAAGGGCCAATGCAGAGACCTGGTAAAGCCGGTCCCCCATGTGCTCTGTGGAGTAAGGGCAAGGCTGGGGAATTAGGCTGACTCTGGTTACAAGTAATAGAGACAGGCCTAAGCCAAGGCAGACTTTTGTTGGTCCTGAAACTGCAAAGTTCAGAGACATGGATGACTTTGACTCAAAAAGTGTCATCAGGACCTGCTTTCATTTCTCCACACTCCCTCCTGGAGGTGTTTGTCCTGTGCTGGGAGCTCCCCTGGCACTCACCCCCACCCTGACGGGCTCAGTAGAGAAAGGGAACCTCTCTGATTATCAGGCTCTGACATCCCCCTGCGGTGAGGGCGCTGCAGTACCCCGATGCCTCAGGCCTAGGGGAAGTGCTCCACTCAGACCTGGGGTCCCACGTGCCCCCAGATTAGATCCCCAGATAAAAACTGGGGGTGCTGTTGGGGGATGGGGACACAGGCCACAGTCTGCTGCAGCCAGTGGGACAGCGAGAAAGAAGGGCCTGCGGGAGCAGATTGGATGCAGAGCCCGATGAGTTATGTTCTAAGCCCGAGTGGGCAGCATCTGACCCTGATAGGTCATTCACCGAGGGTCGTAATAGCTGTGGCGGCAGCAGCGGCAGCAGCAAGTGATCAAGGAGTACTTGCTGCATGCCAGGCCAGGCCCTCTATCCCATTCAGTCTATGCTGCCCCTGGTGAGGATGTCCTCTGGTCACTCTCCTTTTACAAGCCAAGAAACCAAGGTCCAGCACCACTTTGCTCCTTGCCACACAGGTGGAAAGTGTGAGGACCACAGTTCAGTCCCAAGCTGTCCGGCTCTTTTGCCTTCTCTGCATCCTGAGTGAGGAATGGGCTGTGGTATACCAGTGGCATTCAGCAACCTTGAGTGCTTCTTCCCCTTTCTGGTCCTCTTTCATTTCTTTCTTTTTTTTTTTTTTTTTAATATTTTATTTATTTATTTGACAGACAGAGATCACAAGCAGGCAGAGAGACAGGCAGAGAGAGGAGGAAGCAGGCTCCCTGCTGAGCAGAGAACCCGATGCGGGGCTCCATCCCAGGACCCTGGGATCACGACCTGAGCCGAAGGCAGAGGCTTTAACCCACTGAGCCACCCAGGCGCCCTTCCTCTTTCATTTCTACCGCAGGATCAGGGCTCAGGTCTCCATTGGGGGCTGATCTGCTGCTAACACCTCTCTCAGATTTTTAAAACCATCCCTTGGTAACCCACAAGCCCAGCCCCACAGCCTCTGCAGCAAGAGTACAGTGTGGGTAAGATTTAATAATGAAGCCTTTATTACATTGCTTCCTTTGGTGGCAGGAGAGCCTGGATTTTCCCTTCTGTAGAGATAAGGTTTTTTCTTTCTTTCTTTTTCTTTTTTTAAAGATTTTATTTATTTGACACAGAGAGAGATAGCAGGAGAAGGAACACAAGCAGGGGGAGTGGGAGAGGGAGAAGCGGGCTTCCTGCTGAGCAGGGAGCCTGATGTGGGGCTCCATCCCAGGGCCCTGGGATCATGACCTGTGCTGAAGGCCGATGCTTAACTACTAAGCCACCCAGGTGCCCTAAGATAATGTTTCTAACTGTATTTAAGCTGAAAAGCGATACGACTTAAAGGTGTAAAAGAAATAGTACAGGGGTGCCTGGTTGGCTCCGTGGGTTAAGGCCTCTGCCTTCGGCTCGGGTCATGATCTCAGGGTCCTGGGATGGAGCCCCGCATTGGGCTTTCTGCTCGGCAGGGAGCCTGCTGCCTCCCCTCTCTCTTTCTGCCTGCCTCTCTGCCTACTTGTGATCTCTGTCTGTCAAATAAATAAATAAAATCTTAAAAAAAAAAAAGAAATAGTACAGACGGAACTCAGCGCAGACTCTGGGGAGGCTCCTCACCAGCAACTCAATTTGGGAAACCCCCAGCCCTGTGCTCTTGTGTACCAGAAGGTATCAAGTCATGTGGGGGTGGTGGCAGTAGTTGTGGGTCCCAGGGCTCCTGGCTGAATGGTGACACATCTTTTCAGGTACGAGAAGCTCTGCGGGCGCCTGTCCCACCTGAACCTGTGTGTGACCAACTCGATGCGGGAAGATCTGGCAGAGAACTGGGGCATCAAGTATGGGCCTGGGGAGGCGAGGGGTCCCAAGCATGGTTGGTCCCAGCTGCAGTGCCTGCTGTGTCATGTTGGCGAGGCAGCCACAAATGCCCAGGGGTTGGGAAGATGATTACTGGTTTTGGGAAGCCGAGGGGAAAGGAGACCAGACTGCCCATGCGGTTTTGGTCTTAGAACATGTCTCTGAGCTTCCCAAGTAATTCCGAAGCTTCTTAATGTCCTTGTCCGAGACTTGGATCCTCTGAATGCCCTTATTTTTTGGATCCCCCTGAATCTTGTATGCCTTAGCCCTTTCTCTGGCTCTCTCTAGAGCCACCAGTGATCTCGTTGCAGAGCTGTGACCGTCTATGACAAGCCAGCATCTTTCTTTAAAGAGACACCCTTGGACCTGCAACACCAGCTGTTTATGAAGCTGGGCTGCACCTACTCTGCATTTAAGGCCCGGTAGGTGTCCCATCTTCAGTCTTTATCTGTCTTCTCTTGTGCTTCCTGCTGTCCCACCTCTCCCCCACCTCCTCATAGCTGTTCCGTCTCTCCCCTGACCCTGACTCCTCACTGCTGCTGTGGCCTCTCTTGTCTCTGGCTGCAGACCTGGGAATCCCCTAATCCAGGGGTTGGCAGACTGTGACCATAGGCCTGCTGCCTCTTTTGGTAAATAAAGTTATATGGCCCTGCAGTACACTCACCTAGTAATGCACAGTGCATGGCCGCTTTTGTTCAGCAACAGTAGAACTGAGTTTTGCAACAGAGACTGGAGGGCAGTGCTGACATGGCCGCATCCTGAGCATTGGGAGTCTGTGGGCCTCACTCCTCACTCTGGCAGGAGATCGCCGTCCTGGGGCCTGAGGCCTTGCTCTGTGACATCTCATGGGCTCTGTTTCTGTTCCTTCAGCTCTGAACCCCAGGACCCAGCAACAGAGAGGTCGGCCTTCACAGAGCGGGACTCTCAGAGTGGTGTGGTGACGTATCTTTGTGGGCGGCCGGCCCTGTTGATCAGCAGCACCAGCTGGACAGGTCTAGGACCCCTCTGGGCACTCGGGGCTTGTATGAGCTCCGGGCTGAGCCTGTACCCCATGTGTATTTGAGGACACTGGGGACCCAATGAGAAGGGGGGCGGTCTTGAGCTGGGATGGGAGGCATCTAGAAATCAGGCAGTGACACATAGGTCTCTTTTCTTACAGAGGATGAAGACTTCTCCATCTTGCTGGCGGCATTAGAAAGTAGGTGTGTGGCTGTGAGCAGGAGCTTGTCAGGGGCTGTTGAGCCGCGAGGTGCTCACCTGGCCTTGCATGGTGTCTTCTGCAGCATGTTCCTGCCCCCAGGGCCACTGAGTGGGTCAGCCTAAGGACATAGGTGGTGGAGGTGGTGACTCTTGAGTCCCCATTTGGGTCTTTGAGTAACGAGGCCCTAGATCTGAAATGCCGCCTCTGGGAGAGTGATCTTGTGGTTGGGAGCGCTCCTTCTCTCGCACCGTCCTGTCCCCCAGCCTGCACTCACCTGATTAGATAGTAATCCTGTTATCACTTTATTTTTTTAAACACAGAGTTTGAACAGCTGATCCTAGACGGAGAGAGCCTTCCTTCTCTGGTCTGTGTGATAACAGGTATTGCCAGGGACTGCCCATGTTCCCATATGAAATGGGGCGGTTGGGGGGAGGGCATGCAGAAGGCATCTGCCTTTATTGGGGGCCTTCCTCACACCAGGCATGTGGTGTTGGTTGTCTTATCAGTCCTGACCACAGCTCTCTGATGTAGAGTTTTCTATACTAGCTTGATAGAGGAGGAAACTGAGGCTCAGAGGGGCCTGACAGCAGGATTGTGGCTTCTTGTTGACTCTTGGATAGCATAGCCTCATAGATACTGAGTTTTACTTGTGTGCAGTGGTTTCCAGGCATTTTTTTTTTTAAATGAAAGAGTCCACTTTATTTTTTATTATTATTTTTTTAATTTAAAGATTTTATTTACTTATTTGACAGAGAGAGATCATAAGGAGGCAGAGAGGCAGGCAGAGAGAGAGGAGGAGGAAGCAGGCTCCCCGCCAAGCAGAGAGCCCGATGCGGGACTCGATCCCAAGACTCTGAGATCATGACCTGAGCCGAAGGCAGTGGCTTAACTCACTGAGCCACCCAGGTGCCCCGAAAGAGTCCACTTTAAAGAGCTCAACATAAAATTACTTCCTGAGTAGGCCAGCAGGGGAGAGAGAGAAGCAGAGAGCTGTGGTTAGAGCAGAGTCCTGGCGAGCTGCCCCACCTTGTATACTCCCCTCCTCCTAGCCAGAGTTCCCAGGGAAGCAGCTAGGAGCCCACTATATACACTGTGCCACCTGGGGCATCAGGGAAGACACAGACCAGTCTGGGTGAGAAGTTGTATCCAGTTGGCACTCTGGTGCCTGGCCAGAGTTTATCCTGGCCACCTTCCCGGCCTGAGGCCCTCTTAATGCTGGTTGCTTGGGGGGAAGGACCATGTCTTCAGTGGTCAGGGTGCATTCCCCTTGGCGGTCTGGAAGGGGCCAAATGGGGACCTGATCACATCTTCAGAGTGTGGGCCTTCCGCTCACATCTCTGCAGGGTTCTGAGGCTTGAGGCCGTGGGATGGGGCCAGAGATGGGGCCAGTGCAGTGACTGAGATCTTCTTTGCAAGGCAAAGGGCCTCTGAAGGAGTATTACAGCGGCTGCATCAGCCAAAAGCGTTTCCAGCACATCCAGGTCTGTACGCCGTGGCTGGAGGCTGAGGACTATCCCCTGCTTCTAGGTAAGGGCATCCAGCTGGCAGCCTACAGGGAGAGAGCTGGGGTTTAAAAGGGAATATTCTAGGACATGGCGGGGACAGAGTTTTTCTGGAAAGGGTCAGATAGTGAATGTCTCATTTACTTCTATTGCATAGTCTTTGTTTTCGTAATCCTTTAAAAATTAAAAGCCATTCTTAGCTCCAGGGCCATAGACACATAGGCCTCAGGCTGAATTGGGCCCTGCTTAGGGGCTGCGTGGGGCTGGGAGATGCCACCTGCCAGGAACCTGTCAGAGGAGCTCTTGGCTATCCTCCAGGAGACCAGGCTGCTTCCTGATGTGCCGGCTTCTCCCACCTGCGGGGCCCTAGACCTGTTTATCAGGGTTCTGTCGTCTCAACCTCCAAGCCCTCCATTCAGTCCTGCTCTACCATCTGGGCAGAAGGGCTGGGCCTGGCCTTGGGTTGGGGTTTCCCATTTCCCAAGTCTGGGAGGGCAGTGGCTTGGGAGATGCAGAAATAATGTGTTAAGCACCACTGACACCCCCAGGTCCCTCCAACCTCTTCCATCTTCCTTTCTCCGGGAGGGGGTGCTGGCCTCGTGCTGACATGTCTCGAAGGCCTTATCTTCCGGCAGTGTCGAGTGGAAAGCCTTTGGTTGGCAGGAATTCCCAGGCAGTATTTAGTGATGCGAAGTTGTTTATTTGGCTTTATTTCCACAGTGACAGCTGGTTTTCTGTTGGGTCTGCTATGGGTTTTTTTTCCCCCCTAATATTGTGGTAAAACATACAGTAAAAATTTGCTATTTTAACTATTTTTCCATTTTTAAGTATACGTACAACTCAGTAGCATTATTTACATACAAAGTGTTGTACAATCGTCACCTCTGTCTATTTCCAAAACATTTTCATCACCCCAAGCAGAAACTCTGAGCCCTGTAAGCAATAACTGCTACAGGTTCTTTGAGAATACATCGTGGTTAAGTAGACAAAGGGAGTCTGTTTGACTGAAACTTACCCGTGATGGGCAGGTCACTTTCAAACAGGGCCGAGTGGCCGGGAATGGCTGTTGGGGAGCACCGCTGTGTGTCTGCCCTTCTCCAGGCTGCTTGGCCAACTCAGCCAGTTGTATGTGGGGCTGGGGGCATTGTTACCCTGCTTTCCATTCCCTACCCTGAGGTGACGATCCACAGTCCTTTCAGGATTTGTGTTCTAGGGGTGCATGGGCCTGCTCTCTGACTGCCCCCTCCCTCGCCCCAACCCTGCAGGCTCGGCAGACCTGGGTGTGTGCCTGCACAAGTCCTCCAGCGGCCTGGACCTGCCCATGAAGGTGGTGGACATGTTCGGGTGCTGTCTGCCCGTGTGCGCCGTGAACTTCCAGTGGTAGGAGCAGAAACCGAACGTTCACGGAGTTAGGTTCTCAGATCAGCTGTGGTGGAGGGGCGAGAGGGGGGGTTTGTCAGTGAGGTTGGAATTGCTCAAGGAATTCTCCCGGAAAGTCATGCAGCATTGCCAGGTGGTCCTTGGGAGGAAGGCCCATGGGCTTTCTCTGGGTGGGCTGTACCCTTTTGAAGGAGTGGACTTCCACTTAGAGCCTATGTTGAATAAAAAATAGGAGCCTTAAATATTCCATTTAGGGAGCCTGTGCTCATGGATAGAGTGGTGGATGGAATTGCCCACACAGCTGACATGGTTTTATTTCTGTCTGTGTCCCTTTTGTCTGGGCTCATAGAGTTGAATTGGAATCAGTTAAATGAGTGTGATTCTGTCTCCACTGTTCCTGGCAAAGATGGGTGTTTGGAGAGGGCGGTGTTAGGAGAGGTTCTGGAAATAGTAGCCCCACCACTGGCTCAGGAGCCAGCCTCTGAATGGGAAATACAGGGTGTTTGACCCTGAGGTCCGGGCACATTGGGATTAACTCGCTGTTGACCCAGAAAAGTCATCCTTAATGTGCCAAGTCTCCCTCTAGTGCGGTTGCCTTTTACCTTGTTTCTCTGCTGTGCAATTAAGGAAAAAATGGAGAGCTCATTGAGCACATTCTCAGAGAAAAGAGCCTGTAGCAGAAAAGGTCAAAGTATGTGCTCACCGTTCCTCCTTCTTGGAATCAGTTTGGATTTTTAATGTGTATCTGTCCCTTGAGGCCTTTTTTTCCTATTCAGATGCCAAATCTAAGAACAGACTCTCTGCAAGCAGACTGACCGTGGGAGGGGTGGGGCGGGAGTCCGGGTGGGCACCGCGGGGATTTTCCAGGCAGCTCTCAGGTCTGTGATTCTCTCTGCAGCTTACACGAGCTTGTGAAACATGAGGAAAACGGCCTGGTCTTCGAGGACTCTGAGGAGCTGGCAGCCCAGCTGCAGGTAGCCACGTCTGCCCCTACGCCAGGCTGAGCTCTGCCCTGATTCTTTGCTCCTGTGTCTGGGCAGGCCTGTGCTGGGTCTGGGTGACAGCTGAGGCAGGGAGCAGTGGTCTCAGAGGCTGGGCCTCCGTGCACTCTGTGCGGGTGCGGCCCTGACTGTCCTCTGGGTTTGTGGAGCTTACACCACACGGTGATGCTGGCGCTGGTGGACCGTGTGCTCTGTCTAGGGAGTGAGTGAAGGGAGCTTCATGAAGCAGTTGTGCAGGGGAGGGGGTGGGAGTCTTCAAAGGGTGTCCACACTTATTACAAAAGATGGGTTCATCATTCTTGGCAGTTGAGACCAGGGACAGCAAACTTTCTGGAAAGGCCCAGATAGAAAATGTTTTTGCTTTGCCATAGCCTCAGAAGTACTCAGCTCTGCTGTAACATGAAAGCAGCCACAGTCTGTGAGTGGGGGCTCATAGGGATGGGGCTGTGTTCCAGTAAAACTACTTGCAGAGACAGGTGGGGGCCGAAGTTGGCCCCTGGGCTTACTTTGCAAACACCTGATATAGTTTAGCAACATGTAGTTTAGCTGGAAAGAACACAGATGCCGAGTTCTAGCATGTGGGCTGGACAGTGGTGGGCAGAGGCTGAGGGTAGGTGCTGTGGGTGGACAGAACAGCAGTGGCCAAGGGCTGCCGCAGGGCATGGTGTGTGAACGGCGTGGATGGAAAACGCTGCAGTCTGGGCCGCACTGTCAAGGAGGAGCAGAGTAGGGGATGGAGCATGGCTGGGACTGGAGGGGTCTCCTATGCCCCGTGAGGAAGGGGCTTGCTGGGTCTGGGATATCGGGGTCAGAGCTGTGTCAGGCTTAGCAAAGGTTGCTGTGGAAGCTGGGCCAGAGCGGGAGCTCTGGGGGCTCCAGGACACTGGTAGTGGCTCTTGAAGTCCAGTGACAGAGTTTCGGTAGGGTCACTGGTCTGGCAGCCTGTGTTTGGAGGGGGACAGGAGTCCAGGCTGCTGGGAAGGGGGACAGCTCTAGGGTGGGACCTGGGACAGGGGTGGGAAGCAGTGATGAGGTAAGTTCTGGTCGTTATTCTTCCAGATGCTTTTCTCAAAGTTTCCCGATCCTGTTGGCAAACTAAACCAGTTCCGGAAGAACCTCCGGGAGTCAGAGCAGCTTCGTTGGGATGAGAGCTGGAAGCAGACGGTGCTGCCTTTGTTTATGGACCGGTGACCCCTTGAGCCAAAGACTGAGTGCTCCTGCGTGTGGCCCAGTTCCTCTTAGCCCTGGGCCAACGCTTTAGAACAGCGCCTCCCCGTGGACAGCAGCTGGAAGGACGGCTGTGGAGTGAAATTTTTTAATGACCTGGAGTTTGTGGACCAGGAAGCTGGTTCAGCCTGGTTTCCTCCCTGAAAGCTCTGGATCTGAGAGACTCATGACCCGAGTGTTTCTTTCTCCCCACTGTATTACTTTCCTGTTATTTGCATGTGGTATCTTCAACATCTCTTTGACCCGCTTTTGCCTTACAGTGTCTGCCTTTCCCAGCATCTGCCCCATTGTGTCCCTAGTATTTCATTCCTGCTGTAAGGACAGGTACCACAGCCTGCTGTACTGTAACGTGTACAATGGGTTTGAAGCAGCTTGGCTTCGTGAGGGACGTGGGTGCAGGCTTGGGGGTGGGATGGGGAGACATACTTGATACATGTTTTTATTTGCATAAACGAAATGCTTATTTCTGAGCAAAAATTTTCATTTTTGATTTATAGAGATTTACTTAAGAACTAGAACTAGTGATGGAAAGAGGCACCCACTTGAATAGTTTATATTTTATTAGAACAGTTTGCAGTCCTGATTCTGAATTTTAACATTCTTCAAGCATTCAAGTCCAGTGAAAATTTTATTAGCTTTGCCACATGAAAATTCTTTCCAGGATGGTGATTTAATTTTCATGTTAATCTTTAAAAACATCTGTAAACCTACAGCATTAGTTTCAAAATTCTCATGTCTGAGTGCTCTTCGTAGGGAAACAGCTTCTGGTCGTGATGAGGCACTGCTTCCCATGGGATCCCAGCCCGGCCTGGAAATACAACATGTGTCTCAGGATGGTGAGGTCTGGGGACATGACACCTATATAGTGTGGGGCTGCAGGACAGGCTGGGGGAATATACAAACCACAGACTTCTGGGCCCCATCCAGACACCTAGCATCAGCCTTCAGGGATAGGACCCAAAATTGAGTTTTTAAATGGTGCATGGCAGCCACTTTTGCCGCCCCTGCCTTCTGGGCCATGCCTTCCCTGGAAGGTCACAAACCTGTCTGGGTTTCCTGACCACTTAGCCTGGTGCCTATTGGTAGAGGCTAGGTATACGCCAGAAGGGATTACATCCTCCTCATAAGCACAGATGTCTGAAGAGCCCTTGGCGGGGATCATTTTGTCATCAGTTTTTTATGAATGAAAATAATTATAAAAATGAAATACTAAAAGTACACAAGTGTCAGGGTTCCTGGCTGGCTCAGTCAGTGGAACACGTGATTCTTGATCTTGGGTTCATGAGTTCAAGTGCCACACCGGGCCTAGAGCTTATTTTTTAAAAAAATATACACGGTGTGTGTGTGTGTGTGTATGTTTGTCTATAATCCTGCCACCAAGTAGAACAACTGTTAATTGGTGTATGTTCTTCCAGATTTTTCCCTGTATACATACAAACATGGAGATGATTATTTTTAAAAATAGAAATGGACTTGGGGGCGCCTGGGTGGCTCAGTGAGTTAAAGCCTTTGCCTTTAGTTCAGGTCATGATCCCAGGGTCCTGAGATCGAGCCCCACATCGGGCTCTCTGCTCAGCAGGGAGCCTGCTTCCCTTCCTCTCTCTGCCTGCCTCTCTGCCTACTTGTGATCTCTCTCTGTCAAATAAATAAATAAAATCTTAAAAAAAATAGAAATGGACTTGGGGCACCTGAGTCGCTGAGTTGGTTAAGTGTTCATCTCTTTTTTTCAGCTCAGGTCATGCTCTCAGGGTTGTGAGATGAAGCTGCATGTTGGGCTCTCTACTGGGCATGGAGTCTGCTTAAGATTCTCCCTCTCAAAAACAAAAAAGCAAAAGAAAAAAAAGGGTTCTCCTTCTTCCTCTCTCTTAAAAAAAATGGGCTTATATGTGTGTGTGTGTATGGTGTTTGGTACTTTGCTTTCTTCACTTAAACTATAGTTAGAGATTTTTCATATAGTGTCTGAAGGAGGACTTCATTCTTTTTCAAAGCGACAAGGCACTCTGTCCATGGGACACAGGCACACGTAGGGGGTGTTTGCCTGTAGAGGCAGCTGTGGTGGGGCTGTGCTGGGGAGGGGCGGGTTGGGGCACACATGGTACCACACTGCAGCCAGGCTGTGTGAGGGAAGCCCCGGTTGGGCCTGGCACGACAGGGATTGCAGGACAGTGGCCAGTGGTTGTGAGGTGGGAGTGGAGGGCGGGAGTCGGCTGCCTGGCTCCATTCTGGAGCTCAGGCAGTCATTAGCCCCCGTGCACCCCAGAGTTTCCATGGGTGAGACTGGAGGATGACAGCATACCGCTGGTGCTAGGGGGGCTGACATGTCAGGTCTGAGGACAATACCTGGCCACAGCAGGGCCCCCCCGCCCCCTCCAGAGTCCTTCCTGCTTTTCTTCCATTTACTGGGTGCTTAATACAGTGATGGCAGCAGCTACCATGTTCCCAAGTGCTCCCCGATGCCAGTCCCTGTGTCACCTCCCAGGTGGATGTTCCTACCACACAGATGAAGACAGGGAGGTGAGTGGCGGCCTAGGTCCACCAGGTGCAGTTCCAGAGCCTGCACCCCACTGCTGTGTGGCCAGAACTCATCTACCCTGACACCCACTGGCATTCACCATCCTCTCTTCTCCATTCCACAGGCCAGGAAACGGGCCTGAAGACCCTTGAAACCTGCTCTAAACACATAGTAGGACTGCTGGTCTGACCTCTAGGACTGTTGCATAAACTGCTTCTTCCCCTTCAGAGCACAGTTCCCTGGCCCTGCCTCCTCCACTGAGCACCCAGGGGTGGGGTAGTGGGTTGATGGCCCAGCCTGTCTGTTTTCGGGGCCCCATTCTTTTACTCTGCTGATTTCTGCCTCGCTGGAGTCCAGTGTGGGGGCCCAGGTGGCTTCTTAGAGACAGCAGCCCCTCCCAGGGCCCAGGGCTCACCCAGCTCGGTAGTGAACAGCTGGCAGGTCTCTGGGTTGCGGATGGTGAAGGCAATGTAGGCATCAGGAGCCTGCTGGTTTTTCAGGCAAGCGGAGAGAATCTGTAGGACTCTGACCAGGGAAAGGACAGTTTCTGGGCAATACAGCACATCTGTAATGAAAAACCTCAGGTTACTGAAAGGGGCTCACTCTAGGATTCAGGATCCAGAAAAGAGGAAGCCTGGTTGTACTGACATCAGCAGCAGGGCTGGGGCCTGGAAACCAGCAGCTTTATTAGAATCATGACATTGGACCAAAGAAGATGACATGGTTAAAAAGGAAAACTCTTCAGAAAGAAAAAAAGCTGCTGAAAAACCCTGCATGAAATGGAAAATATCCAGGACTCACTGGTGTTCCTTTAAAAAAAAAATCAGTTCTTTGACTATGGTCTTATTTAGAAGATGCTTAATGAAATACCCCCCAAGCAGCTCTCTGTCTCAGACTTCTTGTTTGCAGGGGCCTGCTGTTTTGTTGGCTGCACTGGGGGGCGAGGAGGGGGGGTAAACTCACTCCCTGTCAGCACCCTTACTTGGGAAGGTGCTGCTCAGGCTCTGTATTCTGGCCACTGTGGGCCTGGATGTCTGAGGGCTGTAGGCCAGGATCAGAGCCACAGCACTGGCACTGAGTGTGCCCGTGGACTGGGGACTGGGTGAACTCAGTGGAGGACAAGGGGGCTGCTGGCCAAACACCCCTTGTGTCAAGGACCCTGTCCTTGCGCCTGAAGTGGCTGGACACTTTCTTCCTCTGCTCATCCCCTCAGAGATGAGATGTGGGGCTTGTCTCTGAAAGACATGGGGGCCTGATCTAGGACAGAGACATGCAGGCAGAGCCCTTGGGGTCAGATGTGCAAGTATCAGGCAACAGAGCTGTGTAGAGATAGAAGCAAGCGCTTACCAGGGTGGGGCACTCAGAGCTCGTTCCTGGACTCTGAAACCACTGTAGTTCGACCCTAAGTCTGCCCCAGGGCTGGGTGTCTGTGACATGTATAGGAATCAGACATGGTCCTGGGAGAATCACGCTTGTCCCTCGCAGCCCTGAGAAGATAGGGCTGCCATGGCCATTTTGGCCCCACATCTGAAGACTGGGCGGTGGTGGAGGCGGGGCTGTTGTTCAGCTCCCCTGCTTCACAGGGCTGCTCTGGCCATTTCATTCAGATTCTAGGGAGGGACATAAAAATCTCTATGCTCAGCTGCAGCCTGGCTAATAGGTCAGATGGCTTTGGTGCCCTGGGGCCTATGCACTCCATCTCAGGCTTTGCTGAGAAAAGCTGGGTTCATTTATCTGAAGGAACCATTTTAACAGGAGTACATGTGACCACTGTGTCAAGTGGGAGGCCTGTGGCTTTAGGGCATCCAAGAGCCATGCCCTGTAGTTTGACGTCTCCCCGAAGGCCCACAGTGGCACTTCTACAAGTCTCATCATTCCTCTGCCTGGCAGGGTATACTGTCCCCTTCCCAGAGCTGAGAGCTGGGTAGAGCTGCTCCAGTTGCTGCGGGGCAGGAAGCAGTACCTGCTGCTATGATTACGTCTGGCTGGAAGGCAGCGAGCTCAGGGGCCGTCACAACGTCCCAGTCCAAATGGGCCACCGTCACCCTGGGGCTCTCTGAGTTGTAGGCATTATGTCCTGGGTGCCTTGCAGGGTCAGTGGTATCTGGTTCCAGTGAGAGGCCATTGAGAAGGATGTTTCCTCGGAGCTGCTCAAGGACACAGGTGTGACAGTCGCTGAAGATGTACGTGCTGGGACAGCATGTCTTGCAAATGGCCAGGCCCGTGAGGCCAGCTCCACTGCCGAGCTCTAAGACAACCCTGGGTGGGAGAAGGGGGCCTGTGTCTGAGACTGTGCTGAGAAAACTGGCCTTCCAGCCCTGCCCTGCACCCCGAGGTCACCTGTGAGTAAAGGCAGCCGGGTTCTCTATGGCCCATTCTGCAAGGTAGAGTGCGGCGTCCCACGTGACCAGGCCGGTGGTGCCATGGGAAATGATGGCTGTGCTCTCAGAGAGTGTGACTGAGTCTCCGCAAGGCTGGGCCGAGACAGGGAAAGGATTAATCCAGCTATCAGGAGACAAGGAGCTGATTTTAAAAAGAAAACATCACAACAGGTGCATGGCTAGATAAGACTGTGGAACATTCTGCCACAGAATACTACACAGCAATGGAAAGGAACAGGTTTTCGCTGTATGAGCCACCTGCATGGGTCTTGAGGACGTTAATGGTGCACAAAGAAAGCCAGTCTCAGAAGGCCACACACTGTGGGATTCCATCCATCTCACCTTCTCAAAATGTCAGGACTGTGGAGAGGGAGAACAGATCAGTGGCTGCCAGGGTGGGGTTGGTGGGGACTGGGGACAGGGGAGGCCCGAAGGAGGTCTTTGTGGTGACAGTAGGTCGGTATCTTGACTGTAGTGGTGCCCACACGGACCTGCACGTGTGGTAAATGAGGTACACCTACACATGCATGGTGTGTATGTCAGGGTCCTGGTAGTGAAGCCGTATAAGTTAGGGCCCGTGTTTCCAACGGGGGAACCTGGGGAAAGGGCACCTCTCTGTACTTTTTGCAATGTCTGTGAATCTGTAATTATTAATAACAAGAAGTCACAACTCTCTGGCATCATGAGCTACACGTGAAAAGTCTTAGTGTGTGGGGCCTTCCTCAATTCAACCTGACATCTGGGGCTTGGGAATTCTCCGGCCCTTGAACTTTTCTGTCATCCTCAAAGCAAGTGTTTCATGGAACATTCAGTCCTGAAATGTGTTCTCCAAAGTGGGGCATCTGAGCATGGCACTTCCAACATGCAGTCACCTGGGGGTGGTTTCTGGCTATCTCTGAGCTCACAAACTCATATAGGAGACTCCTGTCTCTGGAGTACTGTGAACAGTTATTTGTTCATTCTTCCATCCGCGCATTTTTCCTGAGCATCTATTATGGTGCTAGGGATTCACATGTGACAAGATGAAGTCATTCCCTGTTCTTAGGGAACTTCCATGCCAATGGGGGTTAAAACCATAATAAACAAAGTAATTTCTCAGTTTTTCAGGGCTATGAAGAAAACAAAAAGGACTACATGATAACAGAGATAGGGAAGGGGTCTACTTCAGATAGATTGGTCAGAAACAGCCTCTTTGAGGATGTGTCATGTGACCTGGGATGTGAGTATAAAGGAGAAGTGAGGCACCTGAGGTTCTAGGAGGAGAGCATTCCAGACAGAGGAGGTGCAAAGGCCCTGAGGCAGTATTTCAGTTGGTGAGTTCAAGGAAGGCAAAGAATGCCAGGGGTCTGGAGCAGAGGGAGAACAGGAGGAACTAGATTAGAAGGAAGGTTGCAGCAGGGCATGCAGGGCTTGGCAGGCCACGTGAGAAACTAGGATTTGAGTCTGAGTATGAAGGGCAGCTGCTGGCAGGCTCTGGGTGGTCAAGTGACACACTCTGATTTACCTCTTAAATCAAGGGGAGCACTCTGAGGGTTCTGGGAGTGTGGTTCTGAATCTTCCTGAATTTCCACATACAAACAGACAGAGTAGTGAGATATGGACAACATTCAACAAAACTAGGTGAAGCTAAAATATCAACAAGTGGGGGCAAACCACCAAGAGACATAAGCCGTGTGTGTGTGTGTGTGTGTGTGTGTGTCTGAGCATTGGGGTGCACAACAGGCCTGAGGACAGAAGCCCAGTAGCCAAGTGTTCACTGGAAATGCAGGTGCCAGCTGTAAACCACAGCCCATGGAGAAGAGAACTTGCTGCTCTAGTCATCAGGGGTATGAGGGACTTGGGGTGAGGCCTAATGGCAACTACAAACACTGAGAAATGTGTAAGAAGGACAGAAAACATTTTGGGGCGCTTGGGTGGCTCAGTGGGTTAAAGCCTCTGCCTTTGGCTCAGGTCATGATCCCAGGATCCTGGGATCGAGCCCTGCATCGGGCTCTCTGCTCAGCAGGGAGCCTGCTTCCTCCTCTCTCTCTGCCTACTTGTGATCTCTGTCTGTCCAATAAATAAACAAAATCTTAAAAATAAAAAAAAACCCAGAAAACATTTCAGACATCAAAGTACATGAGAGGAAGATAAGAATGAAAACAAAACATAAAAACAGATCAGCCCATTAGAGAAATGGGAAGTGAAAGTAGTGAAATTTTAAACATCAAAAAGAAATTAAGAAAGAGATTATTAGGGGCTGAATGTGCCCTCCTCACAAACTCATATGTTAAAGTCCTAATCCCTAGCACTTTGGGACTGGGACCTTATTTGGAGACAGGGTCTTTTCAGAGAGGATTCTCTCTCTGAAGTTAAGATGAGGCCTTTAGGTGAGCCTTAACCCAATAAGACTGGTGTCCTTGTAAGGAGATATTAGGACACAGAAGGCATAGAGGGAAGATGATGAGAAGACAGCCGTCGGCAGGCTGAGGAGAGAGGCTGCGAGTACATCCTTTCCTTACGGGCCTCAGAAGGAACCAACCCTGCAAATAACTTGATCTTGGACTTTTGGCCTCCTGAACTGCGAGACGATAAATTTCTGTTGTTTAAGACACCCATTTCTAGGTACTTTGTCACGGAAAATGAAAGCAAAGAACAAATACTAAAAATTTTAATTCAAGAAAACATTCCTAAAAAACAAAAGATAAACACTGAAGGAGTCGGGGCACCTGGGTGGCTCAGTGGGTTAAAGCCTCTGCCTTCGGCTCAGGTCATGATCCCAGGGTCCTGGGATCGAGTCCTGCATCGGGCTCTCTGCCTGGCGGGGAGCCTGCTTCCCCCTCTCTCTCTGCCAGCGTCTCTGCCTACATGTGATCTCTGTCTGTCAAATAAATAAATAAATAAATAAATATATAAATCTTAAACACTGAAGGAGTCCACAATGGATCCAAGATCACTGAGCCAGAACAACCAACCTCAAGATATATTCTACTAAAATTCTGGATTTTAAAGGGAAAAGTCCTTGGCCATTTAAGAGTAAAGGGCATGGGGGCATACACAGGAAAGAATATTAGGTTATTACCAGGCTTTTCCATAGCAGAACTTCATACCAAGGAAGGTGGAGGAACATATTTAAGAAATTCAAGAAGATGGGCGCCTGGGTGGCTCAGTGGGTTAAGCCTCTGCCTTCGGCTCAGGTCATGATCTCAGGGTCCAGGGATCGAGTCCCATATCGGGCTCTCTGCCTGGCAGGCAGCCTGCTTCCTCCTCTCTCTCTGCCTGCCTCTCTGCCTATTTGTGATCTCTCTCTGTCAAATAAATAAATAATATCTTTAAAAAAAAGAAATTCAAGAAGAGAGAAAAGAGCACATTTTGAGCTTCGATAAGGACACAGTCTGCAACGGGTTGTATTCTTTCTGGGTATAGTAAGAAACCAGTTCACTGTGTTGACAAAGAAAGAATCAAGTCTGTATCCTGCCTTTCTTCTATGGGCTCTATCAGTGGGTAACCAAACAGTGGATAAAGGGAGACATCTCATACAATTTCTCTAGCCAATGAATGAAAATAAAGTGACAGAATTAGAAAACCACCCTTTCATATTCTCCAATGAATTAGAGAATAAGCTTCGAGCATTCATAACTTCTATCATAACAGATACGATGTGTGTCTCCTAGAGCTCCATGTTGTGTTCTTCCAAAGGGATCAAGCAGATGTAAGTCTGACCGGGCCTCCGAAACCAGCCAGTTAGTGGGAAACAGAGGATGGAAGAACCAGCTGAACAGCACCACGTCCAGGCAAGTAAATCCAGCCTGTGGAAAGCAACACAGACACTGCCAGGGAAGAAATAGCTGGAGGAGGACCTGCACGTGAAGGGAGACTTCAAACTAGACCGAGCTGATGGGCAAGAGTAAAGGCTGGTGTCCAGAGGTGCACGTGGGTGGGAGGAAACCACAGAGTGACTCCTCCAAAGGCCCTGGTGGTCACTTTGCAGTGATGGAGGGCTTGTGGGCTGGCTGCCAAAGTTCTGTCCCTTGACTGGAGTAGTGGTCACGATGGTGGCTGCCTTGCAACAATTCGGTAAGCTGTACATGTATTTTATGTGGTTTCCTACATCTGTGTTTTATTTTATAATAAAAGGCCCAAAACAAAACCCAAGACTCCTCTAACTGTTGTGTGCAGAACGGACTTCTGTGGGCCAAGAAGGTGGAACACCAGTCCAAGTGCTGTGGTATTTGCCAGGCCAGCAAGGATGCTGCGGTGGGCAGCGGAGAGAGACTGCTCTCCTGTAACACCATCAAGTGTTTACTGAGGACTGAGCACCAGGTCTCTACTATGCAATTATGTGCATGACCTGACTTAACTCCCAGCCACCCCCAAAAATAGGTACTATTATGTATTGAAATGCTTGGTTTGCTGACGGGGAAAACAAGGCTCAGGGTGCTTAACTGACCTCCTCTAAGACCTCAGAGCTGACAGGTCAGGATTTGCACCCACTTGATGCTGATTGGAGTCTGAATTTCAACTTTGTGTGCAGGAGTGGATGTGTGGATCATGCGGGAGGGAGCCCGTCTCCTACCAGCAGATAGCTCCGGTGGGACTGGGTGGGCTCCTCGGCCATCAGGACCTCTGCCAACGCCTCATACAGCTTGTCCAAAGGCTCCATGTGGACAGCCTCGTGCTGGGGGTAGAGCAAGAGTTTCAGGCAAGAGGTTTAAGTTGACCCTCATGAATCAAACAAAGGCTCCATGAGTTTGGATTTTTTTTTTTTTTGTTCTCTGACTTGTGAAAAATGGCAGGAGGATTTTTACCAAATTTGGATGGGAGGTTTGGGATGGATTAACTTAATACAAGCCACCTGGCATATGAAAAGTTCATGTGGTAGGGGAGCTGCACGGTATCTCAGGTATAGAGAGGGTGAGGTGTAGTCTAGGGCAGCAGAAATGGGACTGCATGAGCTGCCATGTGACGGTGACAGAGAGCTCTGTCCTTCCATCATGATATTGTGGATGGACCAAACAACTGGTACTTTTTTTTTTTTTTAAGATTTTATTTATTTATTTGACAGAGAGAGAGATTACAAGTAGGCAGAGAGGCAGAGCAGAGAGAGAGGGGAAGTAGGCTCCCTGCAGAGCAGAGAGCCTGATGCGGGGCTCAATCCCAGGACCCTGAGATCATGACCTGAGCCAAAGGCAGAGGCTTAACCCACTGAGCCACCCAGGCGCCCCTACAACTGGTGCTTTTAAGTGAGCCTGGGCAAAAGCCACAAAGACAGGCACTCTACATGGTTGGCTGGCTTCATCAATGGGCAAGCCTCTGTTGTGCACCTCACAGGGGCAGCAATGGGACGGCCATGCTTCTGGTGGTTCTGGGGAGACCTGTGGGCCACGACTAGATGCACATGTTGGTAAGAATCAGGTGGGGAGGCAACGGAGAAGCCAGGAGTGTTTCATGTGCTAAGCTTGGGTAAGACATGGCCCATGCATTCAGTGGCTGAAGACAACAGGTCTGATGCTGATCACTAAGGAATCACCTCTCCGAGGTCTAGTCTAACGTGAAACCCAGCAACTTTGGGCTCATTTTTAAAATACACACTGTAGAGGCGCCTGGGTGGCTCAATCGTTAAGTGTCTGCCTTCGTCTCAGGTCATGATCCCAGAATCCTGGGATGGAGCCCCACATCAGGCTCCCTCCTCGGTGGGGAGCCTGCTTCTCCCTCTCCCACTCCCCCTGCTTGTGTTCCCTCTCTCTCTGTCAAATAAATAAAATAAAATAAAATAAAAATAAAAAAAAATAAATAAAATACATCCTGTATCAGTCAGGAAAAGAGCCCACATCAGGTAGTTCATTGGGGAGAAGAGGGTATTGCAAGACCTAAAACACCCAATAGAGGGCAGTGTGGCAACCCAGATCTCAGCAACAGCAGGAATTGGTCAAGAACCTGTGGGCTGGAGGCCTGGGGGAGAAAG
Organism: Mellivora capensis; assembly: GCA_004024625.1. Taxonomy (NCBI): domain Eukaryota; kingdom Metazoa; phylum Chordata; class Mammalia; order Carnivora; family Mustelidae; genus Mellivora; species Mellivora capensis. The sequence goes on along the minus strand of PISX010000088.1, from coordinate 91,181 downwards.
GAGCGGGGAGCTGGGACCACAGAGGAAATGCAGCTGCTGCTGGAAACCTCTTGAAGCACGGAGGCAGAGATACCCTGGCCTCTCTTCCTCCTGGCCCCATAGCCTCTGACTGGTCAAACCCAGCTAGGAATAGTCACACAGGGAGCCCCTCTGACATACTGGGGTTTGCAGAGCAGGCAAAGGGCATGGGACAAATCTGAGTTCCAAGAGGCAAAGCCAGGCAGAGTCTACTTCTGGAGAGTCAGGCAAGTCCCAGGTGCTGTCTGGCTACCAGACAGCGCCCATTACTGACCTTTCTGATGAGCTCCGAGAGAAAACACCGGGCATACTTCACTGACGGCGGATGCTTCACACACACAGGATGTTTCACAGTCTGTGACAAAGGACACGATGTGAGTTGCTAGACAGACCCCGTTGTAAGTCTCCCACGAACTTCAAGTGAATACAGGGCAACCCCCATTACTCAAACCCTCAGAAAAGATGTGTACAGATACAAGAGTTCTGGGTTCAGGTGACCCTCATGAATCTGAAACAGTAAGTCTTCAGATACAATTCCCTTTCCAAAAAAATTTCTCCACCACAGTGGTGTAGGCTGACCGAACATTCTGGGCAGAAAATGGAGCACATGGACCCAAGGTAACACCCTGCTATAGACCGTATGTTTGTGTCCCCCCACCCAGTTCATAGTCTGAAGTCTAAATCCCAATGTGATGGCATTAGAAGGCAGGGCCTTTGGGAGTGATTAAGTCATGAAGGTGAAGCTCTCATGAATGGGATTAGTGCCCTTATAAGAGATCCCAGAGAGTCCCCTCAGTCCTTCCAGTGAGGACTCAGCTGTCTGTGAACGAAGAAGTGGGTTCCCCACCAGACACCAAGGCTTCGGGCACCTTGATCTTGGCCTTCCCAGCCTCTAGAACCATGAGAAACAAATTGCTCTTGTTTACAAGTCACCCAGTCAATGGCGTTCTGTTATAGCAGATTGAATGGTCTATGCCACCCCTGCCCAGCGCAGGCAGCGTGAACTAGTTTTTAGTGGGGACGACTGTGGGACTGTCCGGCTCTGTGGAAAAGGTGAGAGCCCAAACAGAGGGAACAGGCAGACTGGGCACTTGCTCTCCGGGAGCTAACATGGCAGGCTGGGGATGAGTGCTATGATGGCTGGGACAGAGGAAGATGGGGACTCTGCCCGGGGTGTGGTGGAGGGGAAGGGGGCTCTCACTTCACACTCTCACTAGACACTTCAGCTGATGTCTAGAGAAGCAAAGAGCAGGAGGAGCGAGTTCCGCAGAGGGGATAGTTTGTGGAGGCTCTGAGGCAGGCATGGCCTGGCATTTTGGGAAGGAAGGCAGAGAAACAGGGGCAGTGAGAGTAGGAGCCAGGTCATGTGGAGGGACATGATTTTACTCATGGGCAACAAAATACTCACACGACCCTTCAGGGGCTTTCTGGTTGGCTGGTGTTAGGTTTTAGCCTCAGGGTGAAAATCAAGAGTAGGCTGCCCCACGAGGACCTCAGAATCTCTGAGCTTACAGTCCTGAATGACGGGGTTGCCCTCAAGCCTCCCCTAGCCATGGCAACATCTTCACCACACGGTGGTTGTACAATCTTGGTTCACCCTCCACACAGGAATTCTTAACCTAGGCTTCTTGGATGGGCTTGGTGGTTGGAGGAGTGTCTCTAACTCCCAGGAATTTGTACATAATGTATTCTTCTGGTCCTGTTTTTTTATGGGGGTGAGGTTAGAACAGGAGTCCATAGCTTTGGGTTCTCAGAAGGGTTCATGATCCTTAAGAGAGTTCATAGCCAGGGGTGCCTGGGTGGCTCAGTTGGTTGAGTGACTGCCTTCAGCTCGGGTCATGATCCTGGAGTCCTGGGATTGAATCCTGCATCGGGCTCCCTGCTCCATGGGGAGTCTGCTCCTTCTGACCTTCTCCCCTCTCATGCTCTCTTTCACTGTCTCTCTCTCAAATAAATAAATAAAATCTTTAAAAAAAAAAGAGAGAGTTCATAGCCAGAATGCAGTGTGATCTCCACTTGATCCACATGGCTAGGGTCAGGGTGGGGCAAGGCCAGCAGAGCGGCGGTCTTACCTGTACCCTTGCCCAGAGGTACTTCAGAATTCAAACCCTACCTCGGAAAAGCAGAGTATAGCTACATCTAGAAGAGACGTGAGTGGGCAAGACTTGCCTCCTTATTTTTTCCTTAAATGTAAATGTAAAGAAGAAAGTATTTGAGCAGCTACCAAGTGCTAGAAGATCTTCCCCTAGCTGTCATCTTGGTTTTCATTGTGGATGATTTCTAAAACAGCTCCCAAATTCCCTCCTCTCATGCAGATTTTTATATATTCTAATGTCTTCATCTAGGAAAACAACAGGGCCAGAGCTGCCTGAGGTGCTGCCACCCAAATGCAGTGTCTTTTTTTTTTTTTTTTAAAGGATACAAGTGCACCCACTGTGTTTCTGTCACGTCTTCATGGGCGAGTCAGGAGGCTGGTGATTCTGATTCTTACCTTTTGCAAAATATTCAGCAACAGCTCAGGACCTGATGAGTCCCTTAATTTCTCTTCTAGGCTCTATTCAGAGAGAGTAGAGGGGAGAGAGAGAAATCTCAAGGGCATTTTCACAGGAACATTAAACATGCAATAGGACATGTTAGCAAAGTGCTAAGTGATCTCTCCCCAGGGACCTGGGGCCAGTTGGATGTGAAAGCCACAGACTGGCTGAAAGCCTGAACTTGAGAAGTCCTGGGTTACACCTGGATGAGTCAAAGAAAAAACATCAGAAGACAGACTCTTGGGTCTGCATTAGCCCTGGCTGCTTAGGCTCAGTTAGGTCACAGAGCAGCTCCGTGGATGACAAGGCCAACTGGGAATTACAGGAGGAACAATGACATTGACACCTGATGGGCTCACCTTGGACTTGACATCTGAGTTACAATGGCCAGTTTATGCTGTCCTCTCTGATAGGGAACTCCAGCCCAGCAGTGAGATCAGGTTCTAGAAGCAGACAGACTGGTCCTGGCTGGTATGTGACATCAGGCAAATCACTTCATTTCTCCAGTGAGTTAGGCTCTAAAAGGCCTATAAGCCTGGCCCTTGCCCCTCTCTCTGACCTTATCTGCCACCAGCCCTGGCCTCCTTGCCATTCTTCAAGTGCAGCAGCCTTTTCTCACTGGCAGCACCTTCCCACAGCGGGCTGCTTTACTGTTCAGGTTCTGGCTCAAATGTCACCTCTTGGGAGAGGCCTTCCTGACTTCCCCTACTCTGATGATACATTTCCCTGTTTTATTGACTTTACAGCCACTGTTATCTCCTGGTGTCTTCTTGCTTATTCATTTACTTGTTTATTCTCTGGCTCTCCCATACAAGCAGGACCTCATCTGTAATATGTACTGCTGGTTCCTGGTGCCTGGCTCACGGAAGACATTCAGTAAATATTTGGTGGTGGAATAAAAATATTAGCTAACACCTACCTCACCAAGACCTGGACATTGCCTCACGTGCTTCAATCTCCTGTAATTCTGACACGAGCATCATTATTTTATCTCCCACTTAATAAGAAAACTAAGGTAGAGGAGAGATGCAGTCACTTGCCCAAGGTCACACAGCTTGTATGAGGTTTGGCCAGGATTCAAAACAGGCAGGCTGGATCCCAGGCCTGAGCTCCCCACTACTGTACTCTACCTTACTAATCAAGCAATCTTTCTGGTCAAATGTGAATGGTAGTAATAATACCCAGTGCATGACTGTTGTGGGCCAGTCTAAGTAAGCATTTATCATGGGCCTGATTCAGAGTAAGCACTCATTTCCTGTGAATAATTATAGCTGATATTGAATCTGGACCCACAGATGCTGTAATGAAGGTTTACATTTTGGGTTAAAAAAATGAACATATTCCTTTCTGATCTGAAAGATCTCTCAGAATGCTAAATGGGTTAGGTCAATGAGGCACAAATGACTAACCATCACCCCTTAAGATGGGGCAGACTTGGGGGAGGAATATGCACCCAATCTGAGTCATCCCAGTGAGCTCATCACACATGAATTATGAAGGAGGCAGCATCATTAGAGCCCCTGCATTGGCAGAAGGAAGCTGCTGCCATGGTCATTTCCATGTGCAAGAAGGGCAGGTCTCCAGAGCAGGGGAGGTGAGACTTCTTTTGTCTCCTGGCCTGTTTTGAAACAACACCTGCCGCCGCCCCCCCCCGCCCCTCCCCCCGCCACCCCGTCTCTTCCATCACAAGCATAAGAGCCTCAAACTGCCTCTGCGAGGATTTTGTCCAATGCTGATGGTACAGATGAGAATACCGAGGCCTGGCAGGGGCAGGAGGTGTGATGTCTGTGACTTGGTCATTGTGCTCATTGCAACTGGTCTCCCGGTGTCCTGAGGACGTTGACTGTTTAAATGGGCAGAGCAATGGCTAGAATAACTGGCTACACAAAAAAAGTAATGAAATCTATCGTGAATTGTCCGACCTAACCCCAGAGTGACAAAAGAAGGTGGGAGAAAACCCCGTATTTCTTGAATTCGTTGACTCTTTGCAAAGGCAGCCAAGGGCGGGAAGGGCCAGGGGAAGAGGAAGCAGAAGGCAGAGTGCAGGCTGGGCTTCCCAAACTCGCGCAGGTGTGCCTCCTGCTGCCCACCGCCAGACCGCGCTCCCGGGCGGAGCCCAGGGGACAAGAAGCGGACGCGCGGCCGGGTCCAGAGAGGGAGCCGAGAACATCACGTGGCGGGGGGAAGGGGTCCGGCTCCGGAGCCCGCCCAGTCCTCACCCCGCTGTTGCCGCCCCCCGCCCTCCCTTCCTCCGCGCGCCCCCCCGCCCACCTGCCAGGGGAAGGAGCGCAGCGTGCGCGCTGCCAGGAAGCGGCGCTCGAAGCTCCGTAGCAGGCGCGCGGCCTCCGCGCTCTCCTCCGGCGCCATGGCGGGGCGGGGCGGGTCCGCGGCGTTGCCCGGGAGACGGGGCGGCAGAGGGGCGGGGCTGAGGCGTGGCGCGGGGGCCGGGGGCGGGGCCAGGTGCCGCCGGGAGTGTGGGCGGTGCGGAGGCGGGGCCAAGGTTGGCTCGGGGCGGGGCCTGAGGCTTGAAGGGAGGAGTCAGGGCTTTGGCGCCAGGAGCCGGCAGGCGGGAGGCGTCGGCTCTCTGGTAGCTTCCAGTCAGGCGAAGGGCAAGGTAACATTCTCGCTGTTCCCGCGCCTTCACGAGGGTCTTTTTGGCTGAGTGGACGGACGCGTAGCCCTCTCCCAGTTGCGCTCCTGGGAGCGAAGGAGCCTGACGGTCCAAACGTTCCAAGGCTGCGTCCTCAGGCCTCAGGCGGCCTCAGGCCTTCGCCGCCCCTTGGAGACAAGGTGCGGGTTTGCCGCTCCGCGTGGGTAGGTGGCGCGGTTAATGGGCGAGGGAACGTAGGTTCTCAGACCTGACCCACCAGGGCGCCGCAAGATGAGTGCTGTGAGGTGGCGCCCCTCTGCCAGAATCTTAAACCTCCCCCTGGAAGCCGTGCGGGGTTTAGTCTTCTCTGCGGTCCGCGTGCTCTCCACAGCGCGGTGCCCTGTTCCGGCGGCGGCGACCTCGAAGGGCCCCGGTGGTGGGAGCCATGCGCCGAGGTGCTCTCCCCGGTCGGGAGGGGCGAGGAGCTTGGCAGGGTCAGCCTGAGGTCACGTCCTCTCCATGACCTCCTCAACGCCAGGCACGACCCCCCCACCTCCTCCGGCCTTTGGGTCTGCCCCTAACCCATCCAGTCTTGTCTTCACCAGACACTTATTAAGCACCTACTGCGTACCCAGTGCTGTCGGGGGGACGCAACCGTGAGGAACCAGGAGTGGTCCCTGCCCTTCAGGGGCTCAGGAGCTCGCGCGGAGGTAGGCACCGCACTAATTACCACACAAATGCGTGTGGATGTGCTTGGCAATACCTGTCGTGCAGGTGAGCTCCCGGAAGTACGAGGACTTAGAGTAGAAGTTTGACTCTGTAGGGAAGGGAATGTGAAAGGAGAGTAAGAGGGCTGCTGGGGATGGTGGGGATGGGGAAGAAGAGGAAAAAAAAAGATTATTTCCATTAGGCATTATTGTGTCTCGGGTGAAAGGCAGGGTAGACAGACAGCAGCCCACGGGTGCTGCCTGCGGAGCCTGGGCTGTGTTCAAAGTCTAGCACGCTCACTTCAGCGCATCTCTCAGAGAACTCCATTTGGAAGAGTCCAGAGCTAATTTGCTAAATATACTTGCAGAAGGTAGATGAGGGGGCAGATTAAATCTTATTACCCCTTTCAGATGAAAAACACTGAGCGCTGCTCAGCTAGGAGAACAAGAGAGGAGAATTAATTCTAATTGAATGCATTTATTCTCATATCTGTTGTTCTAACACCAGCACCCAGTGAGCACAGGATCTGACATAAGAATGATGTCTTTTATTCCCTTGACACTGTTGATTTTTTTTTTAAGAGATTTTATTTATTTATTTGACAGAGAGAGAAAGATCACAAGGAGGCAGAGAGGCAGGCAGAGAGAGAGAGAGGGGGAAGCAGGCTCCCTGCTGAGCAGAGAGCCCGATGCGGGGCTAGATCCCAGGACCCCAAGATCGTGACCTGAGGTGAAGACAGAGGCTTTAACCCACTGAGCCACCTAGGCGCCCAACACTGTTGATTTAAATAAAGAGGGTGGACTGTGATGATTGCTGTTTTTATCCAGAATTAATGATTTCTGGGACTGATGTTGCAGAAATCCTCTCAGTCACAATATCCTGAGGTAGAATCACCTGAAGTATGACAATGTTTCAACCAGGGCTGAGTCTTGGTCCTAAGAGAATGATGCTTCAGAACTGGGACAGGTGGATTGGTCCACTTCTGCTCTTTTGATCAGCTCTCTGCCTGCAGTAGACAATGAAAACCAATGGAAAGGGTCAAACTCATAAATACTAGGCTTGTTCTGTTAACACACACAGTCACTATTAATTGCCTTTCTTCTGAGGAGCAAAAGGGCATGTACAGTCAATGCCATAATAAGTAATACTGTATGATGTTATACTAAGATATTAATAAATCTAGGCTGGTTCAGCCTTTTCTGATGCCATAGATGGGAGGTAGATTGGGAAAGGATCCCAAGTGAGCCATAGCAGTGACTTGCACACAGAAGAAATCTTTATTTTGGTGTGTGGGCTCTTGGGAGGGACGAAGGTCATAAAGTTACAAATTTCAGTTCTGAATCTAGAAGAATCAAGGTACTGAAGTCATTTTCAACATCCCAGAGACCTCATAGGTGTGTGTTCAGGTATAAGTGAAGATTAGGATTGCTGTTTAACACAAAAACTAAAAATTCTAGGGAGTGTTTATATGAGGAGAAGCTTTAGGGCACATCCCACGGTCCTGCCAGCATCAAGGGGATATGTAGGTGCACACGCTATATTACAGATTTAGCTTCTGGATTTGAGGCTTTTAATAATAAGGATTTGAGGCTTTTAATAACAACAACAACAATAACAACAACACCAACAACCACAACCCTCTAATACATTTTAGCTGTATGGAATGGTTGCTTTTTAGAAATTATGCTGTGGGCATGGCAGTTTAATCAGTACCTTGAAGTTTTTCCTTTATCTCTCCTATAGCTAATGGTTTCTGTAGAAAAGGACCAATTGATTTCTTTTTAAAATGTTGCTTCAGGGTGTAGAGACCTTTATAGGTCATGTTTCAACTTATAGGAAATTTTTATAGTTCAAATATAAATTACGTTAGATGTAGGCTTTGTAATGGAGGTAAGGTTAAGTAAAGTTCTGACTTTCCTTAGGTTGTTTATAGTGTTCAGGAGGCTCCTGCTCTATTGACATAAGAGCTATGTTAAAGCAGAAGAATGGTCAGGGTTGGGTATAATAAGGAATGTAGGTGGCTCAGTCTAATGATATAATTATTGAGATACAGAAAGAGGTGCATCAGGGCTCTATAATGCTTTAGTTGGTGGCAGAACCAGTGTTACAAGTTGGATTGTGTTCCCCCACTCCCCCAGAAAGTATGTTGGAAGTCCTAATCCTTGGTACTTAGGACCTTATGGTACTGGTGACCTTATTTGGAAATAGAGTCTGAAGATATAATTAAAATGAGGTCATCCTGGCTATAGAGGGCCCTAAATATCATAACTGGTGTCCATATAAGAGAAGAAAACACCATGTAAAGACAGACACAGGGAGAAGATGGCTATGTGGTGATGGAGGCAGAGACTGGAATGATGCATCTCTAAACCGAGGAATAGCAAGGATTGCCAGCAACCACCAAAAGCTAGAAGAGGCAAGGAAGAATTCTCCCCTATATGTTTTAGAGGGAGCCTGGCCCTGCTGACACCTTGATTTTTGCCTTTTACCCTTCAGGTCTGTGAGACAGTATCTGTTGTTTTAAGCCAGCTAGTTTGGGGTAATTTGTTATGGCAGCCATGGAAAACTAATACAACTGGTATGTCATTTGGGAGGCCCACTAAAAATGAAAATGCAGGGTCCTTGTTAAAAAAATCAAGAATTCTGAAATGGACAGTAGATTATTAAACCAGGTTGGGGGCTCTTCTGAGCCTTGGGCCTTGAGTGATTGTTCAGGTCGCAAATCATAAACCTGGCCTTGGTTGCTGGATTCTCAAAGTGCTGGATCCCCTTTGGCATGCAGGAAGTGGTTGAAGTGGATTATTACAATGTGCCCTGATTAACCACAGGAAACCCAAAGAACACTCACTTTTTCCGATGAATGGCTGTGTATGTCACACTAGCAACAAACAAAACTGCAAGAACTCCTGTGACAATTGCGAGACCAAACACTGCCTTTTGGAGAGCCAATGTCTTCTGTGTCTCCGCTCCTGATAAAATATCAGATGGTTTTTAATTGTCTGATTATTAAGAGGCTGTTCTGGCTGCTCTTGGATCCCTGGGTAGTTTTCCATCCAGGCTCTGGTGAATATTAATTATGGAAATGAAATGTACATTTAACCCAAGAAAGTGCTCACTGTAAAGAAACCTTGTAGGGCAAGTCGTTGAAAGCCGATTTACTAAACGACCTATTCACCAAATGACCCATTTTCCTAATGACTACTTTGCCAAGTGACCAATTTGCTAAAAGCCAATTTGCTGAGAATCAGTTGGTGGGACATTTTGCTTATCAATAACCGACAATAGCCAAAGACTTTACTGCAGGCTCCCAATGGGCATGAGACAGGGGCCGATCTGAGCCACCCAGGCACCCCTAATTGAGCATAGTTGTTTTAAGTATAATAAATCACAGATGGGGCACCTGGGTGGCTCAGTGGGTTAAAGCCTCTGCCTTTGGCTCGGGTCATGATCCCGGGGTCCTGGGATCGAGCCCCGCATCGCATCGGGCTCTCTGCTCGGCAGGGAGCCTGCTTCCTCCTCTCTCTCTGCCTGCCTCTCTGCCTACTTGTGATCTCTGTCTGTCAAATAAATAAATAAAATCTTTAAAGAAAAAAAAAAATCACTGAGCAGTGTCTAAGTTTCTCTTTGCAGAAGAAAAGCTGGCCAGTGTTTGCAAACAACTGAATTCTCAGAGATGATTCCATTCTTCCTTTATATCGTTCAGATTTAAGATTTTAAAGTCTTAAGAACTAGCAACCTTATTTACAGGAACCACCTCCTTCCCCCTTTTTTCAGCAGTGAGTGGAATGGTAAGGCTTCATTCCTCCCCTGTGAGCAGCTTTCTTTCAGGCACCAGCAAGGACTGAGTTGCTGAATGAAGGCTGCTTTTCTGTATCTAGAAGGGGCATCGGAGTACAGACTGCATGCGATTTCTGAGGACAAGGATTATTGCTTGACGTTTTCTATGCAGAGGCTTCCTTTTGCCCCAAAGGCATTATGTGAAATGCCACCAACATGTGGAGGGCTTCCCTACTTCCTCCTCTATCTGTTTAGAGCTGCAGCTGTCTTGCACTGGGGGCACTGAAGCTGTCAGGGAAACAGGATTATTCTGCTTGATTCTGCCACCAACACCTGCCCCCCCAACCTTTTGATTCTTTTCTCAGGACAGAGTAGAGTACACTATCAATTTTCTGTTGGTTGTTTTTGTATCTCACCTGGCTGCTGGTCATATGAGTCCACAAGCATTTCCTGGGTGATGGCCAAGGAGCCATTGTGGGGTTCAGGGGTAACCCCCAGAAGCTTACACATGAGTGGGTAGATGTGGATGCTGTCAAAAGGCTCAGTTACGTGATTCTTCTTGAAATCTGGCCCAAAAGCTCTGAATATGGTCTTCATGTCCATGTGGACATTATCAAAGCCATGATCTCCCTTGTTGAAATATATTATAAGTCGCTGAAAAATAATAACAAAAAAGTCATTTTAGATTCCAATCCCCTGAAAGGAAACTGTCCTTATGTCATGCATGTCAGACCCATGAAATCTTTGAAAGTTTAAATGACAAAGAAGGACACTGCTCTGCAGTGCCAAAGAAAAGAGGAAGGAATGAAAGATCTTTAAGAAAGAGAATAAAGAAAGCATACCCATTAGACACAGCAAGAAGATAATACTGACAATAATAATAATAATAAGCTCAAACACAGTATCTCCGGTGATGGCCTCATGTGTTTTGCAAGCTCCTCAATCCTGAAGAGAGAAGAGTAACACCTACTTCACTGTGCACACCAAAGCAGGCAGGTGGATGGGGATCTGAGAAGTGTCTTCAGTGAGAGGCACTGAGATTCAAAGGATTTTTTGTCTAACGGTCAGTTCAGAAGGTTCCCTATTCCTTCAAACCTGGTTGGTTCTGTTGGGAATGTGGCTATTGTGTTAAATCCCTTGACCTCACTCTCAGCTTGTTATATCATGAACGAGGCTTACAAAGAGCCCAGTGACTGTAGAATCTCTTCTTGGCAAGACCTTAGCTTTGGGCACATATCGTCAGTGTTCTGGGCTATGTGAGAGATTGCAAAATATCAATAAGTTGTTGCATTTTACTGTGACCATTTCCACCAATATTAAACAATAACCTTGTGAGTTTTCTCATACCTGCTTTACTCTGAATTTGTAGCAATATGGGAGTATACAGATTGCAGACCTGATTATAATGTTTAACTCCTGTCCGTATCCTAGGACAAGCATTCTCCAAGCTATACCTGGGATGGTCTTCTGTCATGTGATGTTTAAATATCACCTAAACTTTGTTCTGCCATGAATTATTGGTTGGTAGTTTACAAAAACCAGACCACTTCACTTATGTCTCACAATTAGCCTTGATTTTGGTATTTTCTTCTTTAGATTTGCTTATTTTTCATAACCGCTTTGTTGAGATATGATTTGTATACCATATGTACAATTTGAAGATTTTTAAATTTTTCTCAGAGGTGTGGAACTGTCACCACAATCAATTTTGGAACACTCATCACCCCAAAAAGAAACCCTGTACCCTTCAGCAGTTACTCCCCATTTTCTCCTGACATCTCCCCCTATTGTAGACAAACCACTAATTTGTGATCTCTCTCTATATATTTGCCTATTCTAAACATTTCATTTAAATAGAATCATACAGTATGTAGTCCTTTGTATCTAAATTCTTGCCCTCATCATAGTATTCTCACAGTTCATTCAAGTTATAACATGTATCAGTACTTTGTTCCTTTTAATGGCAACATAATATTCCATTGTATGGATATACCATATTTCATTTATCTACTTATCAACTGATGGGAAATTGGGTTGTTTTCACTTCTTGGTCATTATGAATGACACTCCTACAAATATTTGTGTATAATTTTGTGAACAGGGTTGCTTATTATTTTCATTATTATTTTTGATATGTGCAAAGGGGAACCAGCAGGTGGGTTTTTTGGTGGATCTACTGGTGATCTGTGAATAATGATCAAGCACACAGGCTTGGGTTCAAACTTCAGCCTTATAGTTTTAATCCCAAATCACTTCTCTCTAGCTTTGGTTTATTCTTCATTAAAATGGGGGAGATAAGAGTATCTTTAGGGGCTGGGAAAACAAAAATGAAATAATTCATGTTAAAATTTTAGTACAGCGCTGAACAGGGCCTTGGTCAGGGAGGGATGTTTGTCATTATTATTACATAGTGGTAACATGGGACAGGGTTGGTTGGGTGGGATGTGGGGTTGGGGATGGGGAACACTTAGGAAACAGTGGATTGCAACTTATATTTTAATTTTTTTCAGACCTGTTTCTCTCTAGAAGCTGATTCCAAGACCCAAGATGACTTTATTCATTTTAGAATCAACTCACCCCATTGATGTTATAACCAGAGTCAGCATACATCACGATTGGCAGGACCCGCTGGTGTTTAGCAAAATGGAAGCGTTCTGGGAATTCCTCCTTCTTGTACACATTGAGGTGGGGGTGTGCATTCTTCAGCGCTTGGTAAACGGCTTCCTCTTGCCCTGGTTTGGGCAGGAGCATCCCAAAGCCACCATAGTCCACGATATCAAACTTGACTAAGTCCCTGAACTTGATGTAGTTAGTCAAGAGGATCTCAGTGACGTTGGGCTTCTTTTTTACTGTGGTCATGCCGTGGTCTGATGTGATGATGACATTGAGGTTCTTGGTCAAGCTGTGCCTCTCAATGGCTTCCACCAGGTACCCGATGGTTCTGTCGATTTGCTGAATAATCACCCTTCTGTTCTCTGTCTCAGGCCCGAATTTGTGTCCCATGTTATCTGGCTCTCCATAGTACAGAGTCACAAAGTCAAAATCTTCCTTAGTGAACCAGTTCATGACAATGTCGATATTCTCCCTCCACTCTGTCTCATTGCTGTCTGGGTGAGTGTAAGACTCTACCAGGGACCGCTGGACAGCCTCTCCTTTGTACTTCGCACCTCCTCCAGGATAGTGGAATGATGCTGTCTTCCTCCCCTGCAAGGATAAGAAGAAAATTCTATCAGGACTGTTTCTCATATCTTTTTCATAACAAGTAAAGCCTGGCTTGTTGATGTCCCTGCCCTAGTCCAGAGACATAGAGAACATGTGAGCCTTGGAATCAGATGGCATTGGACTTCATTCCTGGCTTTACCAGGATCTCATCAAATCTATAACACCATTGCAAGACATGCTATTATTTTATGTGCTACTAGAAAAAAAGTGCTGCCAGTTAAACCATGACACTCCACTGATTGTAAGATGTACTCCAACTTCAGAGATGGCAAAATGAAAAGAAGTTCCTTGGAATGGAGGAAAAATGGTACATTCTGTATTGGTGTTGGTGAGTGAATCCTTTAATCTCTTATATTTCATGTTTCCACATGTAAAATGCCAAAAAGTTGATGTTATTTTTGTGAGGATTAAGTCAGCTAACTTTAAGATAAAGTGGTAGGGATTGTGTTTTGGCATGTGGTAGGCACTCTATTCTTTGCCTCCAGGTATAGCAAACCACCACAAAGCCTTCCCCGATGTGTGTATGAACACTTATTATTGCCGGCCCAGCACCCACTCCCCCTCCAATGGTTCAGAGAACCCTGACTTCCCCTAGAGACTCTGCCCTTGCTTCATGGCTGATTTGGGATGTGTTGTTTCCTCATCAGGCTCCAGAGGTGGGATTTGGTTGTGGCCTGGCCAATCAGAGGACACTACTTCCACTGGCCACAGCAGTTGGTTCAGCCTTGGGCCCATGTCCCAGTCAGAGCCAAAGAGATTTGATCTTGGGACTTCTGAGGAGGAGGAGTAAGGGCTAGAGGAAAGCTTTGGACCAGAAATCAGGTTGTTTTAACAACACACATGATTTCAAAGTAATGAAAATATTCTTACGCGATCCCCCAAGCAGAAAGGTGGCTGTTGACAAAGTTTGGTAAAATTGTTAGGAAAAAAAAGAATTTTATGTTTGCTCACCAATGAATTAACAATGAGATGGGCACATCTCACTAAGTCCTATTGTTGTAAAGGAGCTCATTGACCAAGACATGGCACATAGTAGGGGCTCAGTGGATTTTGGTTTAATGAATGAATGTCCTACTTATTTGGGGAGCAAGTACTTTCCTTTGTCTCAGTAAAGCTATTAGCTTGAAGGCTGTACTGTGACCCTTCCTCTACCACCCAATGTTTGGATGTTCTGGAAAATACAAAAGTTCATTGATTTTAGTAGAACCAAGAGTGATGGTGGTGTCACTATATTGATTTGGTATGGAGCATAAATGACCAGGAAGATTTTTGGGATAATGGCACCTGGGTTGTGGCTATTTGGTTGACAAATGAGCAGAAAATTATATCTGCGAGTAATGACAAAACTTACAATGTACTGTTTGAGAGAGAGAAGCAGGAAAGCAATTTGGAAGTTGTGAGGGATGCTGTTGGTTTTCTACCCAGATCCCCTTGTTGGGCCAGTGCACTCACATTCACTTCAGCTGTTCCATGTTCTGGAAAATTACCTTCAGCTAAGTGGCCAAATCTTGCTTCACCTGGTAAGGTGTTCCATACTGCTCCTTCACTCCCAGCTGCCTATGGCCAGTGATTGACTGATAGGAGGACAAAAGACTAGCTTCCTTGCCTCAGGATGGGATAGCATGCGGGTGCAATTCATGCTCCAGAGCTCTGTGGGATTAGGCTGAAGCTGGTCTCTAACTGCAACCCACAGCTCCCTTCTCTTCTTTCAAATCCTGCCCTGTCAGTTTCCCTCACTCCCATCTCCTGAGAACTCTCCCTTAATGCCTTATATTTGTGAAATCCCTGCCTCAGGCTCTGCTTTTAGGAAGCTTGAAACAAGATAGAATTTTTAAAAAAAGATTTTTATTTATTTATTAGAGAGAGAGTGTGTGTGAGCACAAGGAAGGAATGGGGCAGAGGATGAGGGGGAAACCAACTTCCTGTTGAGCAGGGAGCCTGATGTGGACCTCAGTCCCAGGACCTTGGGATCATAACCGAGCCGAAGGCAGGTGCTCAACTGATGGAGCCACTGCACCCCAAGATAGAAGTTTGTTATTTTTTTTTAAAAGATTTTATTATTTATTTGACAGAGAGAAACACAGCAGGAGAGAAAACATATGCAGGGGGAGTGAGGGAAGGAGAAGAAGGCTTCCTGCTGAGCAGGGAGCCTGATGTGGGGCTTGATCCCAGGATCCTGGGATCATGACTTGAGCCAAAGGTAGATGCTTAATGACTGAGCCACCTAGGCGCCCCAAGATAGAAGTTTTAATACTAAATACTTTTCAAGGCTCTAGAAGCTCTGCTATCCATTGCTATAGGTGAAACATTGTACCCTCTGGTCTCCAGCATTCATTTTCTATCATGTGATTTAATTTTATTTTCTTTAAAGTACTTTACCCAATCTGAAATTATCTTAATGTGTTTCTTGTTTACTGTCTATTTTCCTCCCTTAGAATGTGAGTTCCATGAGATCAGGGGCCATGTTGATTTTATTGACCACTCTTTTTCTGGGATGTAGAACAGGCCTGGCTCAGAGTAGGTGGTAATTGTTGGTTAAGTGGATTTTGAATGAATGTATGAATCACATCTCCTTTTGTGGGTGCAAAACCCATCCTATTCTCACTCCTGATTAACTTATGTAAAGAGTTACAGAAGCTCTTTCTTTTTTGGGTTCTAGCATCTTATTTGTAATCTCTTCAGGCAACACATTTTCATTTTTGATAATGGAATTTCTATGGTTGCTTTAACTTGCAAATCCTCTAATATTTATTTATTGCATTTCTGATTGGCATTACTCATAATTCTCAGTTTTTAACTGTGGTACTTTGTTTAACTTAATATAAATTGACTTTGCTCTGAAGTATGGAATTGACTGGAAGGATAAAACTTTCAACATTTTGTAGAACATAGTTTGACTGGCTATTTTATTATCTAGAATGAGCTGACATTGGCATTATGAGGGACTTAGGCAGCTCTGCGTATCCAGTTGACTTTTTGATGTTTGCATATTAAATCTCAGATGTTCCTAACTTGAACTTGTTTTCTTGTGCTGTGTTCTCAACACACACCTTCTTTTTTTTTTTTTTTTTTTAGATTTTATTTATTTATTTGAGAGATAGAATGAGAGAGAGAGAGCATAAGAAAGGGGAGGGTCAGAGGGAGAAGCAGACTCCCTGCTGAGCAGGAAGCCGGATGTGGGACTCAATCCCGGGACTCCAGGATCATGACCTGAGCTGAAGGTCGCTTAACGAACTGAGCCTCCCAGGCGCCCTCAACACACACCTTTAAAGATATCTCAAGCTGTAGTCTTAGGAAACTGTGATTTTTTTTTTCACTTTGCCCACTAGGGATTTTAAGAGTTAAACTGTTTCATGAAAGAAGCTCCAGAAAGAAATGTGTGTTTGAGTGTGTGTGTACACACACACTCACACACACACACACACACGACTCTATTTATTTGGGACTTGGGATAATCAAAAGTGCTATTTTCAACAAATACTTCTGAGAAATAATCTGAGCATTTAATTGGATGCAAAAGAGTGGGTATTTACTATTCTACCCTTTAATTAGCATAATCAGTGTTTCCAGTAGCAATAGCAATTGGAAAATCGCTGGTTTTATTAGGTTCATTATTCTCCCTTAGTGTAGTGTTGCATCAATGTGGCTATTACTCTTAAGTTGCTTTTTAAAACAAGAGTTGGTACTTCCTATAGGCAAAATCCTTTGGTTTTGTACAGAGTCCACCAAACTCCTCAGAACTAATCATTAGAACAGAAGTTTCAGTTTGGTTTTGCGTTTTATCTTGTCTCTTCCTTTAGGACAGAGCGAATAGTCGCAAGGTACCCGTGTTTTAGGAAGGCCCCAGAACATTTCATCGTGGTTGTGCTTTGGTGGGAAGTATGTATGGTTTAGGGAAAGGAGTTCCTCCTTCTAGGATGTGATTGGGTAGAAAGACATGGACTCTATGTATGTGAAATTCAGAAGTCAAGGTTGATCTGAGTTGTTTTCATTGCTTTTCTGAGCTCTAGAGGAGTCACTGAACAGAAGGAGCCAGACGGCCAAGATTCTATTTTCTCCCCCTCCCACACCCTTTCACAGGTCAGATCATTATTATTAGAACCTTTATGATGCATAATAAAGACATGGTTTAGGCCAATATTGGAATGAATTATCTTGTTATTAATGCTCTAGGCAGAAGCAGCTGTCACCATCCTGCTCAGAGCTCTTCCAAATTTGGAAGCTATTGTCTATGAGACTTGGCTTACAGTGAAAATCATAGCTGCCCTCCCCACCTTCTCTCCAAATCCCCTCCTGGTTGTAGCCTACCATGGTCCTGATAGAGACTTTTGGAAGCCATGGGGATCTTACACAGATTATCCCCTGCCATTTCCTTAATATGCTTAATATGCCACTCCTTAATATGCTTTATAGCTCCTCCACAGAAAGATGATACATGCCCCTAGGTTTTTATGATTTTCCTGGGTCTTAAAGTCATGGCTGCCTGCCTTTCTCTGAGGACTAGGACTTCTGAACTTGGTGAACCACTTCAGCCATTAATTATATTCAGTTATCAGGCATACTCATTTAAAATCTGAGCTTGCTTTGAATGGACCCTCTCCGTTCATACCCTGACCATTACTGAAGTCCTGCTGGAGTGTGGATATGTTCTTGGACTGTGAATAATGGACTCAAAGGTGGCCAGGAATCCCATCTTTTAGGCATCATCCACAACTTATGTATTTTGTTAGACTCTGGCAGCATTAATGTCATGGAAAACATTTTAGTCCTATTAAAGGTGAATGCCTCAATCTCCACATCAATGCATTAAATGCATCAATCTCCACAAAGCCCATCTGGAGAAGGATGGATTTTCCCAGTGATGGTTAGAGGTTAGGCCACTCCATTATAATTCTGCCTGGTAATACAGATGGACCCCTGAATGAAATTTAGGACCAGTTGGTATGCTGTTACTGCGGGGCTGACCTAGGGCCACAGGTTTGCTCTGATTGCAGCGGCTTTCCTGCCAGCTCCTCAGGGAGCTGGCCAGTGGCCCTGTCCCATGGCAGGAGATGTCAAGTGGTAGAATGAGATATATCAGCTTGATTTTCACTTGCCAAACCCATGGCGTGTTGTCAATCGTCTGGCCCTGCGCCAGATCCTGTTTTTGCACAACCACTTATGAATTCAGCAAAGAGGAAGAACCCTCTGATTATGAATTGAGCAGAAGGAAACAAAGTCCTGAAAATAAATGGCAATGAGACAAGAACCATGAATAAGAAAAACTACAGGAAAGAAACTACCAGAAACCTCATGCCAATGAACAAATAGTATAGCAAGAGACTAGAAAGGCCCTGGGTTTTGAACACTAAATTAATGAAGACTGCCCAGACCTCCCTAGGAGCAAGACAAATAGGTGATTCACTATAAAATCCATGGCTAAATGTTTCAGCCAAGGAAGTAATACTATGTTATAGTTAAGAGTTAAGAGTTGCTGAACCCTGAGTGAGTTAAAATCTTAGCTTTGCCTCTTGCTAGCTTTGTAACTTTAGAAGTTACAAAAAAGTTTGCTTACCTGTTAAGTGGGCATGATCGTGACACCTACTTAAGAACTGTTTTAAATTAATAAATGTAAAGCATTTAAATCAGTACTAGGCACATAGAAGGTGTTATGAGTGTTATTTTCTTGAGGGGGCAGAATTTATTTGCATGGTTTCTGCCTTAAAGTGAAAAAATGTGACAGAAGAGGAAGGAATCTAGAGCATAACAGTTAAGGGAAAAATGAAGCTGAAATAGAGTCACTGACAACCCCCTTTGATTCATTTAGAGCTATGCTGTCCAGTATGGTAGTCCTTAACCACATGTGGTATTTAGATTTAAATTGAAATTAATAAAAATGAAATGCAATAAAAAATTTGGTTCCTCAGTCTCACTAGTCACATTTCAAGGGCTCAATAACCACGTGTGGCTAGGGGCTTCCGTGTTCGACAGTGCACAGTTGAACATGTCTGTCATCAAAGAAAGTTCCATTGAATAGTTCTGGCTTAGAGCTGTAGTGGCCAGCTAAAGCGCTAAAATGATTCAGCCTCCTTTAGTGACTACTAGTTTTTGAACATTTAGTTTTCAGCATGTCACATGCATTATCTCAGTTAACCTTCCTAATGGGTTTAAGAAGCAGGGACTCTGACAATCTTCATTTTATGGGTGGGGCAAATCAAGTGCAGGAAGGAGGGTTTTGCCCAAGGACACGCAGCTGGAGAAAGGTGGAGCTGGCCAGATCCTGCTCCAGGAGTCCAAGTCCCTAGCCTGCCTTCTGAGCTGCAACAGCACCACCTTGCAGCAGGACACAGTATGCTGGAGCACAGAGATGAAGCTCCAGTGCAAGGGGATCTTGGAGCAAAGGCTGTTGCCTTGGGGAGAAAGATTCTACTCTGAAGCGATGACTGCAGAAGCTGTTTAAGGAAATATGAAGCTGACAGCAGTTTTGGGGCTGGGACTTAAACATGCAGCTCTGATTTCTGCCTTTTTGAAGCAATAGTAAATGGCCACTGGAATCCTTTCAAGTGAATGTTCTCAGAGCTTTTCATGGTCTAAAGAGTCATTAAATGGTCAGCTTCATTCTTAAGGGCTTTTATGCTTAAGTCTGAGGCAAGTGTATAAACACAGGCTGCTGAGTTCAGACCCTATGGTGAGTCTTGGAGGTACAATCATGATTCAGCCAGACTCTGCCCTCATAGAGACTCATCCATCAATAATGGTTAAATGCATATTTCATTTAATACTTACATAAAATCTATTAAATAAGCACATCATCATTATTCCCATTACACATTTAGGGAAACATGTTTAGAGAAGTTAAGTCACTTTCTCAAGGTCACAGCTTCCAACCCTCATCCCACATGCTTGGGAATGAGAGACGATATCCCTCGAAGCCAGCCCAGGGTTTCTGATTGTACCTGTCTCTGGGCTGTGATCCAGAGGGGGAGAACACCATTGTCCCACCACTCAGTCTTGTTCTGTGTAGTTTTGAAGGAGTACTTCCATTGTGTCTCTGTATTAAACATCATGTTGTGAATGACTCCGTGATCTTCAATCCAGCGACCTTGGGAATGAAAGAGGGAAGGTACTGGTAAGTTCGGTGAATGGATACTGCCAGGGCTATCAAAGTGATCTTAAGACCTCTCTCAAAACCCTTCTGGTTGGCTTACTTATTCTGGGGGATTTTTGCTGGGGGTGCTACCCTGGGGCTTCTGACTTGGTTTTCTGGAGGTGCAAATGTTGGTGGTGGGCATAAAGGAAGGGCTAATTGTATCTCACAACTGCCAGATTGGATCTGTTCCTAGAAGAGACCTCACAGTCTGGAGGAAGCTGGGATTGGCTGTGGAACCTGATATGGGAGGGAAGGCCAGGCAAGGGGAGGCCAGGTTACTTGGGTTGTTCTGTGTCTAGAAGGTAAGAGCCTAGAATTTGGATATTTCCTGTGGGATGATTTTCCTTATCTTCTGCTTGTGATGATCTGATTCAATATTGAATATCCAGTGGACCTAATTCTTGGCAAACATCCCAGGGTTTTTCCTAGGACTCCCATACTGTTTGAAGAAAACAAAGGAATCAGGAAGGATTTCTAGACATAAATGGCTATAGACTTACTTCTCTCTACTTAAGGAAAGCAGATGTTGGAGAATGTGATTAAGCTAGATTATTCTTGAAAGCATAAGAATTGAACCAATATAGAAAAAACCTGTGGTCTTAAATTGTACCGGGAAAAGAGGAGTGTGTGTTGGGGGACAGTCTAAAGAGTGAACCAAAAGATCAAGGGACAGTTGAATACACTTCCTTACCTGCTGGGACAGAATCCTCTGGGTGACCCTACTGATTATAACAAGGTAGTGACGATTTCTCCTATTTCCAAGTTAAATCAATGCAGGACATTATGTGACTAGAACTTGATGGTCACGGGAAGCAAGAAGGGAAAGCTCTCCACTAGCTCAGAGTCATTGCCAGGCTGATGTAAAGTCCCCCTAGGATGGCCAAGGCTTTCAGGTGGGAAGAAGTAAAAACAGTTGTTGCTTTAGTGTTTCTGCCTTATAGGTAGATCACGCTTAGGGGCACTGAAAAGAAGTTGTGCTGCTGTCAGGGATTGGGGCTTTGGGGTCAAGATTCCTGGTCAGGGATCAAATTGGATGGTCAACAGGGGAAGAGCATGGATCTAGAGTCCAAGAGAGCTGGGTGCCAGCCGCAGCTTGGCTTTTGAACATGCTGTGTAAACTTAAATAAGCCCCTAACCTGCCTGGCCTTGGTTGCCTGAATAATAGCAGGTAGGGTTTGTGTGATCAAAGCATGGCACACATTTACTGTCATGTCGTAAACCAACACATTTCCTAAATTTATAGGGAGATGAACTCATCTAATGCTCCCAACAACTCTATGAGGTGGCTACTATTATAGCCCCTCTTTTAGAGATTTCCCCCTTTAAGGAAACAGGCACAAGGTTTGCTCAAGATCATGTAGCAGAACTGGCCTTTGAACCCAGGAGGCTTGGTTACAGCCCATGCTTTTTTTTTTTTTAATAGGTGAAATTCACATAGCATAAAATTCACCATTAACATTTTATTTTATTTTATTTTTAAAGATTTGATTTATATATTTGATAGAGATCACAAGTAGGCAAAGAGGCAGGCAGAGAGAGAGAGAGAGGAGGAAGCAGGCTCCCTGCGGAGCAGAGAGCCCAACGCAGGGCTTGATCCCAAGACCCCAGGATCATGACCTGAGCCGAAGGCAGAGGCTTTAACCCACTGAGCCACCCAGGCACCCCTCCATTAACATTTTAAAGTATACAATTCAGTAGCATTTAGTATAGTCACAATGTTGTGCAATAATCACCTCTTTCTAGTTCCAGGGCATGTTCATCATCCCAAAAGGAGACTGTACCCAAGCAGTCACTCCCCCGTCTCCTACTAGCCTCTAATCTTCTTTCTGTCTCTATAGTTTTACCTGTTCTGGACATTTCATAGAAATGAAATCTCACAATATGTGACCTTTTGTGTCTGGTTTCTTTTACTTAGCTTTATGTTTTCCAGGTTCATCCATGTTGTAGCATATTTCCTTGTTATAGTGTCTGAGCTTTCTCATGGCTGACACATGCCATATCATAGTAGGTGAAATGGAAGGACAGAGACAATTCACCCAGAGGTAGCTTGCTTTTGCCTTGGTTTTGTTTTGTTTTTGCCTGAAAATCCTGGATTCTGTTCTTTGTGACTCTTCCTGCATAGTAAAGAGCAAATCACCCTGGAATTTACAGACACCTGGCACTTCACCTATTCTAGTATTTATCCATGGTATTTTATACCACCAATATTAGAATCAACTGAACTGCTTGTTAAAAAACACAAATTCTGGGCGCCTGGGTGGCTCAGTGGGTTAAAGCCTCTGCCTTCGGCTCAGGTCATGATCCCAGGGTCCTGGGATCGAGCCCTGCATCGGGTTCTCTGCTCAGCAGGGAGCCTGCTTCCTCCTCTCTCTCTGCCTGCTTCTCTGTGATCTCTGTCAAATAGATAAATACAATCTTTAAAAAAAAAACAAACCACAAATTCTGGGGGGAGGGGAGTTGGGAGAGGGGGTGGGGTTATGGACATTGGGGAGGGTATGTGCTATGGTGAGTGCTGTGAAGTGTGTAAACCTGGGGATTCACAGACATGTACCCCTGGGGATAAAAATACATTATATGTTTATAAAAAAATAAAAAAAATATTAAAAACAAAAACCAAAACACAAATTCCTGGGGAGCCTGAGTGTCTCAGTTGGTTAGTTGTCTGCCTTTGGCTCAGGTCATGATCTCAGAGTCCGAGGTTTGAACCCTAAGCCAAGTGGGGCTCCCTGCTCAGCAGGGAGTCTGCTTCTCCCTCTGCCCTTCCCTTCTGTTCATGCCTGCTCTCTCTCTCTCTCTCTCAAAAACAAAACAAAATAAAAAGCAACCAAACAAACCCTCACAAATTCCCTGGTCTCCACTCTAGCCCTTGCTCAATTCACACCTCTTGATTGGGGTCTGGGAGCCTACATTTCATAAGCTCTCCAGGTGGTTCCAGTGCCCCCTGACATACTCCACTGACATGTCAGAACCATTGTTTTAGGAACTGTTAGTCATTCACACATGCATGTGGATTAGTTCTAGCAGATTGCCCATTACTTCAAAATCTGGGTTGACAGTAGTTTGCCTGAGGGACCAAAGGGAGGGCAGACAGCTGTCAAAACCTGGAGTACTCCAGTATCTTGGAGAAGCAAAGCCACTGGGAGGATTTGGAGGAGGGATTGGAGGAAGCAGAGGATGCCATGGACACAGAAGCTCCCCCCTCCTGGACCTTAATGATTCTGGCTTCCAGGTTCTGAGATCCAGAGGTCAGTTATAGTATCAGTTAAGTAGACTAGCTTGGGAACCAATCACAGAATCCATTTTCCGCTCAAAGAGATGTTACCCAAGTTTCAAATACCTAACCCAAAATGAGTTCAGGGAGCATGACCCTTCTCTTCTGTGGCGTGGTTAGTCCCAGTAATTGCACAAAGGAAACTGTCCCCATGGTGTTTGGGTTATTTTCACCCTGACACTTAAAGGCATGTTCTAAATCCAGCCAGCAGCTGGGGACCACTAATGACCCAGCAGAAATTTCCACTGCCCTTTTGGTTCCTCATTCCTGTTGCTCTAGGCTGTTTATCCTGGTTAAGGACCAGTTCTGGAATGTAGGTAGAATAAGACAGAAGAGGGGAAAAGCTAAGAAATGAACAGCTGCAGGGAATGGCAATCAGTTTTACTAAAATTGCATTTTCAACTCTGAAGACAATCAGTTACCAGGGTGGAAAGCTGCGTGAAGGGAACACTGTTGACCATGCCTGGGGTTCCAGTAGCTGCAAAGGAACTGGTTTCACTTGGGTCAGATGACATAGTCCTTACTACAGTACAGTGCTACAGAAGGGGGACTGCTCTCAGAGGTGGGACATCTGGGTTTGGTTTTGGCTCTTGTAAGCACTTGCTCTCTCCCTGGGACTTCGTTTTCCCCCTGTAAAATGAGAGAGTTAATGATTTCCAAGGGCCTTTCTGGCTTTATCCATTCTGAGAGTCTGTCATCCATGTCATTTCAGTGTCTGCAATGTGGAAGTTAAAAAGGAAGTAGGATAAGCTCTCCTAGAGAACGTGATTCCTGCTGCTGGCTAATTATGCTTTAATCAGGGTACAATGCCTATTCCCACACCATGCCATTTATGGAAAAGTGTGGGTAAATTCATCCAACTGAGCCTTTCAGGTGTGGGAACCAACCCAGCTAGATTTGACTCCCTTTTCTTGATTCTCAGAGACTGACATTTATTTATTTCCCAAATACTTGCAGGGTGAATTTAGGAAACCATCAAGTCTAGTGTTGGATCCAAATCCTCTTTCTCAAACGTTTGAGCCAAGTATTATCCTTGATGTCCCAGGGCATTTATAGCCTAGGGGAGGGGGTGAGAGAGTTAAAAAAAGAGAGAGCATGTTCTGGAATGCCTGCAATGCTAACAGGCACCTTCTCTTAGGATTCCCCTACTTATAGGCCTTGCTGAGAGGCAGGTCTAGGCACCATATTTGTACCATGTGGCATCTCCTCCCCACATTCAGTTGATTGGTGAGAAACCCAGTTCTCTCTCTCAAGACTTAAAACAAGAGATGAAGTGACTAGTCATCTGGTGGTGGGCTCTGAGAAGCCTACCATGATGGGCCATGAGCAGAAAGAGAAAGCTGGTTGTGAGTGACTAAAACAGAAAAAGGAGAGTTCCTGGGGCTGACTGGAAGGACACTGGGCTTCTGAGAGCCAGAAACATAAGGTCTGGTTTCTCTAACTCCATAACTCTAACTCCATTTGCCATTGTCTCTTATTTGGTTCCCTTGCTTGACTTTGCCTGGTAGAGCCTTACAGGGCAATCCTTTCCTTTGAGCTAGTGTGAAAGGATTTCTGTGTTTTATGGCTGTTATTCCCTGACATAGCTGGTGATGAGTGCTCCAATGCTGAATAAAGTGCAGTGAGAACACAGAAAAGAAGGGATCAGGGAAGGCTTCACAGAGAAGGTGACACTGGAGCCTCATAGAAGGCAAGTGCAAATGTAGTCCAACCTTGAACAACATGGGCTTGAATTGTGTGGGTGCACTTATACAACAGATTGTTTTTGATAAATATACTACAGTACTGTTAGTGTATTTTCTCTTACTTATGATTTTCTTAATAACATTTTCTTTCATCTAGCTTACTTTATTGTAAGAATATAGAATATAATATATAAAATATGTGTTAATCATCCGTGTTATTGGTAAGGCTTCTGGTCAGTGGTAGGCTATCAGTAGTTAAATTTTGGGGAGTCAGGGGCACCTGGGTGGCTCAAGCCCCACATCGGGCTCTCTGCTCAGCAGGGAGCCTGCTTCCCCCCACCCCCTCTGCCTGCCTCTCTGCCTACTTGTGATCTCTGTCTGTCAAATAAATAAATGAAATCTTTAAAAAAATAAAAAAATAAATTTTGGGGAGTCAAAAGTTATACATGGATTCGACTGTGTTACCACCACTAATCCCCATATTGTTCAAATGTCACCTGTATCTGCCATGATTTTTAACTACTAAAACTAAGCAGTTCACTGCTTGGGTAGAAGTAGATAGAGGTTGTTTTATAATACCCTGCCCCAGTTGCATCCATTGTCAGTTATGCCACTGAAAGGATTATGTAGCCTGAGATTGCTTAGTGCTTTTTTGTTAATGACCTAAACTTCTCCCGTGATACGCACTTAGAAATAAGTGAATGATATTCAGTTATGTTGTTGTGGACAAATGACCAGTTTGGCCATTGTTAGATGGCTTGAGAGATAGTTCCAAAGTTTGAACTAAAATAGGGTTTGGCGCATCTACCCAGTAAGACTGCTGAAGGTCTTTCCTTTTTTGATTATGATGATGAAAAAAATGGCTGAGATGGCGCATGACTTGCTTTTTCTCATCATCTCAGTCCTGGATTCTTGGCCCAGAAGCCCTGCTCTAGAACTTGCAAAGTTTTCAGTTTTTGCCACTGTTCTGGGCTATTCCTTGGCTTGTGATAGGTGAAAACCACTCCTTTTATTCCCTTATCCTAAGGTCAGGACTGACCTGACTTAGACTGTAGACCTAGATTAGACCTGTCTAGATGCAAACCTTCATGGGCATTCAGATCATATGAGAAATGGGTGCCTGTGCAGCATTGATGTGGGCTGTGAGGGAGTGTCATGGAATTGGGCACACATGGCACTCATGCCATTCCATCCTGCTTATACTCTCCACTTAGCATCCATCTCATTTCCTCTTGAATTTCAGATGATTGCCTATAAATATGTTTTTTCCATTAGTTTACAAGCTTCCTAAGAGTAAGGTTATGGCTCATTTATTCTGGTATCTCCCTGGAACAAAGCATAGGGATTTACCCTTACTAGACATTCAACAAATGTTTGTTGAATTTAATTGAACAAACTCCCTCTTACCTCTGCCCCAGTTCAGGTATGATCTGAGCAAGTAGGAGACAGAACCTGATTTAGTCTGAAGTCAGTTTTGGGAAAAAAGATATTTTAGTGGGATTAAAAGAAACCATACCATAACTTAATAACTTAATAAGGGCATTCCTCCTCCTCTCTTCCAAACATTTGCTCTGTTCCTAATTTTCAGATGTAACAGTGTATATTTACAGGTAGTCCACTTGGGTATAGATATACTTTAATGCATCTATTTATTTAACAATAATTTGAGGAACTGCTATGTGTTATTCACTAATTCCTTTAAATTAATCTACCGTATAAACTATAAGCATATCTTCATTTTCCTTCTGATTTGTGATTCATTAATTTCACATTCTCAAAACCAAAGAAGAAAATAGCTTGTTAACCAGCTAGTATGAAATCAGTGAGGAAGAACAGTTGCCAAATCAAGTCAACCGACCACCTTAAATCAACCCAGTGTTTCATTCTTGAGCTGACAAGCTCACTGAAAACCACAGCCAAGACACTAATGGAAAACAGTCCCCACTGATGCTCAAAACCACACTTACTCAAGTTTACACACCCAGAGTGCCATCCATTGATAATCCACTGGACCCATAACAAAAGTACTTGAAATGGGGACAGGTGAGCCAATCAAAATTTAAAACCTTATCAATTCCTCCTATAGAATTGGCTTGTCTCCAACACTAGCACTCACTAGCACTTGATGGCAGCCCTTTTTTGGACAGAGAATATTAAACCCTGGCATGCCCATTTTACTAAACTGCTCTTGCTCTTGTGTAAGTGCAAATAAAAAATGCTGTTGTTGCTTCTTTTTGACATTGCTTTTTAATTATGGCTATCCATAAATCATTTTATCCTTTAACAAGACTTGAGAAGGGCCCTAAGGCAGAGGCATGATTCTTTAGGAACTAGGCCAACAGAGAGTGGGCTTTCACACTCTCCACCTCTTCCTTTAATCTGCTGTCAAAAACATAAACTTTATCTCTTTGAGTAGCTGGAATCGGAGGGCTGTGCTTAAGTTCCATCTGGGAACTCTTTTAACACACAGTTCTACCCTTGTCCTGCCTTACTAACCACTGTCACAGAAATGGAATCTGTCCCCTGCATTTTTTTTTTACTCACTTCATTTTCTCCTCTTACCACTATAGTGGGCTGAATGATAGCCCTCCACCACCAAATTATATGTCCATATTTTTATTCCCAGAACCTGTGAATGTTGCTTTATTTGGAAACTAGGTCTTCATGGATGTAGTTAAGGATCTTGACATGAAGAGATCATCCTGAAAATCATTACATGAAGAGATTATCCATGTTGGCTCTAAACCTCTTTATAAGAGGCAGAAGAGGAGAGGACACAGAGAGAAAAGGAGGAAGCAGCATGACCATGGAGGCAGATACTGGAATGGTACGGCCACAAATCAGGGAATGCTGGCAGCTACCAGAGGCCAAAGAGGCAAGGAAAGATTCTCCCCTAGAACCTGTGGAGGGAGCATGGCCCACTGATACCTTGATTTTGGCCTTCTAGCCTCTAGACTTTCTGTTGTTTTAAGCCACCCAGCTTATTATACTTTGTTACAGCAGCAATGGGAAACTAATATACCCATGCTGACAGTTTCAAGTGTTTCCAACTTCTCTTACTCAAGGCCTTGGGATTTGGAGCAGTCACGATTTTTTTCTCAGTTGCTGTGGTGTTTGGGCTGACACTTTCTCCTTTGTAATCCATAGTCCTGAAACATCAGCATCTGATTTTTCTACATGTTGGAAATTAGCATCATGACAAGTTAGGAAATAATCCTAGTTTTCCAGCCTTCCTTTTTTTCAATTATTTTCATGACTTCCATTTTTCCCTTCTTGTGGAAATGACTGATGTTGGAAGCACATCTTTTCTGTCTCCATCTGTGAGTTTCTTTGCTTTGTTCATCTGTGTTTTGGGGGGAACTGTTTTGGGACTTATAGGAATTTTTCAGTGAAGAGTTATTTCTGGGGAAGCAGGATGGGAGCTGATTAAGGTTTATAACATCTTCTAACTAGGTTTCCAACAACATCTACTGGGCTTGTATTGTTACCAGTGGAAGGAATTTAATTTCCTTTACCTACCTCTTTTACCTCTTTCAAACTCTGTGTTTTTTACTGGTTAGAGTCACGTGGGTGACCTTTGGCTCTCTGATTATAACATGTGATTTGTATGTTATACATCTAGTCCAAGGTTTCTCAACTAGGGGGTGATTTTGCCCCTTAAGGAATATTTGGCTATGTCTGGAGACACTTGGTTATCACAACCGAGGAAGGGATGCTGCTGGCATCTAGTGAGCAGAGGCCAAGAATGCTGCTAAACACTCTATAAAGCATAGGACAGCCCCCATAAGACAAAGAATGATTTGGCCCAAAATGTCAGTGGTGAGACATTGAGAACCCTACCCTAGTCTTAAAGATCATCTAAGTACATTTGGCCATGCTTCCTTTGCTCCTGTCTCAGGTGGAAGGAGAGCCATGGATTCATGATGGGTTATAACATCTATGAGGAATTTTTACCTTTTACAAATTGATTTTGGGATAGAATGTAAGCAACTTATCATTTGTGTAAATTGTGCCTTGTGCACCTCCAGGGGATACTACGCACATAGCATTCATGAAAATAACTTCCCTAGAATTGTGCTGTACATAGTCTATAGAGTTACAAAATGATGGCTCTAGTTTTGGGGTTGCCCTGGTGGGGTTCTGGAATTAGGAGAGACTTAATTTCTGCCTGGTAGGGAAAATGATCCTATCACTGAGTACCCTTTCAAGAAAGGAGAAAATGTTGAGCAGAGAGGACCTCACTTTTATTATTCTCAACCACCCTCCAATTACCAGAGTCCCCTTTTCACCTCTGATCTGTATCTATTTGACTAGATTTAAGATTGTCAATTTATAATATCACAGCTTACATTTTCCATAGCCTTTGTCTGAATCATGGTGGTGATAGCTTCTTATTGTCAGTAGATTCCTTGGGGGAGAAAAATATATGCTGCTGCCATAAGACTTCCTATCCACCCACCACTTGCTTGACGGGATTTCCTTAGTTTCAGCAGCATAAGTTATTCTCACTGGTCCTCCATCACTTTGTAATAAAAACTGAGATTGCAGAAATGTTCACTGTCATTACCAGTGATGGAGCAGTAAGTACAGGCTTCTGGAGAGGGAGAAGGAATCTGGTGATTTAAACTAGCAGAATGAGCCGCTAACCCTCAGAGAATGGCTTTTCATTTTGGTGAGATCTGAAGGGAATTGGGACAGTTCAGGGAGAGTAGGGGGGGCATGCTGGGAGGTGGCTGTTTGCACAGGTGGTTACTGAATCCACAAGGAGCCCATGCCCTATGAGCCGCCCCACAGGTGAAGGTGTGATTTGTTGGGACTGAGTACTGGACTGCTGGACTGCACACCCTCATCCCTACATCAAAAGCCCCATCAGGCTGAGGAAACTGAGGGATAATACATGGGTGTTGTTCTAAGCTCTTAAGTTTGTGGTAATTGGTTTTGCAACCATAGAAAACTAATACGTCATTCTATTTTAAGAAACTTCCAGGAGCTGTGGCCAAGCCCCTCTGTGTGTGTGTGTGGGTGTGTGTGTGTATGTGTGTGTGTGTGTGGATGTTGGGGGTAGGGGTGAGGAAGCCAGGTGGGAAGAAGAAAACATCTTATCTTATCTTATTATAATGACTCATTTCATGGGGGAGGGAACGAAGTTGATTAATATGCAGGCCTGCCCAGTGCCCAGTGTTGGGGAGCTGGAGGGAAAATGTTTCCCCCAGAGCCAGGGCTTGCTTTGCACTTGGGAGCTTTGATCCTAGATAGGTGCCCCACTTCCACCTCTTGCAGGTGGTGCTACGAGGGCTGATACTTGGAGGAAAAAATGCACATTCTTTGTAAGGATGCTAAGATTGTCCCACGTGGAGAGTTGATAAGGTAGGACATTTAAGAAATCCTCCCTCCCTGAGTTTTTTTGCTGAGGACTTTTGTCCTCTCTGCTTAAAGGAGAGAATGCCATGGAAGAAAGCATGGACTGTGGGTATTTCTCCTAAGCTCTGTCCCATAGAGGAGATGGGGTGCAGAAAAAGTTTTTGGGGGGACACAGCTGAGTGAGAACACATTTACCTGTCGGATTCCCTGAACTGTCAGAGAAAGGAAACAAAAAGGCAGAAGGATCCACAAGAAAGGGCTCTTCATCTTTCTCCCTGGCAGAGCCACAGAGAAAAGGAAACAAACCCCCCAAAAGATCTGTGGGATCTGTTGGATCTGGGAACATAGGACATGAGCCTGTGTCGTGGGCCAAGCCCTGTTAAGTGACAAGGCCTTGGAAACACTTACGTGCAGTTGGCCACTGTACCAGCTTACGGTCCCAAAGGGGATGCTCAAACAATAATTGTTGAATGAAGGAATGAATATGTTGAAAACCCTTTAAAAAAACTCCCCAGGAAGACTTTCTTTACCAGCATCAGGGAAAACTGATGAGGGCCATGTGATCTTGGCTCTGGGATGGGGGCTGAGATATCCACACACCTGACAGCACCCAGCCGCGAGGAGGTCCTGCTGCCCAGATGAAGGCAGCAGACGCTGTAGGAGGCCCAGAGTTCTGATCCTGGGCAGCTAAGTCAGTTGTCTTAGGGAGGCTTGCTCATGGGTCCTGGCCCTTGCCCCTTGATCTCTTTCTAGGAAGCTCAGAGGAGTGGCCACATGGCTTCTCGGACCTGAGTCTGTGTTGGAGCTGTGTGTCGTAGTGCAGCTGAGACTTGAAGCAGTGTGGCAGGTTCCTCCTCATCACCTCTTTCCTGTTATACTGCCTGGAGGTGTTCGTAAGAATACCAATTAAATAGTTGTTGAGCCAAGAGAGCCCCCTTCATCATATTTTGTGTCAGGCCTATACCACGGAATCTGATGAGGTCTTTGGGTGCTGGCAGCATGAATTTTATCCATTATTTTTTTCTATTATGGATGATTCTTTCCCACACTGGAGTCATAGAAAGGTCTGCTTGAGCCCAGCTCATGAAGACAAATGCTGGGGATTTTATTGGACCTGGGGTGGCCTCTTGTTTCATTAACAACATACTCAAGATATATACTTGTTTTCCTGGAAGCTGTGAGGATGGGCAATATTCAGAGGGGTTTGGAATGATTACATAATTAGAATCAAAGACACTGGTGGGTCATAGTCAAGCTGGAGGGCAGGGATTGAGAAATCAGTGTCTGTAACCATCCAGAGGTTGGTAAGAATCTTACCTCTGTCCCAGAAAATATTTGTATGTCTTTGAACCTCAGATATCTCACCTGTAAAGAGTGTAACTGTTCTGACTTCAAATCACAATTATAAGAATTGAAGGATTTGATGATGATGGTACCTGCTTAGCATTTTCATAAGCCAGGTATTAGGTTCCACCATTCAAGGCAGGGGTTTTTAGCTGGAGGCCAGTTTGCTCCCTGAGCAGACATTGGGCGATGTCTAGAGACATTTTTGGTTGTCACATTGGGAAGAGGGGGTGCTCCTGGCATCTATCTAGTGGGTTTACAGGCCATGGATGAGCTTGGCATTCCACAGTGCTCATGATATTCCCCCTACCCCATGAGAGAAAAATCCCAAATGCCAATAGTGCTGGGGTTGAAAAACCTTTTCTAAAGTGGAAGCAGAGTGAATGTTCACCTGCTCAATAAATGGCAAGTCTGCTTATAAATAGAGGGTTCAAAAGAACATGTTCTTTCCACAGTGGGTGAATTAAAAAGGTTGTTTGGTGTATAGCATTTTGTTATTTGTAGGTAATACATTTCACATGGTCCAAGATCTAAAAAGTACACAGGGGTTACAGTTCAGAGTCTCCCACCCCCTGCCCTTCTTGGAGGAACCAGTATATCCAGTTTCTTGTTTATTTATCCAGAGGTCCTATACATCTATAAGTAACTGTATGCACATATGTGTACATTTGTATCATATGAACACATATAACACACACATTCTTTGCCTCCTGCTTTTGTCACTTAATCCATTTTGGAGATAGCTTCCTATCAGGGCACAAAGAACTATCTCATTTTCCCTTTTAAAGGTAACAGATTTTGCCATTCCATGGATGTCTGGTATTTTATTTAGCCATTTGCATATGGGTGGCTAGTTAGCTTGTTTCTATTTTTGCTGTGGTTACTAATGCCAATGCAATGAATAACTTCGTATGTACACTGTACGTCGTTTTCTACCCAGCAGATATATATCTGTAGGATAAAGTCCTACAAGTGAAACTGCCAAATAAGAAAATTTGTATGTTCCTGATTGTATTGGTTGTTGCCAAATTACCCTACATTGCAACTGTACCCATTTCCATTCTCCACTGGCAATGAGTGTAGGAGAGGAGTTATAGTGATTTTATAATTTTAAAAATTTGCTCCTACTGTTTATATCTTTTCATTGAAAACCTTCTGGGAATAAATAAAAGGTGGGAATGCCTTATAATATTTTGTGCCCATCATATTCTCAGTCTTCAGGGACCCAGAATCTGCCCATGGGAGATCTTTTAAGTATTACGAAGTTAATGCCACTGGGAAGTAGCACTCACTTTCTCCAGAAAAGGGCTATTTAGTTCCTGTTTCCTGGCACTAATAGTTCCCAAATGACTTGCCTCTCAAAGAGTTTACATATAGGAAAATCTCTCTCAGCAAATATCCCTCTGAGTAGTTGTTCAGCTTTATTTTTTAAGTTTCTGATTCAAGGGCCCCTTTGAGAGTCTGATGGAAGTGATAAAACCCTCTTCTCAAAAACATACCAGCAGTTTTGTCTCATTTCAGAGGCTCCTGGAGATGCTGTGGACCCCAAGGGAGTGGTTCTCTGGGTAGGGGTGAGGCTTATGCTGCCAGGCACAATTCCCTACCCCCTGAGAGGTAGTATCCATGTGGATCCCAGGCTCATAGCTGGACAGAACTTAGTTCTGGGTGGCTAGGGACATACTCGTTCCAGACCTGGCTTTCCTCTTGCCCACTTCTTGGCCAAGTGCCTGATGAGTTACTCAGCCTGAGCTTTAGTTTTCTCATCTGTGGAATGGGGACAACACTTGCTTTGCAGTACTTTTGTACTGGAGATACAGAAGCCAAAGCAACTAGCACATGCCCAGCTTCAGGCCCATGTTGGAGGAACAGAAACTATTCTTATTCTTACTTTAGTGAAATCCTTTGCATTTTGGCAACTGGGATTCTGGAACGACCACAATCCTTCCTCTCACAGAGACCTTGAACATGCCCTTCTCTCTGCCTGGAATACTTTTCCTTTCTCTTTGTCTCCTGAGGTCTCTTTCAGTTCTCAGTTCAACTGTTCCTTCTCAGCCTTTTACTGCCTCCAATTTCAAGTCAGTTTACCTTGCTGTCTTCTGAAGAAACTCTCCTCTTCCTTCTCAATGCCTCTCCTAGTTGTAATGAGACCTGTTAGTGTATTTTCTTGTCTAATGTCTATCTCCTCCATTTGGACTACATGCTCCAGGTGATCTGTGGAGACTGGTGAGGGCAGAGGCCCTGAGGCATTTGGGGTCTGGGTAGAGACATAGGCAAATTACCTTTGTGATCTGGAGAGAACTGAGTGAAGGGAAGAGAGATGAGAGTGGGTCAGGGGCCAGGTCATGGGACTTTCTGGGCCACAGAAAGATAATTTTGAATTCTCTTCAAAGATTACATTGATGGGGAAGCTGGGTGGCTTAGTTGGTTGTGTCTACCTTTAACTCAGGTCATGATCCTGGGGTCCCAAGATCAAGTCCCATGTCAGGCTCCCTGCTGAGCAGGGAGTCTGCTTCTCCCTTTCTCTCTGCCCCTCCACCCCACACATGCTTTCCCTCTCTCTCTCAAATAAAGAAATATAGTCTTTAAAAACAAAAACAAAGGGATGCCTGGGTGGTTCAGTGGGT
The DNA here is from genome assembly GCA_004024625.1 of Mellivora capensis. Classification (NCBI taxonomy): domain Eukaryota; kingdom Metazoa; phylum Chordata; class Mammalia; order Carnivora; family Mustelidae; genus Mellivora; species Mellivora capensis. Next base: position 56,918 of record PISX010000088.1, on the reverse strand, counting down.
TGAAGCCTCTGTCTTCAGCTCAGGTCATGATCCCAGGGTCCTGGGATGGAGCCCCTCAACGGGGCTCTCTGCTCAGTGGGTAGCCTGCTTCCCCCTCTCTCTGTCTCTGCCTGCCTCTCTGCCTACTTGTGATCTCTGTCTGTCAAATAAATAAATAAATAAATAAAATCTTTAAAAACAAACAAACAAACAAACAAACAAATCCCCAGAAAAGGCCCATAGAACACTGGTGTTGCTCCAACTCTTCAATAATAAGCCAGGGAGTCATCTAATCTAATCTAGTTCTCTAAAGTTTAATTTTTTATTATTTTTATAAAGTTCTTTTAATGATTTAGTTTTGGGAAAAAACATTAGCCACCGTGGATGGAGGGTGGATGGGCCTGGGGAGCAGGGAACGGGGGCTGGAGAGGCTGCAGCTACGGTCCTGATTCTCTCTGCAGGCTGGTGCCCTGTAGCCAGCAGGGTTTTAGAAACCATAATATTCTAAGCTAGTGCTTCTTCCAGTTGCATGAATTGCCTCAGTCTCCCAAGGGCTGACTGAGATTGGGCTCTGTTTCAGGGAATGACAGATACTGGGGCTTCCACCAGCATTGGTGGACTGGCTATAGATCGAAACTTACCAGAGATGGTGGTGAAGTGGGATGGGGAGGTCATTGTCACAAAGGGTGGCGTGAGGTACTTGGCCTTCACGCCCTCCCGGGCCAGACGGTCCATGTTGGGGGTGTCCACATCCTGGTCATAGTTCCAGCGGAAGCCATCGAAGGAGATCAGCAGCAGCTTGTTGAAGTTCTTCCTCCCGGGGACAGGGCGGCAGCTGGCCCAGCCCAGCAGGACAGACAGCAGCAGTGTGAAGACCCCAAGCCCTGTCATGCCGCGAGCACCACACATCACAGAGTTCATGGGCATGCTCCCATTTTCTCCGTTTTTTATCTGTGGTTGAACAAAGTCCAAATTGATAATTGTGCCTGAGCTCTGTTGTGGATTAAAACACCTGGAGTGTAACAAGATGTCATGTTTTACGTAATGAAAAGTTCTGGAAATGGATGGTGGTGATGGCTGCACAACATTGTGAATGCGTTTAACGCGCCTGAACTGTACACTGTAAAATGGTAAAAATGGTAAATTTTATGTTGTGCATATTTCACCATGGTAATAGAAATCAAACCATGTGAAATACTTTGGACTTTTATGTCAATTCCACTATTGTGAAGATTTGAGGAAAAAGACTGGTGTTTTCCTTTGCTCAGTATATTCTGTTTTTGTGGGGAGAACAAATTATTGTTTTCATTATGACTCTGAAAGCAGCCACCATGGATTGAGGACCAGAGAGGGCCAGGAACTATATACACATTATCTTTTCCATTTAATTTTTAAAAAAATCTAAGGTAGGTTATTGGTTGGAAGTTTTCCATAAGAATTTTAAATAGTTACTGTGGCTAGATGCACATAAGATAAGATTACCAGTTTAACCTTTCAGATGTATACAAATTCAGTGACACTTAGTGCATTACAATGTTGTGCAATTATTACCTCTATCTAGTTCCAGAACTTTTTCATCCCATCAAAAGGAAGCCCTATAACCATTAACAGTCCTTCCTCATCCCTCCCTTACCTAGTCTCTGGTAACCACTAATATGCTTTTTGTCTGCTTGGATTTACCTCCTCTGGACATTTAATATACATGGAATCATAAAGTATGTAGTCTTTTGTGTTTGGCCTCTTTCACTAAGGATAATGTTTTTAAGGTTTATCCGTGTTGTGGTATGCATCAACATTTCATCCTTTTCATGGCTTGTTAATATTCTACTGTGTGGATATGCCACATTTCATATATCCATTCACCAGCTGATCAATATATTTTTTCCCATCTTTTGCCTGTTGTGAATAGTGCTGCTATATTTGTTTGAATACCCTCTGCTTTCCACTTAATCTTTGCAACATATCTATGAGGTGGTATTTACTTAGTAGCTAAGTAAACAGCTCAGAGAGGCTATGGAACCACTTCAAGTTCACAGAGCAGATGTGAGGCTGGAACTGTAGTTTTTACACTTGGCCACATGGTTGCTGGGCATGGGAGGGATGTGTTAAATTCCCCAAGGACACAAATTGCTTTGAATACTCTTAAGCATCTGCCCATTCACCCCACATTTTTTGAGCACATACTATGTCCTAGGTGTAAGAGATACAGAAATATAAATGAAGAGGTTACCTTTGGGTGGCTCAGAGTCCAGGGTCAGGCAGACAAGTGAAGTGTTACATGCAGTAGAAGGGCCCTGCTAGAGATGTGCATGAGAAGTGATGTGGGAGCAGAGGTAGAGGGTCCCAACCTGGAGAAGCTGGGTAAGGGAGGGTTTTTTGGAGGAGGTAGTGCTAGACTTGAGTTTTGTAGGCTGGGAGGAATTAACCTTTCGGAAGCACTGTCACTCAGCCACTGATCTGGACATGACAACATTTGCCTCTGGCCTCTTCCTTCAGATACATGGATGACATTTACCTTTGCACTTTTAGAAAGATCTGTGCCTTGTATAAAGATGTCATCAATGGACAGGAGTTGAAGGTCTGCTTAGGTATTCAGGGGAAGTTTTTGGAAGATTTTTGTCTTGACGTAGGTGTACTGAAGGCTGGATATCAGACCCAGGTGGATAACCTATTTCCCCCTTGCTGAAATTGCCTGGAATTCTGTTCCAGGTTTTTGCTTAGGTTGAATCTTTGGGGTGAAGAAGTGGTATGTCAGGGGAGCTCTATTTTTTATCTGTATATCTTGGCTTCTCCTATTAATTAGCATGTGTTTTGCTATTTGAGTGATTTGCATAGAATTTTGTGATGAGTATGCAGCATTGTGGTTGAGTGTGTTTTGAAGCTTTCCAGGTTGAGCATGTTTTGAAGCTTGGGTTCACATCTTGATTCTGCCACTTACTATCTATGACACCTTGGCGTAAGTCCCTTAACCTCTATGTCTCTGTTTTCGCTGCTGTAAAAAGAAATAATGATCTATTTCCGAAGGTTGTAAAACTTTGATGAGATATTGTACATTGATTGGTAGGAATGTTAACTGCTAATGGGATATCCATGTTCTCCCCCTAATTTCCCAGCCCTTTGTAATTACAGCCTATGTGCTGTGAGTGGAAGCCACATGCATCTCTTCCAGCCTATATTTGTCTAGGGATGGTACCTAACCATTTCACTCTGTCATCCCCTGCCACCCCATTAACTGGAAGTCTTGTGTTAAGATGATAGGCTTTTCATCATTCTGGGTCTCTGAGTGACATATGGAGTATAGTCTCTAGCCAATCCATGGTAGAATGGAGTGTTGGAAATCAACCTTTGTTGCTGAGCCATTTGGATTTTGGGGTTCATTTGTTACTGTGGCATAACCCAGTCTATCCTGTCTAAAGCAGCAGGTAAAGTATTTACATTGGTCCCTAGCAGTATAAGTGCTTAACAGTTGTTGGTTGCTTGTAGTGTGTTGATAAATTGCCCCTGAAACTTTTGTTATTTGATCTGATGATGCCAATGATACTATTTTGTGCTTGGACAAATTTGACTTGGTATTCCTTGGCATTCCACTGTGTGGGAGGGACAGATAATTGAGGGGCAATAAAGCATTGTTATCTGTAGTTTGTGTTCTTGCATACCCTTGGTGGCTATAAACAATGTATACTACCCTTGAGAAGGGCAGACCTGGAGCAGAGTTGCTGTTGATCCCAGGACTGGGACTGTCCAAGGAGAGAATCTTGAGTCCCTGGTGTGTAGATTCTCCAAGGTGACTGGAATACTTGTACTAAGTGATTTGGCCCTTTGGGAATTATATATAATTGTGTAATTATAATCAGGTAGGCCCTTTTTGGGGCAATCTATACGTATCTCTATATTTTGGAAACACAGAAAAAAGCAGTCATGTAACAAACAGTCTGCCACATCCACTGAAACATCCCTGAAGTGCCATATTTGGTGTAATCAGCAGAATTTGGTAGAGGTGGTTGGCTACAGAAAATTCTCATTATGGTCACTGTGATGCTTATGGCCACAGCATTGTAGTGTGCCTTGGTTTCTTTTTGGTAAGTTTTGGTTTAGAAAGCATAAATCCATCATTTGTTTATCAAATATTTATTGAGCACTCTGGATGGAGTGGAGATGAAATATGGAGGAGAGAGTAAATCTCTTTTGGCCACTATGTTTTCAAGCTGTCTAGTACTCAGCTGTGGGACATGGGGCTTGAGTGTCTCAGTTCCACAAGCATCTTCCAGCCATGCCATCCTGACTGTCATTTTTTCTTCCAAGTGCAGCCATCTCTGGTTCTTAAAGATTTTATTTATTTATTTGAGAGAGAGAGAGAATGAGAGAGAGAGAGCATGAGAGGGGAAAGGTCAGAGGGAGAAGCAGGCTCCCTGATGAGCAGGGAGCCTGATGCGGGACTCGATGCTGAGACTCCAGGATCATGACCTGAGCTGAAGGCAGTCGTTTAACCAACTGAGCCACCCAGGTGCCCCCACCCGTCTCTGGTTCTTACCTTCTTTTGTGTGGTTCATATATTAGTCATGGGAACTGTTATAGAATTGCAGTGTGTTGTGTCAAACTTAAAGATACCATTAAACTTTGTTAATTTTCAAGAATGCCATTAAACTTTTTAGGGTGCCTGGGTGGCTCAGTTTGTTAATCATCTGACTCTTGATTTTGGCTAAGGTCGTGGTCTCACATTTGTGAGATGGAGCCCCATATTGAGCTCCCTGCTGGGTGTGGAGCTTGCTTAAGATTCTCTTCCTCTTCCTCTGTCCCTTCCTCCTCCCTCTCTTTAAAAAAAAAGAAAAGAAAAGAATACCATTAAACTTTTCAGAGAAATCTGTATATTTAAGACATAGTAACTGGAGTAGAGATGAAGAATTCCAAATAGATTTTGCGAATCATCCCAGAATGAGGTAATAGGTAGAACTCTTGGTTGCTAGTGACAAAAAACCATTTCTTATTAGTCTGGGTAAGAAGAGGGACCATGTTTTAGACTGGTTTTTCCCTGAAGCAGACCCTGAAACAAGGATGGGGGTCAGGTAGTTTATTGGGAGGTGATCCCAGGGAGCACCAATAGGGGGGTGGGGAAGTGATTCAAGGAAGGGAAGGAGGCCAACATGGATGTTTCAGTCTTGAGTGTATGGAGTGCTAGAATGATGAGTACTATGGGTTATGGGCATGGCATCTGCTACAAGTGTTTTTTTTTTTTTTTATTTGACAGAGATTACAAGTAGGCAAGAGAGGCAGGCAGGGAGAGAGAGGAGGAAGCAGGCTCCCTGCTGAGCAGAGAGCCCGATGTGGGGCTCGATCCCAGGACCCTGGGATCATGACCTGAGCCAAAAGCAGAGGCTTTAACCCACTGAGCCACCCAGGCGCCCCTGCTACAGGTTTTTTAGGGCATGATTTCCCATGATGTCACTGAAATCATTCTGCAGAAAGGCAGGGATGCAGCCGGGTTCCACAAGCAGGGACTCATATACCACCAGATCTCTCTATTTCTGTGTCTGCCTTTGTTTGCATGTCACCTTAATTTTCTTTCACTCAGGACTGGTTTTCTCCATAAGGTGAGGAACGTGACCACAAAAGCTTCTGTTTTTCCTCATTTCAGAATTCCTGTCATCACAAAGAATAACTATATTTTCTGGTTCCAGTTAGGAAAATTAATCCAGGAAAAGAACTCTGATTGGCCTATTTAGATCTCTGGACTAATCAACTGTGACTAGAGGGCAGGGTCATAGGAAATCATGGGAGTCTTCACTAGACCCACATGGCTGGAGTAGGAAAAGGTACAAGAGTCAGTAGAAGGGAGGGGTGGTAGGCTGAGAAAACAACAGATGTCTGTGATGTAAGGATCCAGAATGCATTCTGTTAAGCCTAGTAATTATTGGGACTTAAAGAAACTTTTTAAATATAAAGTTTCCTTTTAGTTCTTTTAGGTTGATTCAGCAGAAAGGAAAAACATATATGAACTGAACACTTCCTGTGCACAGGTTGTTGCTATGGATTCAAATCCTTATTGATGGATCCAAAGATCAATGAATTCTCAAGTGATGTAAACTCTAGTAGGGACTGCTTATGATGGGCCGAAGTTAAGAAAGAAGAGAATTGGCATGGAGGAATTCTAATTTCTTTCTTCCATTGCTTAGGTCTGGCTGGCAGTTATGCACCTCAAAGGAGGGTTGCATAAAAAGGGGTGTGTGTATGTGTGTGTGTGGTAGGTGGTTTCCAAAGATGAATGCAACATCCCACAAATGCTCTTTTGCAGTGTGATTGGGAACCATTCCATTAAGAAGTAGAGTCATTTCTTTCCTCTTGAACCTGGGCTGGCCTGTGACTTGCTTTGACCAGTAGAATGTGGCTGAGGTGATCGTCTCTGACTTTTGGTTCTAGGCCTTTAAAGTCTCTGTAGCTTCCCTTATTTTTGCTTTCTTGGAAGCCCTAGCTCTCCTGCTTAAGAGGCTGTGTGGAGAGGGCCTCTGGAGGATAAGAGGCCATGTAGAGGAAAACTAAGTTCCCTAACCAATAGCCAGCATCATCTACCAGGCATGTGTGAGGTCATTGTCAACCTTCTAGCACAGCTGGGCCTCCAGCTGCAGGCAGCCACGACAGTGAGCCCAGGTAAAACCAGCAGAGGAAATGACCAGCCAACTCATAGATTCATGAGAAATAATAAATTGATGTGGTTTAAAGCTACTTAGTTTTGGGTGCAGTAGGACTAGCCCATGAGGGTGTGAGCATGTGGGGTCTGCATTTCCCATCTGCTGAAGATCCATAAGTTCACAGAATTCAGTCCAGAGCTGATTTATTTCCTTAATGTCCTCTTGTTTGAAACTTCTATGAAAAATTTTTAGAGACTTAAATTTTTAGAGCAGTTTCAGATTCACAGCAAAATTAAGAGGAAGATATAGAGATTTCCCACACATTCCCTGCCCCTACACATGCACAGCCTCCCCCCGCCATCAACATCCCCCACCAGAGTGGGATATTTGTTACAATTGATGAACACATCATAGTCACCCAAAGTTCATAGTTTATATTATAGGTAACTCTTGGTGTTGTACATTCTGTGGGTTTAGACAACTTCCATGAAATTTTCACAGATTTGGACCATCTCAGGGAAATCTCAAAGCTCAGAAATTATTTTGCCCCTTGCCATGTGGTTGAGACTTATGAATTCCTAAGAAGGCTCTGACATAAAAGAAAAATTTTACAAGCATATTCTTGTGGCTTCACTTCAGCAAGATTCACATCAGGTGTTGAAATAAGTGCTAGTGTTAATCTAGATCATGTTGTCGAAGACTCACATGGCCTCGGGATTAGCAGGTTTCAGAATGGCCTCCTAGCATCTGTGACATACCTGGAAGGGTTGGTTCAACTGGAGTGGACCCTCGTCTCTGGGGCTTATGTACTATTTCTTTAAAACAATGCCACCTCCTATAAATCCTATGAATCTCCATAAATCTCCTATAAATCTCCACAAACACAATCCCAGAAGCACTGACGAAATACTACTTTAATCGAAGATTGTACTGAGGAACTGAACTTTTGTAAAGCTCCTTGCTATATGGCCACATCACTTTCTCTTTCCTCCCCATAATTTCTCCTCTCTACTGTCTCTAGCCCTTTCTCCAACCTCATTCTGCTTTTCAAAACACCTTCAGCTTGCATGCTTCCTTTAACAAAATCTCCATCTAAACCTGCATACCCCTGGGGGGGGCACTGTCCACTTACCACATATGGACATCCACCAACATCATCTTCACTATTCCAGGCAGGCATTCTGGTGTGAATTCTATGCCTGAGAGAATTTGTTGGAGAATTTGTTCTTATACTCAGTCGATCCCTTATCCTGTACCTTCAGTCTCCTGCCCCTTGTTTGACACCATGGGCCACACTGAGCGAGTTGAATTCCTGTTTCTTGCAGCAGGTGTTTGAATGTGGCCATATTTCCACTTATTCTCTTTTCTCCCTCCCTCTATCACTCCCTTCATTTTCCAGACCTGGGTTGGCATAGTTTTTTTTTTTTTTTAAAGATTTTATTTATTTGACAGACAGAGATCACAAGTATGCAGAGAGGCAGGCAGAGAGAGGAGGAAGCAGGCTCCCCAATGAGCAGAGAGCCCAGTGCGGGGCTCAATCCCAGGTGTCTGGGATCATGACCCGAGCCAAAGGCAGAGGCTTTAACCCACTGAGCCACCCAGGCGCCCCTGGGTTGGCATACTTTTACTGTAATGAGCCAGAGAATAAGTATTTTAGACCTTGCAGGCCTTACAATCTCTGTCACAACTACTCAACTCTGCCACTAGCATAAAAAACATGAAAAACAGCCAGACAGTACATAAATAAATGGATGTGGCTGAGTTCCAATAAAACTTTATTTATAAAAACACACATCAAGTTGGATTTGGCCCATGAGCTGTAGTTCCCTGACCCCTGCACCATTCTCTTTAACCTGAACATCTCTAAATCTTTTCACCATTGCTTACTTGGGTGTGGCTTTGATTTTCTTTCCTATTGTAGTAACTGTTTCCTGAATGCCTTTTAGTTTGTCCATGTCTCTTAATATATGGCTCCTAGAACAAGATGCATCATTCTGCAAATGCTATAATGTAATACTCTCTCATGCCTCATTCTGAGCAAGACAAAGAGAACTTGGGAACTCCAACCTTGTGAACATATGGTGACCTTCTCAGTGAAGGTTGTAAAACTGTTTATCCAGAAGGTGGAAGGAAAGAAACTGGAAGCATGATCTGTCCAGCTTGAATTTAACATTTGATGCACAGAGATCTCTGACTTTTCTTTCTTTTTTTTTTAAAGAAGATTTTATTTATTTATTTGACAGAGATCACAAGTAGGCAGAGAGAGAGAGAGAGAGAGAGGAGGAAGCAGGTTCTCCACTGAGCAGAGAGCCCGACGTGGGAGTCGATCCCAGGACCCTGAGATCATGACCTGAGCTGAAGACAGAGGCTTAACCACTGAGCCACCCAGGTGCCCATCTCTGACTTTTCTGATAGAGATTTAAAGGGGAGACATGTCCACAGAAAACACCTTCTATGCCCAGATGAGGATCCAGAAGATAATCTTGTGAGCAGAACTCCCTGAGAACTGAGAGGAGGAGAAGAGGTGGTGTTAGGAGAGTGAAAAGGTCAGTAATTAGGGCTATGACTGTGTTGGGAGAGGTGAAAGAAGAAAATTAGACTGCCAGGCATGAATAATGAGAAATCTTTGATGGAATTAGCAGTGCAGAACAGATACTAAAGGCTTCTTTATTCCTCTTATAGTCAAAAGTTTTTGCTTAGGCTGGATGGGAGAAGAAGAAGCGAATGTTGAGTGTCCCCTTTCACTAAATATGGAAGGAGGATTTTGGAAAAGGTCTCAGAAGAAAGAGAGACACATAGGTGTTCCTTGGAGATACACAGAAGCTGAACCCCCTCTTAGCATAATGGAAGGATTGGGAAGTGGGGGATGTCATTCAATCAGGTCTTCACTTGTCCAGCAATATCACCTTTTAAAAGTTGGCTGTTCTCATAACCTAGTCCTGACACACTTCTCTGCTCTCTCTAGACTTGCTCGCTAGGTGAGCCCATCTATCCCCATAGCTTTAGCTGACATTTCTGGGCTGATGACTCCCAAATGTCTATCTCGGGCTCAGACTTCTCTTTTGAACACCAGATTTACACATCCAGTACTTTTTCTTGTTTTTTACACTTGTCAACAAAATTGACATGTCACATTTAACACATTCAAAGCCACCAAAGCCAAACTCTTGCTTTTCATCCTCTTCCCTCCTTGTCCCCAACCCAAGCCTCTCCCATTCTTTAAGTGGCACCACCATCTACCCAGCTGTCTATTTTTATTAAAAGATTTTAAAAAATATTTTATTTATTTATTTGACAGACAGAGATCACAAGTAGGCAGAGATGCAGGTGGGGGCGGGGACCAGACTCCCTGCTGAGCAGAGAGCCTGATGCGGGGCTCGATCCCAGGACCCCGAGATCATGACCTGAGCTGAAGACAGAGGCCCAACCCACTGAGCCACCCAGGTGCCCCTACCCAGCTGTTTAAAGCAGTAAGCTAGGCATTGTCCTCTGTTGCCCTTTACCCCCATCATTAAGTCCTGTGATTCTAAACTTTATCTCAGGTTGTCTATTCTCTCTATCTTTACAGTTCCTATCTTAGCTCAGGACAGCACCATATCTCAGCTGGGTTATGGCAGCTCCTAAATGGTCTTCCTACTCTTGCCACAGCCTTCAGCAATCCATTTCCCACCTGGCAGGATCTAAAGTGATCTTAGGACTCCTGCTTTGGCTTCTCATTGGGGTGGAGAATTAAATTGAGTCCTTGAGTCAATGAGTCAGTCAGTGGGCTTCTGTACCTCCTTCCTGGCTTCCTCCCCTTTGCTTCCTCTTCTCCCATCACCCTAGCCTCCTTTCAGTCTTTGAACCCCGAAAGCCTCTTCCCATCTTGGGACCTGTTCTTCTCTGGGAATGATTTTCCTCAGCTTCTCCCCAAACTAACCTCTTGTCCTTTATGTCTTAGCTTAAATGTTGTCTCCACAGAGAGGTCTTTTCTGACCACCTTTATGAAGTGGACTTCCTGTTACTCTCCCACCTCAGCCTCTTGCTTCTCCGTTTATGGATTTTCATATGTTTTCATTGTATATATTTATGATGATGTTGATGATGATGTCTCCTCACTAGCCCATGAGTTCCTGAAGGGCAGGGCCGTGCCTAACTTCTTCATCATTGGATGCCAGCACCCAGCACAGTGCCCAACACATGAGGGCTGCTCAATAAATAAATCCATTTTGAAAAGTTATGTAAACAGAGAGTTACTTCTTTGAACTACACACAGTAAGCTTGAACACTTTGTGCTTTTCTTAGTCAGACATTTTGTGTGCAATTAGGCGTACAATAAATGATGATGGGACATCATCTGTGTCTTGCCTGATGTTCATCACCAATCACTAAATTAGTCAGTTGTGCCTCTTTTGAGAGTTCTGTTTTCAACCTAATGATTTGTTCCTTTTAACTTACGGCTGTTGGCTTTTTTTGTGTCTGTTTGCCTGACAAAGTGCTGATTATGTTGGTATTTGCTCTTTTATTTATAATGTCATTAACTTAAAAAACGCTTTTGCTTTCAGTAAAAAGCCCTAGTTAGGGAAGTGTATTAGTCAGGATGGTTTGGGTTATGCTGTTGTAACAACAATCCCTAAATCTCAGCTGTGTAGGGCAACAAGGTTTATTCTTGGTCATGTACATGTCTAATGTGTGTCTGACTGTGGGGTGGTCTCTCTGTTCTAGTTGCTTAGGGATCTAGGCCGAGGAAAGCTCCATCTGTATATGTCTGCTTGACAACCATTGTAGGGGGAAGGGAATGCGTGAATCAGAGTCTCTTAATTCTTCCACCTGGCGGCGACATAAGTTACTTCTCATGTTTCACTGGACAAAATAGATCACATGGTCATGCCTAACTTCCATGTGCCTGAAACATGAACCAAATAATTGTGAACAGCCTTATTGACTACTCCCATCAGTTACATAGAAGACCTCATTTAAGTGTACTTATTTGTGATTGCCCTGAAATTGAAATCCATTAGCCTTCAGAAGATATGTGCATTTCCAAGCTATTATTCGGTACTGTTTGGTTTCAGAATGTCAGGCTTAAGACTTTTGTTAGAGGACCGTATGGTGTGATGATTAAATGCAGGCCTCTGATGCTAGTTTGCATACGCTCAGGTGCTGTTTCTTTTCTTTTCTTCTCTCTCTCTCTTTTTTCTTAAGGTTTTACTTATTTATCAGGTGCAGTTTCTACTGCTTCTTGGCTGTGTGATCTCTGGCAACATTTTTTACTTTTTCATGCTTCTGCTTCCTCATCAATAAAATGGAGGAAATAATGAAAATAATTATTATGATATTATTATTATATATTTTTTATTAAAAATATCTATATAATCTATCCCTATGGGGGTAGCTCAGTATTTCAAACACGTGGGTTCAAAAATAGTACTTATTATTATTAATTTTGGTAGGTAGTTACTAAATTTTCTCAAAACCAGGAGTTCAAGAACTTTGAATATTTGTTTGACATCCATCATTGAAGGAAGTGATTTTTTGTTTGTTTGTTTAAAGATTGTATTTTTTTGACAGAGAGAGAGAGATCACAAGTAGGCAGAGCAGCAGGCAGAGAGCGAGAGGAGGAAGCAGGCTCCCCGCTGAGCAGAGAGCCGGATGTGGGGCTCGATCCCAGGGCCCTGGGATCATGACCTGAGCCAAAGGCAGAGGCTCAACCCGCTGAGCCACCCAGGCGCCCCAAGGAAGTGATTTCTGAAGAGCAAGGCTGGGGGAGAGGACAGAATTTAATGTGTGTTTTAGATTGTGGACTTCAGTTGTATGCACCTGGAGCTGAGTTCTAGCTTGTGCACCTTTGCTAAGTTCTATCATTTCTGTTCACTGACTTCGCTAAATTCTATCGTTTCTGTGGGCCTCAACCTCATCTGTAGCAAATGGAATTAATAGCATCGAATTTTCAGACTGTGATAAAGATTATTATGTAAGAGAGAATGGAAACTTCCCTCAGTGATCAAAAAGTGGTGGCTTACTTCTATGTTAATTTTCTATTGCTTTATAACAAATTATTACTGGCTTAAAACACCACCAGTTTATTATTCCATGTTTTCCATGGGTCATGAGTCTGGTCAGGGTCTCACAAGGCTGCAACCAAGGTGTCAAATGGGGTTGGAGTCTCATCAGAGGCTTGGGGTCTTCATCCAAGCTTATCCAGTTTGTTGGCTGAATTCAGTTTCTTGTGGGTGTTGGGCTGAGGACCTCAGCTCCTAGATGCTGCCCCTCTCCACAGACAACTCATAGCATGGTTGTCTGCTTCTTCTTGACGGCCAAAAAATGAATCTCTCTGAAACTTCACCTTCTTTAAAGGGCTCACATGATTAGGTTAGGCCCACCCAGAGTGATCTCCCTTTTGATTAACTCCAGGTCAACTGATTAAGGACCTTAATCACATTTGAAAACCTCTTTGTCTTTTTTGTCTTTCCCGTGTAACTCAATCACACTCATGTAACTCATGTTACATGTAATCCCATGTAACTCAAACACTGTTCACACTCATGGATGGGGGGTTATAGAGCACATGGACACAAGGCAATGGGGATCTTGGGACCATCTTAGAGTTTTGCCTACCACACTTACCTTCCTCTATGAAGAACAGGTGTTGGAGGGGGAATTATCACAGATGAGCACATCCAGAGGTCCAGAGAGCCTGATGTTGGGTTCAGATGGAGGAGGCCAGGAGGAAGTGTGTAAAACTTTGTCTGTTTTTGCTTCTGTTGAGGCTGTGAATTCCCAAGCCAAGACCAAGGTTAAGACCAGGTTGTTTATATTTTTCTTCCTTCTTCCCCACGCACGGCCTGTACTCTCCCAGATCTCCTGCTCCCAACCTGAGACCCTTCAGCTATGAGGTAGAATCACCAGGTGCCATGATCAGAGATGTAGGTGGGCAATAGGTGGAGTCAGGACAGAGAAATTCCCACAGGATGTCTTCCCAGTGGCTTTGCAGACTGAAGGCAAAGGAAAACAAACCTCAAGTGAAAAAAAAAAAAAAAACCTCAGAGAGAAAAGGAATTTTAAGTGGTGATGTTTTTTCAAAATCTTCCAGATGTCAGAGGCTCTTTGAAATAAAACAAATGCTGTCTCAGTTCTGCAGAAGGAGGCCTGCAGGAGTTGATGTGATGTGCCGAGAACCAAACTGCCAGCCACCTGTGCAGGAAAAGTCTCTTTTTGCTCATGGGGCCATGGGGCACACTTGATAACAAGCAAAATATAAGTCAAGGTCAGCTAGAAACAAAAAGCCACTAACCCTGAGGTCTTTAAGTTCCCCTCAGCAAAGCCTTGAGCATGGCAGGATCACTCCCTGGGAGCGAGCTGAAAGGGTCATTCTGAGACCTCTTTCAGAAGGCCTGTGACAGATGCACACAGTTTCCCTAATGGGACTGCAGGGGAGCAAATGAATACCCAGGGAGGTGTTGAGCTGGCCCAAGAGCCCCCTTCACTCCCTCTGCAAATCCAGCTCTGTCTGCACTTTGAAATTGCTCTTAGTACTTGTCAACATCTGTCCTACAAAACGGATGGAAATTGCTTGCTTGTACATCACTGCCAAGCAAGATGGAGAAGGACCCTCCTCTGTCAACAAAAAAGGTGGCAACAAAAAAGAGTAAGATGGAGTGTCAGTTTGGATTATGAAGGATTCTTAGAATTGATATAATTCCAAAGGGGGAGGGGGAGCCTCAGCCAGCCTGGGTTTGGAATGACATTGATAAAGCTGGTGGTGCTTAGTGGGATACAGATTAGAAGAAGCCTTTGTCCTCGCCTGATGCTAAATGGGCTGCCTCTAAGATGAACTAAAATTCAGAGTTGAAAAACAATTGCAAAAGACCACATATCATTGAGCATTGTTGATAAATGTTAATGAGACAATAGCAAGCACTGAGATTGGGCAGTATTGATTAAGAGAGGAAATAAAATGGGCCGAGTGGTTCTTGACAATCTCAGGCAATGACTGCATTTTGTTTAAAGTATCTCTTGCCACAGCATACATCCTTGTAAATCTGGGGTGTGATATATGCTGTTGTCTCCTTCCCTTCTTCCCTACTCTTTCTATTTCATTCACGGTTGCTCACTTATTCATTCAACAAATATTTGAGTCCCTACCACATATCCACACAGCACCAGGTACTAGAGTTACAAGGTGGGCAAATAGAGTTGTTTCCCTTGGAGTTTACCTACAGTGGTAAGAGGGATGCTTTAAAAGGCAGCTGGCTTCCCTGGACCTAATTCCAAGTTTGGCCTGTTGGAACCCTGTTGTCTCTGTCTCACCCAGCCTTGGAGCATCTGGCCTCTCTTCCCATGCAAACATTTTTCTTTGTACTCTTGGAAGAATTGGACCCATAAATTGAATCCACCATCAGGCAGTTTAACTTTCATGGCCAGCACTTACTCAGCAGATAACCACCAGCCTCATTAACCTTGGCTCGTTCTCAAGAGGTTTTGGGGGTGGGAGGTGGGGGTTGGGGTGGTGATGATCACAGAGCTTATGAATTATTCTTTGATAATTCCTGAAATATGTTGGGGGAGCAGAGTCCTTTATTTTATTGAGTAAATATGGTTGGTATTCCAAGCCCTATTTGTTGGTATTGTTGATGTATGCATACATGTGTATTGTGTGAGTGTTGATGTGCATGCACTCATTTAAAACATTTTTTAGTTATTTATTTATATTATGTTAGTCACCACACAGTACTTCGTTGGTTTTTGATGTACTGTTCCATGATTCATTGCTTTCATATTAACACTCAGTGTTCATTGCAATATGTGTCCTCCTTAATACCCATCACTGCGATAACCCATTTGAAATGCTGAATAGTGACTTCTTCCTGGAGGTGTCTCTTATCCACCTGGTATTGCCAGAGATCTGAAAAACCAGTGCCCTGGGTTCTGTGAGCACCATGTTTCTCAAAATGTGGTCCTTTGCCCATCTTTGTCAAATCACCTGAAGAGCTCACTAATATGTAGAATCCTGGGTCCTACGAGGGACCTGCTGTATTAGACTCCCTGGCACTGGAGCCCAGGAATCTACCTTTTTATCAACCTACCCCAGTGACCATGATGCACAAGAATATGGAGAATCCCTGCCAAAGATGAGACTTAGAAGGTTCTTTCTGCATGTCAGCTGGGTCTTTCCACTTATCTTTGGATGGTTGTCTTGCTTTGTGATATATTTTATATTACAAAGTATTTGTGTTTCTCAGGGATTACTGGTCTGAGTTTTTAAATGATCACTGTGGCCCAGTGTTGTGACATTCACTGCTCACCTTCATTTCCTCATGTTTTGTCAATAGCCCTGGTTATCCTCTGGGGACTCTTGCCTCCTCTACTCTCCCAAGGTCCTACAGCTGCTAGGTAGTGGAGTCGGGATGCAAGCTTAGGCAGCCTGCCTTCAAAGTTTGCGGTCTTATTCACTGTGGCATGTAGCTGTAACAGACACTGCTGGGGGCCCTGCCTACTTGTTCAGCACTCACATTCTTTTGTATGCAGAAGTTATTTCTGCACCCATGTCCTGCTTGCTCAGCCAGTGCATGGGGTAGAGAAGATTACCTGGAAGTTACTGTGCCAGGAGCAGTCCTCAGCCAACCACCGGCAGGGGTTCATTGTCAGCCTTCCAGCTTCCTTCCCCTTCAGGAGACAGGGTTCAGAGACATGCCGTATATAGTTTCCCTGAATTGCCCAGTGCAACTGAGCCCCACTTGCCCACAGCAGGGCCTGCTTATTACACTTCTAGTATTGGCTTCTTCCTGTCAGCATCTTATGTCCCCACTGCCCTATCAGGGCTTCTTTTAGATCACCTCCCAAATCAACTATTTGTACCCAGACCCTTATTTCAAGGGGTCTGCTTCTGGGACATCATGTGCTTAGACTGCCTTAAGCATATTATCTTATTTAATCTTTGCCCTATCCTTGCCTGGTAGGAACCATGATTAGCCGCATTTTATAGATGAAGAAAATGAGGCTTGGAGAATGGAAGCCACTTGACCAAGCTTAGGAGTTGAGCCAGGACTGGAACCCAGGTCTGCTGGCACCAGTGTTCAGTTCTGAGTCTGCCCTTTGTACATATGGAGCTTGTGGGTAACTGGTGGGTAGCGTGTAGCACATGTTGGATTGGGCTTCCGATCTGTTCTTGCTATGCTTCCCACTCCTAGCTGAGAGGGGGATCATGGTACTTCTCTTTAAATTTATAGTATGGGTTGAGAAGGTGAGAACCTGACCTCAGGTGTGGCTACCCTACTCCTTGTTGAGCCAGTGTGCCCACCTCAGGCCTGGCTAACTTGTGTACTAGCCTTTTGACAGGGACTTGAACTGAACTTGGCAGAGTGAACTTCAGCCAAGACAGATCCTTTCTTGTGGAGTGCTCCCCAATTCTCGCCGCCCCTGGCCCAAGTAGACGCCCCCCTTTCCCCCATGAGCCGACCCCTGGGTCCCTATGAAATGCTTCTTTCAAAACAGACTTTTCCTGGTGGGAAACCCTTCCAGGGTTTTTGTGTTGATCAATTTCAAGCCTATGATCTTGTTTGCAGCTGCCCGGGTTGTTCCCAAGGTCTGCCTTCATGTTATAATTTTGCACTTGAAGCCTACAGGCTATTCTGACAAGAGTAGAATTTCTATTTTTAAAAGAATAAATAATAAACTGCTCTGGAATAGTAATAACTTCCAGAGCCTCCTTAGGTCCAGTCTCTTACTTGTTCTTTTGGTGAATTCATTGAATTCTCAGCCTCCACAGTTGTGAGGAAGTGAAGTCAAACACTCACCCAACAAATATCCATGGAGTGATTAATGCATGGAGGCCTGTGAACGTGTAATGACAAACATGAGAAAGCATATTATGGAAAAGAAATAGTGATATGAGAGAAAATAACAGCGGGCCAAATTTTAAAACCATTATTGGGTTTGTTGTATTGATTATTATAGGATTTGTAGATTTTATAATTAAAACATTATAGATCTTATAATTATTTATAGTAAAAATTAGATTATTCTCCATACTTACTTCATATCATAAGTGGGATTATTCACCAACTAGCTGTTTTTTTACTTTAGAATATATCATGGACCCCTTTCCAAGAGTGTACATAAGGGCTGCTTCATTTAAAAAAATTTCTTATCAAGGTCTAATTGACACACAATGTGAGATTAAAATTGTTGAAGACTGACTCATCTAAAAATTGATTGATAGAAACTTTCAAACATGCACAAAAGTTGTGAGAATAATAAAATGAATCCCCTTCACCCAGCCTTAACAATTATCAACTTCTAGCCAAACATATTTCATCTGATTGACTTCATCCAATTCCTCCCCTTTCCACATTATTTTGAAGAAAATCCCGAACATTATATCACTGCATTTATAAATTTCTCAGTAGACTACAATCCTTTTTAACAACTGTATAATATTCCATTGATAAGGGGCACCTGGGTGGCTCAGTTGGTTGAGTGACTGCCTTCAGCTCAGGTCATGATCCCGGACTTCCAGGATCGAGTCCCGCATCGGGCTCCAGGCTCTTTGGGGAGTCTGCTTCTCCCTCTGACCTTCTCCTCTCTCATGCTCTCTCGCTCATTCTCTCTCAAATAAATAAATAAAATCTTTAAAAAAATATTCCATTGATAAATATTCCATAGTGTATTTATCCTGTCTTCTATTGATGGGCATTTCAGTTATGTTTAATCTAGGTAAAGACACATTTTCTAGTTGTAACTGTGGAATTAAATGAACCCCCCCCCCCAGACTTGAGTAAAACAAAAGTACGCTTCATGGCTGCCTCCTGCTACTTCCATACCTAATGGGGAGGTAGGATGGGGACTCTGAGCCAGGCAGTAAGGAGTTTAGTTTGCTGGCCATGGTGTGGGGATGGGATGGTCATCCTCACAGCCCGAGAGACCCCACAAAGAGTGTGAATCAGGCCATCTGGTCAGAGAGACACAGTGGTTTCACCAGTGGGTCTCAGGAGAACTCAGAACAGACTTGAGTGAATGCTGTAGTTTCCTAAGGCTTCCACAACAAATCACCTCAACCTTGATGACTTAGAACAACAGAAACTTCTTTCACGGTTCTGGCAGCCAGAAGCCTGAAATCAAGGTGCTGGCAGTGTCATACTTTCTGCTAAGGCTCGAGGTGGGGATCCTTCCTTGCCTCTTCCAGCTTCTTGTGGCTCCTGGTGTTCTTTGGTTTGTGGCTGCATTCCCCCCAGTCTCTGCCTCTGTCTTCACATGGCCTTCTTTCCTGCATATCTGTAGTGTCTTTTTCTGTCTCTTATAGGGACACTCTCATCAGATTAGGAGCTGCCCTAATGACCTCGTCTTACCTTAATTATAGTTGCAAAGACCTGATTTCCCAATATGGTCATATTCTAAGGCTTGGCATAGACAGGATTTGGGGGTGGAGAGAGGGATAGTATTTAACTCACTACAGGGAGTGTCCTGGTATACTTGCAGTTGCCCTAGGCAAAAGGCTGGGGCTTTTCTGAGGCTGAATGGGTGTTACTCCGGTAGCCAGGCACTCACAGGTGAGGTATGGAGCAGTTAGGGAGTGTTCACCAGCAAGCAAGTCTCAGCAGGTGAATGGGAAGGTCCACAAGGAGCCTGGAGGTTGGTCTTTCTGGGCATGGTTCAGCAGTTTCATGATATCAGGGCAATGGGCTGCAGAGAATTTCCGCAATTCTCTTGAGTTTTCTGTCTTGGTTACAAGATGGATTCTGTGAGCCAAGCAGGAAATCTTTACATAGCTCCATCCGAATGTGTGAAATATATCTGAGGGAGGGAGTGCTGGGGATGGGCAGGGTTATGTGTGTGTGTGTGTGCGTGTGTGTGTGTGTGTGTGTGTGTGATGGGGGCGAGAGAGACAGGTTTTCTTATGAAGGAGGAGATGTCTTTCCTAGGAGACCTTCCTTTTACATCTCCTTGGTCAAGACTGGGTCACATGGCCACCTTAGCCGCAAGGGAGGGTGGGAAAGCAAGCATCTCTTGTTTAACCTCCGTAGACAGAGGCAAGAGAGAAAGAAAGAACTGTGGAGGGATCTCTACCTATGGACAGACAAACCTCTCAAATCAGTAGCTTTAGTTATTTTCCTCACACATAGGACAATGCTGAAACAAACATGCTTGTCCATAAATATTTGTACATCCATGATTGTATTTTGGGATGTGAGGTTGCTGTGTTCAAATACCCTGTATATTCCTGTTGGAAGCTTTCTTCAGGCCTGGATGTGGATCTTGTTTGCTTATCTTCAAGCCGATCATAGCCCACAGTTTTCAGGGACAACTGAGCAGGAGTATGCATTTCTTTTTCTTCCCCTTCAAATTCATTTTCTCCACCCGATGTCCCTTGCCTGTTTTGGCAGTGAGGTTCTCTGATGACTCTGGAGCTGTTGTATACATTATTCATACATCTTTTTATATCACCTACTGTGGCACCAGCTGGGGACAGCAAATACTACAAACATGGCACCAATAAAAAAGAATGTGTAATCAGTCTTTAAAAATTCCTTCTTGTCTGCCAAGGGCGGCACGTGAGGGTGGAAAGTGAGCAGCTGGCTGGTCCTGCTAATTTTGAGGAGGCTTTACACTGAAAATGATGGTTGCTTCACCATCGGTCTCTCTCTGACCTCTGGAAGAGGCAGATCCCAGGGGCCTGAGCAGATTTGATGGGGAGAGAGCATATCTAATGCCACAAGTGAGAGGAAAAAGTAAAACATCTTCTCCAGAAGTGGGGGTATCATTACCAACTTTATGTTTCAGATGCTGACAGAGAGGTGGGGTTTGTTGGTTATTCCTTATTTGTTGTTTTCCTTCCATTCTGTTTTATTGAGACACAATATTTATACATAAAAGTGTAGTCATCTTAAATTTGCAATTTGATTATTTTTTTACACACCTGGACACCCTTTGTTGTGGTTCAGTTGTGTCCTCACAAAAGATATGTGGAAGGTCTTAATCCCCAGGACCTCAGAATGTGACTTGATTTGGAAACAGAGTTGTTGCAGATGTAATTAGTTAAAATGAGATCATGCTCATCTTAATTTTGCAATTTAATGATTTTTTACATACCTATGCACCCTTTGTTGTGGTTTAGTTGTGTCCTCACAAAAGATATATGGAAGGTCTTAATCCCCAGGACACAGAATGTGACTTGATTTGCAAACAGGGTTGTTGCAGATGTAATTAGTTAGAATGAGATCATGGTATATTGGGGTGGGCTTTTAGTCCAATATGACAGGTGTCTTTTTTTAATTAAAAATTTTTAAAATCTATTTGAGAGGCATGCACATTAGCAGGGGTAGAGAGAGAAGCAGACTCTCCACCAAGCAGGGAGTCCAATGTGGGGTTCAATCCCAGAACCCTGGGATCAGGACCTGAGCCGAAGGCAGACACTTAACGAACTGAGCCACCCTGGCGCTCCTCACAGGTGTCTTTATAAGAAGAGGGAACTTTGGACACAGACGCACACACAGTGAGAAGGCCACGTGAAGGTGAAGGTACAGATTGAAATGATGCCTCTACAAACTGAGGAAGGCAAGGATTGCTGCCAGCCACCAGAAGCTGGGAGATGCTGGGAAGGATTTCTCTCCTAGAGCCATCAGAGAACATGGCTATGCTAACACATCCATATCTCAGACTTCTGGCCTCCAGAACTGTGAAATAACAAATTTTTATTACATTAGGCCCCCCCACTTCCTGGTCCTTTGTTATGGAAGTGTAGCAAACGAATATACCCATGTGATCACCACTGAGATGTGGATACCGAACCTATTGAGCACCCAGAAGTTTCCCTTGGGCCCCTTCCCAGATTATAACCTCTTTCTCCACCTGAGCTAACCATCTGCTCTGATTTCTATCAGCATTGGTGTGTTTTGCCTATTCTTAAACTTTGTGTAACTGAAATCGTAGAGCAGTAGGAGCTCTTCTGTGTCTGGCATCTTTCACTCAGCATCATATCTGTGAGATTTCTTCATTGTGTTGTGTGTGATGATTACTGCTGATTTTTTTTCCATAAATGTTTACTCATCGCCTGTGATGTGTTGTGGTAGGCCCTGTGGTTATGAGGACTACAGGGGTTCTCTGTCCAGTTTGGAAGAAAGAATTGTAAATTACACACCATGAGATGATGTGGACATGTGTTGATAAGGGTTTGGACTTTGGGAGCATGCAGAGCAGAGCACAGGGAATCCAGGACAGTCCCCACAAAAGTGGTAAAGTTCATACTGCACATTTTGAGGTGGTAGCCTAGTTTGAGAGGAGGCATGGTGGGGGGTGCAGGGATTTGTGCAGGGATCTGTGAAGAGTCTGGCGTGGCTCAGGAATAAGACATCACAGGCAAGTGAGAGATCTTTATTGACTAGTGTAGGGATTGGTAAACTACAGCCCTTGGGCCAAAACTTGCCCACCACCTGCTTTTGTATATAAAGTTTTATGGAACACAGCCACTCCCATTCTTTTTTTTTTATTTTTTATTTTTTCAGTGTTCCAAAATTCACTATTTACGACACCCAGTGCTCCATGCAATCCGTGCCCTCCTGAATACCCTCCACGAGGCTCACCCATCCCCCCACTCCCCTCCCCTCTAAGACCCTCAGTTTATTTCTCAGAGTCCACAGTCTCTCTGGTTCATCTCCCCCTCAGATGGTTCATCTCCCCCTCGGATCCAATTCACTATTCCTTTCCTTCTCCTAATGCCCTCCGTGTTATTCCTTATGTTCCACAAGTAAGTGAAACCATATAATTAACTTTCTCTGCTTGACTTAGTTCACTCAGCATAATCACAAGTCCTGTTCATGTTGATACAAAAGTTGGGTATTCATCCTTTCTGATGGCTGAGTAATATTCCATTGTATATATGGACCACATCTTCTTTATCCATTCATCTGTTGAAGGGTCTCTCAGCTCTTTCCACAGTTTGGCTATTGTGGACATGGCTGCTATGAACATTGGAGTACATGTGGCTCTTTTTTTCACTGCATCTGTATCTTTGGGGCAAACACCCAGTAGTGCAATTGCAGAGTCATAGGGTAGCTGTGTTTTTCATTTTTTGAGGAATCTCCACTCTGTTTTCCAAATTGGCTGCAGCAGCTTGCATTCCCATCAACAGTGTAATCCCATTCTTTTACACATGATGTATGGTTGCTTTGGCATTATGACTGCAGCCTTGAGTAATCATGACAGAGGCCATATGGCCCCCAAAACCCAAAGTATTTACTATTTGGCCCTTTAAAAAAATAGAGGATCCCTGGTCTAGTGTATGCCAAAAGCTGGTCCTAAGTGCTCTTTAGTTATATTTCTGTTCCGTAATTACACTGACCCTGCAAGAGAGCCATTATTGCCCCTACATTAAAGATGAGGATCTTTAGGCTCAGAGCGGTAGTCATTTTTCAAGGTTGCAGCCAGCAAGCAAGAGGAGGAACCAGATATGTCTGAGTTCAAAGGAACTTCTCCAGAGTAACTGGAATCTCTTCAACAATTAGCAATCATTGTAGGAGATAGTTTGAGGCCAGATTATGGAGAGTCACTCATGCGTTTTCACCTTTGGGCAATGGGGAGACAGTGAAAGTTCTTAAGAAAGGGAATACTGTGATCAGGCCAGTCTGAAATTATCATATCCAAGTGCTTTGCTGGGTGTGTGGTCTAGAATTCATCAAGCGGGGTTTGTATACCTCCACAAAATTTTTCTCAGGAGGATCATTCATTGTGAGGATCATTCATTCAGAAGTGCTGACCAATATCCTGCGTTGCTGAGTTTTGTCTTTTTGGAGCTGGAGTCTCTCTTGACACAGCCCTAAGGGGTGAGTAGAGACGAGGGAAGTCTATCAGCCCAGTATCTAGATTAGATCTGAAAGCATACACATGTCAGTCTCTGTACTATAGGTTTCTACACATACACGTGACCTCATCTTATCCTTACTACTGTCCAAAAAGCATGTGGTATTATCTGCCTTCCTGAATGGATGGTGAGGTTAAGAGATTTATCCCTTCGAAGGTAGACTAGTAGTTTCAGGAGAGGGAAATGGAGGGTGACTTCTATGGGGTTTCTTTTGGGGGTGAAGCAAATGTTCTGGAATTCCAGAACTATCATGGTGATAGTTGCACAACTTTGTGGATATTCTCCAAAATGCTGAATTGTACACTTTAAAAGGGTGAATTCATGATAAGTGAATTATATCTCAATGGAATGCTACTTTACACCCATGAGGATGGCTATCATAAAAAAGACATATAATACCAGGTGTTGGCGAGGACGTGGAGAAATTGGAACACTCATGCATTGCTGGTGGGAAAGTAAAACAGTGCAGCTGCTATGGAAAACAGTCTGGCAGGATCTCAAAATGTTTACATAGAGTTACTGTATGACCCAGCAATTCCATTTCTAGTTATATACCTAAGAGAATTGTCCACACAAAAACTTATACACAAATGTTCATAACAAATTTGTTCATAATAACCAGAAAGTAGAAACACCCCAAAATGTCCATCAACTGATGATCAGATAAATAAAATGTGGTCCATTCATACAATGGAATATTATTCTGCTATAAAAAAGACACATGCTGGGGTGACTGGGAAAAAAGAAAAAGGACATATGCTATAATATGCATGAATCTCAAAAACGTGATGTTAAGTGGAAGAAGCCAGAAACAAAAGGCCACATGTTGTATGATTTTATTCATATGAAATGTCCAGAATAGGCAAATCCATAGAGATAGAAAGTAGATTAGCAGTTGCCTGCAGGGAAGGGGACTGGGGAGTGAGTACTAATAGGTATAGTCTTTCTGTTTTGGGTGAATAATGCTAATAATGCTAATAATGGTGCTGGTTGCATAACTTTGTGAATATACTGAAGATTACTGAAGTGTGCACTCTAAGATGTATCAGTCATATGTTAGTAACAACAACAAGAACAAGAGAGACCCTCGTCCGTGATGGCACAAGGAGAATTGTCAAGCCAAGGTTGAACTCAGGTTTTCTATTTCCAGGCCCAAGCCTGGTTCTCATCCTGTCCAGATCCTTATCCCTCCATTTCTATGGATGTCCATGTCATACCAAGAAATCCCAGATTACTAGTCTTATTTGCTTTAGAGGGGGAAACACATTATTACAGGAGACGGTAGGGCAGAGTGATTAGATTGTTGAATGGACTCTCTTCTCTGCTACTCATCAGGTGTCTGTTTCCTCATTTGTCAAAGGTGGTACTACCAGTATGAATCTCAGAGGGTTGCTGGGAGGAGTCCATGAATTCATACAAGTGGTCCATTTTGAAGTATGTGTGGTTGGTAACAAGTGCTCAGTAAATTTCTCCTGTCTCTTTCTGAGTTGTTGGGGACCTTGATCTGGACCTTAACTCAAAGTCTTTGTTTGGGCGTGTCTGCAGCTGCCTCATCCTGGTTGTCCAAGAGTTAAGTGGTAAGATCCGGCTGATGATATATGGTCCAGGTGCAAAGGTGAGAGGAGAGAAAACCTCCAGGAACTGATGATACCAGACCAACCTTTGTTCTTTGAGTCATTACTATTTTCAATTCTCTACAGCCCTGATTTTGAGGGTGATATCAGTAAAGCTTAAAATTATCTGATGGTATAGGGGCCACATAGTAATCATAGAAACTTTAATATTCATATTAGAATTTGAGTGAATGTGTATAATCAAAAACTTTTGAATTCTACTCCCCATTCTCTGCTAGGTCTCCTCAAGGCTGAATAGCTTTGAAATGGCCATAAATTTGCATAATGGCTTCCATAAAGCTAATCACTTTAGGTCTGGAAGCACTTTTGCCTGGGGTTGTTATAGTCTTCCACTGTTTCCCTAGCTGACATATAAAATCAGAGGAATTGAGGATTTTTTAGGTAGAGTAAGGGATGTTGAAGAGTCTAGCTGTGACTTACTTGGAGCATGGAAGGACAGACCAAGCTCCAGGATAAGTGGCATCAGAACTTGTTTTTCCTGCCATTTTAGGGCATGTTGTAGGAAAGGCAGAGGAGGAGACCAGAGAAGGTCTATAATAGGGGCTTATGTATTATTTGGTTAGAAGTTATTTTTTTAAATCAGTCTTGAAAGGGGCCACTGGCTAACTCCTTGTGAGTTGGTGAATGTCAGAATGCCATATAGCTAATGAAATCTGGTTAAGATTTTCCTTTCATTTTTGTCTCTCCTTCTCAGGTACTCCGGTCTCCCAGGAGCCCCAACCACTGGGTAGTGATCACTTTGTTTCCATGCTTCTTGAATTTGTATGTTTTAAATCTGAACCTTGAAAATCTGTATTTCATGGTAATGGAGAGAGATTTTACCTTAATTAAAATTTTATTGTTTCACTAGCCAATAAATTCAAATGGTACAAAATTCAAAAAGTACAAAGGGGTTGCTATAGGCTGAATATTTGTGTGCGCCGCCCCCCCCCCCCCCCCGCCCCATTCACATGTTGAATCCTAACCCCTAATGTGATGGTATTAGGAGGTGGTTGCCTTTGGGAGGTGATTAGCTTATGAGGGTGGAGCCCTTATGAATGGGATTAGTGCTTTTATGAAAGAGACCCCAGAAAGCTCCCTTACCCTTTCTGTCATAGACACAGAGAGCAGATGGCCATTTATGAACCAAGAGACACTGAATCTGCCAGCATCTTGATCTTGGACTTCCCAGCTGACTGAACTGTGAGAAATAAATTTCTATTGTTATAAGCCACACAGTCTATGGTATTTTGTTATAGCAGCCTGAATGGACTAAGGCATTGAAATTCAGCCTTCCATGCCTCTGCCCCTGCTACCAGTTCTCCCCACCGCCACAGGTAACCAGTGTTATCAGTTTCTGGTTTCCTTCCACATTAATCGATATCATCTACATCTATACCTATACCTATACCTACTCATCTTCTATAAATGATAGCTTGCTGTAAATACTATTTTGCATCTTTTTCCCTTTAAATTATGTGTTGGTTTCCTCTTGTTGCTATAACAAGTTGCCACAAATTCAGTGCTTAAAACAACACAAACTTATTTTTGCATAGTCTGGAGGGCAGAAATTCCAAATGGGTCTCAATGGGCTAAAATAAAGTTGTTTCTTTGCCTTTTTTTTTTTTTTTTTTTTTAGCTTCTAAAGGCTGCCTGCATTCCTTGGCTCATGGCCCCTTCTTCCATCTTTGAAGCCAGCAGCATAATATCTTCAAATCCCTCTCTGACTTGGATCCTCCTTCTTCCATATTGTAAGGACTCCTATGATTGCACTGAACTCATCTGGATAATCCAGAATAGTGTACCTACCTCAGATTCCTTATCTTAATCACATCTGTACAACACTTTTTGGCATGTAAGGTAACATATTCTTAGGTTCTGGGATAAGAATGTGTACTTCTTTGGAGACCATTATTCCACCCATCACAATAGATCTTGGAGATCGTCCCATGTTAGGGCATAGAGTGTTCTTTCCCTTTTATCAGCCTCACAGATACTCTTCCATTGTTTGGATATGCCATAATTTCCTCGATCAATTCACTCTTGATGAACACTTAGCTTGTTTCTAGCCTCTTGTTATTCTGACCAGTGCTACAAGGAATAACACTCTGTCTGGCGTCTTTGCTAGTATATCTGATGAATTCCAAGAAATGGAATTGCTGAGTTAAAGATGTGAACCTCTCTAATTTTATTAGATATTGCCAAATTGCTCTAAGGGTGGTTAAAAATTCATTATAGAAAATTTCAAATATATAAAAGTAGAATAGTTTAGTGCCTACTGTGTATCCATCATCCATTTCAACAATAACAATTATGAACTCATGGCCAATCTTGTTTGATCTCTGTCTCCCATATGCTTCCTCCCCCCAGTGCCTTGGTTATTTAGAAGTAAAATCCAGACATCACATACTCCGAAAAAAGATTTAAAAGTTTGAAACACAGTAGGATGTGTTAATGAGATTGTTGTGGCAGGACTGAACCAAGAAGAGAATCCTTCCCAGATGTTACATTCAGAACACTTGTGTTCCTGGGAGAGTGACCCTCCACCTGGGAGACATCCGTCTGCCATCTGCCACCATTATCGCTGTCATTGTGGAGATAGTGGCTGACCCACCCCACCCTCTGAGATGGTTTGGTTTCACCCAGAGGATGATCTCAGAAATCAGCTTTGCACTGCAGATTTGTGCAGATGATGTTCTGGAAGGTTGAGTGGCTGGGAATGAGCTGACTCAGCTAGCTGCTTTGGAACTCCCATACTAAGCGAGCACCCTGGAGCTATAAAAAAGTACTTTTTGACCTGCCATATCTGCACATTATCAGCAAGTGAGAGCCTTTTCTGTAACAATACCAGAACTTTGATATCTTGCTTTATCAAATTTTTGTACCACTTTTCCCAGGAATAATAAAAAAGGATCCAAGCAGGGATAGGCTTTTGGGAAGACTGGCTTTCTGTGGGGAAGGGGTGGTTTTCTCCACCACTGATATCTTGACAGAAGACAAACTCTTTCTTAGCAAATTTGAGGGCAAGGTGTTTATGACATTGTGACCAGGGTGGTGAGTTATCCTCCCTTCAGCGTCATGAGAGCCAGCTCCTGAGTTTTCGCAGCCTTTTAGGTCACTGAATCTAATGGAACATCCCAAAGGATCAGGCAAGGTGATATTGTGCCCAATTTCAAGATAGAGAAAAAGAAGGCACAGAAATCTGAAAGGACATAGAAAAAAAGTCTCTCCTTAGATTTGATGTCACCCTGCCCATCCTACCAGTGAACCAGCAATTCCTAAGGGCTTCTCCCTACCTCCACAGCTACGACCCTGCTCTAGGCCTACCTCATCCCTCCTCCAAGTTATTATAGCAACTTCTGACTGGGCCTTCTGCTTCCGTCCTCCCTCATCTTCAGCAGCTAGGATGTGTCACTCCTGTGCTCACAAGACCTCCAGTGATTCCATCTCATTGGGCCAAAGCAAAAGTCTCCCACCTCCTGCTGCTCTACCCTCCCTTCCCTGTTCCTAGTGATTCCTGCAACAAACAAAACTTCAGCACACTCAGTTTGCTGTTCTTCCACTTGGAATACTCTTCCCGTAGGAGAACTGCAGGGTTTGACCCTGGTCTTCAGGGTCTTCCTTAACTTGGTGGAAGCTTTCCCTGGCTATACAGCTGAGGCTGCAATGTGCCCCTGACACTTTTTATTCCTTTTCTCGCTTTACTTTCCTCTTTAGCACTTAAAACTAACTATATATAATGTATATACTACACATATAATATCAATATATAGTTACATGTACATATTTTTATTATATTACTATATATTAATTAGCTATGACTATATAGTAATACATTCATTCCATCCATGATAAGTTAACAACATGTTACTGTATTAACTTGTTTACTGTCTATCTGTCTTAACTAGATTGTAGGTCCTATGAAACCCATGAATTTTGTCTCTCTTGCTCACTGCTATATCCTCAGTGCCTGAAGTGGATACCTGGTGCATAAAAGGTGCTCAGTAACCATTTTTTTGAGTGATAACTGCATGAAGGAGCTTTGCTTACAGCACCTACATATTGGAGTGGACAAGGCCAACAATTATCCTGAGAGCAGTAGCTTAGGCAACTTATTTTTGTTCATCTGATTCTTTTAAAAAAGAGTATCACAGAGTAGTAGTATCACATAGTTTAGAGGGAATTTTGTTTCCTTGATTAACATGATTTTCCTGGTTGTTACATCCAAGGCACTGTCAGTGGCCTCAGCCTTAAACTTTTTACTCCCACCCCTTCAGACTTAGGCAGCATGGGGAGGGATTGGCTACCTCCTGCCTGGCCCTGAACTGGGCACCATGACTGTAAGGAAGCTCCATCAGAAATTCAACTGGCTCCAAAAAGATAGAAAGAAAAAAAGTGTGAGGGAGTGAATGATCAGTTTTAAGCTAGCATTATAAAACCTGCATAGAAATATTCTAATTCAGGTTGAAATTTGTGATGAAGTTTGGTGTTTCATATGTGGGGAGGGAGAGTGCTCTACCACCTGGGCCTTTCTGGTGCCCAAGATGAATCCAGAAATGTTCCAGGCTCATTCCCAGAGTGCTGAAAGATTTGCTACAAGGTAGGGGCTATGGCATGCTCTCCCCAAATCAGGACGGGGCAGGAATAGGTCAAGGAGTGTAAAGGGCCTTGGGATGCTAGCATTCAAGGGCACATGGGTGCATTTTGGCAGCCCTCAGCAGGGCAAGCAGGCTGCTGACCTGCTCCTTCCAGAGCCATGTTTTATCTCCCTCCCATCCACTGTTGACTCTGTGGTTGTAACATCAACCATGGAGTTCACAAATATACTTCAAACCAGATGCTCTAGAATTAAACTTCATTGTAGAATTAAACTCTTGGCCAGATGTAGGACTTCTGGGTGCTGGGTGGACCTGTAGCAGGATGAATAGGGTCACATAAGATGTCTTCTTGGGCGCCCCTCCTTGAAGTTGCTTTCAAACGAATTCTCAGTCACATCATTCCCAGCTGGGTCTGCTTCAAAGTCAGTTCGGATGTTGTCCCAAAAGAGCTTTAGGCATTTCTCTAAGTTCATTTTTCTTGTAATTTATTAATTTCCTTTTAAATGATGTAATATTTCAAACATACAGAAAAGATAAGGAAACATAATACAACAGACCCCCACTAACAACATAAATTTGCAATATTTTCTTTAGATCTTTGCTTCTTAAGAAATGACATCACAGATATAGCTAAACCACCCTACCCCATCTCATTTCCCTCCTTCCCAGAGGAAACCACCTTCCAAAGTTCTTTCCTGCACATGCTTTCCCAAGCACGTATTTGTCGCATAGGATTGACCTACATGGTGGCTCCTCGAAAGGGCCTTGTCTGTCTGGGACACATGAGCAAGGACCAAGGGATAGATGCAGGAGCAAGTTGTATTTTGCTGCTTGGTGTATTCTAAGACAAATGGCCTGAGGAGCTAAAGAGAGGTAAATAAACAGTCTGGTCTCACCAGGTTCTTTTACACATGTGTGTACATTACCTTACGCTCTCCTCACTGCATTTTCTTCCTCTTGATTGCAACCTGCTGCCAAAAGTTACAATAAAATGGAAGTATTGAGATGGCTCAGTGATTGACTTTTAGTTTCTGTCTGGATGCTCACCATAGCAAAGGAGCTGCCCCAGCAATTGTTTGTCTCTGTCATTGTACAAGTTTGCACGTTTGTACACACTTATCCCCTGTCTTGTCTCCCCTAACCGCCAATAACACATTGTTATAGTTGTTCCTTTCATGGTTGTTCTGTAGCAGCAAATTCAGCTCAGTGTTTAGCTCTCTGGAAGGGATATGTTCTTATCAATTACAGGTTCCAATAAAAATAGGTGTGTAATGAGCAACCATTGCCCCTAGAATAACATGATGAAAGCAAAAGTCAGGTAGCTGAAGAAATTCACACAAAAAGAGGTATGTATATAAATTTCTATTGTGATTTTCCCTTTAACTCATGGATTATACATAGGGATATTTTTAATTTTCCAAGTGTGTGCTTATGTTTAGCTATCCTTTTGCTGTCAGTTTTTTAAAAATTTTAATTTTTTTATAAACATATAAAGTATTTTTTGCTGTCAGTTTTTAATTTTGCTGCATTATGGTCAGAAAACGTGGCCTGTAAAACAGTTATGTAGTGGATTTTGTTGTGACTTCCTTTTTTTTTTTTTTTTTTAAAGATTTTATTTATTTATTTGACACGAGAGCAAGATCAGAAGTAGGCAGAGTGGCCAGCAGGGGGAGAGGGAGAAGCAGGCTCTCCGCTGAGCAGGGAGCCAGAGGCGGAACTCGATTCCAAGACTCTGGGATCATGACCTGAGCCGAAGCCAGAGGCTTAGTGTCTGAGCCACCCAGGCGCCCTCTTGTGGCTTCTCTTATGGCCTCATATGTGGTCAACTTCTCTCAAATATGTCATGTATAATTCAAAGGCATATGGATGTTCTGTCTTTTTAGGAGAGAGTTTTAATTTATTATTTATTATTTTTATTTTTAAAAAAGATTTTATTTATTTATTTGACAGGGGGAGACACAGCGAGAGAGGGGACACAAGCAGGGGGAGTGGGAGGGAGAGAAGCAGGTTTCCCGCTGAGCAGGGAGCCCTATGCAGGACTTGATCCCAGGACCCTGGGATCATGACCTGAACTGAAGGCAGATACTTAACGACTGAGCCACCTAGGAGCCCTTAGAGTTTTAATTTTTGAATACATAATCAAGGTAAGCAGTGTAATTGAAGTCTACTTTCTTTCTTTGTCTGCTAGATCTCTCAGAACCTTATACGTCAGTCAGGGTAACATTGGACAATGTTGGTTTGGCAAATAAGCCCTGAAATCTCAGACCTTTCACATAACAATCATTTATTTGTCACCCATGTCACAGTCCAGTGCAAGTCAGTGTTTCAGAGATCTTGGAGGTTTCTGTTTTGTAATTCTGCCATCTCAGAGTTTTTCTACTTAGAGCCATGTGTAAAGGGAGGAAGCATGGAGAACCCACACTTGCCTTTAATTATCTGGGACCAGAAGTGACATGTGGTTTCTCACATTCCTATTGGTGGAAATGCAGTCACATGGTCCCAAACATAACCACAAGGGAGACTGGGAAATGTTAGAGGAACAGTATGGTGGACACAATTTTGTGTCTGGCACACAGAAAGTGTGGTAAACATATTAAAAAAAAGATTTTATTTATTTACTTGAGAGAGAGAGAGAGAGGAAGAGAGCGCAGAAGTGAGAGAACATAGGCAGGGGGAGCAGCAGAGGGAGAGGGAGAAGGATACTTCCCTGTGAGCAGGGATCCTGGTGTGGGGCTCGATCTCATGACCGTTAGATCATGACCTGTGCCAAAGGCAGCCGCTTAACCAACTGAGCAACCCAGGTGCCCCAACAGTTCTTTCTTTTCTTGGGGATTTTGTCTGTCTTCCCATATAACTTTCACAAGTTTTGCTTAGGTAGTTCCAGGCTATGTTGTTTGGTGTATGCAGCGGGATGATTATTGGATCTTCTTGGCAAAGTAGTCAAGATCCCTACTAGTGTGAATGAAAAGTATTTTATAGAGAGATGGGGTCATGGAATGGTAGCACTTTCGGGGGGCCTCGAAGACCCTCCTACTCCTCCATTTTGCAGATAAGAACAACTGAGTTCTGGAGAGGGAAGTCATTCATCTCGCTAATTAGTGGAAGAATTGAGACCAACACTGCAATAGTTTTGCTTTCTGCCACCATGTTGTTTTTCTTCTGTCTTCGCTCTACTGATTTCTTCAGTTTCCCCCTACGAACCTCCCATTGTTAAGTTCATAAAGATAGTGATTAATTTGTGCTTCTCAAATAGTCCTTTCCTGGCTGGCATTGGGAACAAGAAATCTCAGTGGATAAAAAACATCAAGTAGTAGCACTTCTGTGAATGGTTCCCAAATTAGACCCTTTACTTTTTTTTTTTTTTCCCCTATGAAGCACAGTTGCAGGAAACACACTTAACCTGGGATGAAGTACATATTAGAGAAAGGTTCTCTCCATAGCATTATCTATTACTCTAATGAGCATGAGAAAGGGGAGAGGGGACGCTCTCTCTCTAGCTATTATTACCTCCACTATAGAGTTGACATACACAAGCTCATTATTGCGTTATGTTTTATTCAACAAAATAACTTTAATGTTGTAGCTTAAATTGAATTCGCTAAAACATCTTCATCTCTAGCATAATGTGCCTCAAGTGTCTTCTTGGTGCCTGCGTTTTCTCCAGAATTATAGTGCTGAAGCTATGGAAATGGCGAAATTATATGCAATCTGCAAAACAATGTGGCTATAACATGGTAATTGGCCTTCCACATAATTAAAGGAACATTTCCTCATCAGAGCTGTTCTATCAGAGACCCAAAGGCTATCGTTGTACAAATCATCCACTTAGGAAAACCTTTATTCCCAGTAGCCTATAAAAATCTGGTTATGCAAACAGATTTGCTTATTCAGTAACATTAATGGCGCCTCACAGTTAAAAAATAATCAAGGTGATTGACCTATAATCTGCCTCCTTTGTGACAGAGTGTCATTTTTATTTTGATGGTCGTGAGCTTTTCGACTCTGGGAAAATTATTCACTGCTGGCATCAAGACCCAGGGAAGCGGGGCGCCTGGGTGGCTCAGTGGGTTAAGCCTCTGCCTTCGGCTCAGGTCATGATCCTGGGGTCCTGGGATCAAGCCCCGCATCGGGCTCTCTGCTCAGCAGGGAGCCTGCTTCCTCCTCTCTCTCTCTGCCTGCCTCTCTGCCTACTTGTGATCTCTCTCTGTCAAATAAATAAATAAAAAATCTAAAAAAAAAAAAAAAGAGAATAAAGGGTGAATTTAATGCCTTCTCTTAAAAAAAAAAAAAAAGACCCGGGGAAGGGAATCTCAAAAACCAACAACCTGTGTATTCCCAGCCTGTTAATCAATAGAAAATCACTTCAGCTGGATTAGGGTCTTGTACCTGGCAGAAAGGCTTGTACAGACAATGGAATTGGATTCTTACACTTGATGTGACACCCTCTTGAGTCAGATCAGGTTCTTGTTTGGTAGACACTAGCTGGAAAATTGCTTCAAGATCTGTGCAATAGCCGAACTCCTGCTTTTATTTTTTATTTAAAAAATGTTTTTAAGTAGCATTATATGTTTTGAGACCCTTCCAGCAGTTATTTTGAATATGATCTTAAATATGGTCCTGAATAACTCATAGTGAGGAAACCCTCAATCTGTGTTTTCTGGAAAGATGTCTGATTTTTAAAAAAAAATTTTTATTTTTTATTTTATTTTATTTTTTATTTATTTTTTTATTTTTATTTATTTATTTTATTTATTTTATTTATTTATTTTATTTTTATATTTATTTTTTATTTTTATTTTATAATTTTATTTTATTAAAAATTTTTTTTAAAGATTTTTACTTATTTATTTGACAGAGAGAGAGAGAGAGATAGATAGATCACAAGTAGGCAGAGCAGCAGGCAGAAAGAGAGGGGAAGCAGGCTCCCTGCCGAGCAGAGAGCCCAATGCGGGGCTCAATCCCAGGACCCCGAGATTATGACCTTAGCCGAAGACAGAGGCTCAATCCACTGAGCCTCCCAGGTGCCCCTTCAAGTTTTTTATTTTTTAAGTAATCTCTACACCCCATATGGGGCTCAGACTCAACCCCAAGATCAAGACTGAGCCAACCAGATACCTCTGGTTGGTTGGTTTTAATCATGAGTCTCTCCCTTTTATCTGTCCCATAGGTTCTATGCTTATTCCTCTTCACCTTCTTCAGAGGGATCACCTACTCTAAAGTCCCTTCAGTCTTTATTTGCATTCCAGAATTCTGTGCATGGCTCTGCTCTGGCATATCTGGCTCTGCACTAGGTATTCATCTCCACTTGGATGTCCCTCTTACACTGACCTCAGTTTTTCTCTCTTCCTCCACCATCCATGAAGCTTCCACAAAAACTTAGATGCCATCTTGCATTTTTCCCCACTCCTCTATCAAGTGAATCTATCCTCTCCTCTCCAACTATATCACCACAGGCTTGGTCCAGCCAACACCTTGTCTTACTTGGTTCTTGTAGCCTCTCACCTGATCTCCTTTCCTCCCATCCATCTTTCATCCAGACTTATTTTTTCATAGCACAAAGGATCATTACCCTCTGCTTAAGTACATCTCTTGGCTCCCTTTGCCCACAGGATAAACACGACTGGCAAGAGCTCTTATGATTTGGCTCCAACTTCTATATTCTTAGCTTTTACTCTTAAAATTATATGAACTTCTTTCACTTCTCAGTCTTTGCCTGTGTTTGTCCCTATGCTTGGAACAATCTTCCACTGTCCTTCTTATTCACTTGGACAATTCTTACTACCTTCTCGTCTTCAACTTAGGGTCGTCTGATGGGAGAAATATTTCTGACCACCTGATACTAGATTAGGTGCCCCTTCCATGTGCTCCCACTTCCCCATGTGAATTCTTTTTTTTTTTAAGATTTTAAAAATTTATTTATTGACAGAGAGAGAGAGAGAGATCACAAGTAGGCAGAGAGGCAGGCAGAGAGAGTGGGGGAAGCAGGCTCCCTGTTGAGCAGAGAGCCCGATGCGGGGCTTGATCCCAGGACCCTGAGATCATGACCTGAGCTGAAGGCAGAGGCTTAATCCGCTGAGCCATTCAGGTGCACACTGCCTGCCCCCCCGCCATGTGAATTCTTACCATATCATTTTATACTCTGAATTGCAAATGATTTTTTTAAATTTTTTATTTCCCTCATCATAAGCAAGGCTCATGGAGGAAAGGACCCATGGTCGTTCACTGTTGTACTCCCAGCACCTGACATTGTACTAAAAGCTTGTGTTTTTTTCTCACATGCCATGAAGTCTGCTCTAGGATAGTGCACACAAGTTCAGATGTTGTGGAGTTTCCTTCTAGAATCCGTTCTGGGTTGACTTGGAGAAAATCCAGAAAGTTCTTCCCAAAATATGAAAGGGAAAGTTAGCTTAAACTTGAAGTTCTTCAAATTTAGGCTGAATTAGAATCCCCTAGGAAGCTTGTTACAAATGTTGACTCTGGGGCCTTCTTTTATTTATTTATTTTTTTTTAAATTTTTTTTTTCGAGGATCGGCTTTATTGCAAGCACCCTCGGGTAAGGTTCCGCGACTCTGGAGGAAAGAGAGTCGGGAAGTCGTGCGTGAAGCAAAGAGGTAAGGGCTTATATGGGGTTCTGCTGGGGAAGTCCGAAGAGGAGGTACTGAGACCTGGGGCCTTCTTTTAAAGAGTCAATGAGTTGCTTCATCTTCAAAATATATCGGGGATCCAGCCCCCTCTTCAATACCAGCCTGGACTGAGCCATCACTGACTCCCACCTGGATCACAGCTCTGTTTCCTTGCTGGTCTCCCTCCTCCTGCCTTTGCTCTCCCAGAGTCTGTTCTCCACAGAGTAGCTGGAATGATTCTTTTAACCCCCTGAGCCACCCAGGCACCCTGGAATGATTCTTTTAAAACAGGAGTCAGGCCATATTAGTCCTCTGTTCCAAACCTTCTGGCACCTCCCATCTCACTCAGGGTTGAAGCTGTAGTCCTGGCTATGACCTACACGGCCCTGTATGACTTGGCCCCTAATTGCTTCCTCTCCATTCTCATCTGCTACCATTCTTACCATCACTCCCTCTGCTCCAGCAACAGGGCCCTCTTCCCTGTTCCACAATTATCCTGGGCCTGCTCCTGCCTCAGAGCCTTTGTACTTGCTGTGCTCTGCATGGAATTCTGTTCCCCAGACATCCACAGGACTCACTCCATCTCTCCCTTCAGCTCTCTATTCACATGTCACCTTTCAGTGAGCTTTTCCTGGTCTCCTTGTCTAAAATCGTGATACCCATACTTCCTCCAATAATCCCTACCCTCCTCCCTACTTTGTTTCCCCTTCACTTTCATCTCTAATGCATAAACATTTAAAGCATTTATCTTACTTACTTTCCTTTCCTCCCACTAGAATGTCAACACTACGAAAGCAGAATTTTTGTCTTTTTTTGTTCATTGCTGTGTCTTCAGCACCCAGAACAGTGCTTGGCATGTAGTAAGCTAGTCTTAGTATTTGTTAAATGAAAGATGAAACTCAGAAAGCTGCATTTTTAATTGTGGTAAAATGCACATAACATAAAATTTACCTTTATAACCATTTGAAAGTGTAGAGTTCAGTGGTATTTGATACATTCATAATGTTGTGCAGCCATCACCACTATCTGGTTTCAGAGCTTTTCCATTCCCCTAAAAAGGAACCCCACACTCATTTCTTGGCATTCACCACCTGGCTTCCACTAATCTGCTTTTTGTTCCTATGGATTTGCCTGTTCTGGACATTTCATATTGATGGAATCATATAATATGTGGCCTCTTTTGTTGATTTCTTTCACTTCGCAAAATGTTTTTAAGGTTCATCCATATATATGAATATTCATTTTTTAAAAAAGATTTTATTTATTTATTTGAAGGTGAGAGGGAGAGGGATCGTGAGCAGTGGGAGGGGCAGAGGGAAAAACAGACTCTCCACTGAGCAGGGAGTCGGCAACAAGGCTGGATCCCAGGCCTCTGGGATCATGACCTGAGCCTAAGGCAGACATTAACCCATTGAGCCACCCAGGCACTCTGGAACCTGCATTTTTTTTTTAAAGATTTTTTATTTATTTGAGAGAGAGCGCGAGCATGAGAGGAGAGAGGTCAGCGGGAGAAGCAGACTCCGTGCTGAGCAGAGAGCTCGATGTGGGGCTCGATCCCGGGACTCCAGGATCATGACCTGAGCCGAAGGCAAGTCGCCCAACCAACTGAGCCACCCAGGCACCCCTGGAACCTGCATTTTTAAGAAGCCTCCATCCTAGGGATTCTGATGCAAATAGTCTGAGTACCTCATCATGGGCTCCACCCCCACCCCCCTGCCTTACAGGTACCCTGAGAACAAGACTGCCAGCTTAGGAATACCATGATTCCCTTCTGCTTTTATGCTGTTGCTCCCTCAAGTTGTCTTTTTATCTGAATCCTTGGGTTTCTGTACACATCGTTTGTCTTTGGAGGAAAGGCCATGCTGCTTCTCAGGGACAGGCTATGACTCTCCCCATCCCTTCACCTATTTTTATGTTCTCACCTGCTTTATTTCTCCTTTAAGGCCATCAACTCTATTTCTTCCCTTCCCCCCCCAACATGGAGAGGGTGACTTCTGTGTGCATCCAAGAGCAGAATGGTTTCAAAGAGAGGCTTCAGAAGAATGATTCTAATCCTGGCTCACTGGCTATGTGACTTTGGATTAGTTACTCTACCTTTCTGAGATCTGTTTCTGCTTCTATAAAGTGGGCATTGCAAGGGTATCCACCTTGTAGGGCTCCCAGGAGGATGAAATGAACTAGTGCTCAGCTTAGATTTCAACCTTAGGTATTGTTAATCATAAACTTCATTGCTGGACCCAAGTCCACAGCATCACTCTTGCTGATTCCATGGGAAATCAGTTTCTAAGTTTTGAACAACCAAAGCAGATTATAAACAATGGTTTAGCCCACAGTTTGGGAAAAAAGCGGAGTCTCCAAGCGGAGACTCTAGGATGCTCAATGGAAATCCACCCTGAAACCTTCTTTCTCACTGAAGTTTAACATTACCTGGAGGCTTGTGGGGGTGGGGCTGGTGACCATCTAGAGAGAAGTGCTGCTTTGAAAGTCAACTGGATAACAATGTCATTGACAGATGGCACCTCAGAGCACAAATTAACTGAAAGAGAAGCTCACCTCCCTGGGGAAAATGCCCAGTCTAGCAGCAAAACTGGGATGAGGGGCTTTTCCTGTGGGCTCTCATAGGTGCAAACAGCTGGAAGGTTTTGCTTTCTGAGCTAAGCAGAACCATGTTTCTCACTGCATATTGCCACTCTGCAGCAAATGTTTATTCCTGTTACATTGATTAAAAGTGCTTACAGAAGAGGTTTGAGGGGAGTGGTGACAGCGTGAGTTATGGCTCTGCCGGCTGCCAGTGGACCTGGCCACTCTGCACTGTGGCTGTGCAAGGGTGTTTTGAAAAGTGGCTGGGCCTGCTAGGAGTGACTGAGTGTAAATGTTGCTGCCACATCTTGCAGCCTGATTGGGGCTATATTTGCAGAGCCCCAAAGCAGGGCGCTTGTTCAGACTCCTTTGGTGAATTCCATTTGTCTCTTTACCCCATCTCTCTACCCAGAAGTGCTTTAAGCAGCAGAATTACCCACTACCCCTAGTCTCTCCTTCCGAAAAGGCCTCTCAGCAGTGGGTAGGAGGAAATCCTTGATGAAACCAATTTACAGGACTGTTTGGAGGACTCTAGCTAGCCCCTGAGGTGTTTGCATTTTTAAATTGGTTACTAGTTATCTCAAATGAGTTTCTAATTAATAGAGCTTCAGGCATTGTAAGGAAATGAAGTGAAAATATGTAAATATTGTGGGGGAAGACTCCCTTCCTCATGCCTGCCCCATGAGTAGTTTTTACTTTTTCTAGCTTCTTTTCTGAGTGTAGTGATTTTCTGAACTCTTAGTTGGGTCCCCTGGGGTGGGTTGTTGGGGGTAGGGGGTTATTTTAACATTTGTAAGTTAGGACAGCCTGGTGAAGTCATGCAATATGCTGTTTGCTGTGGCAGATTGTGTTCTCTGAA
Organism: Mellivora capensis; assembly: GCA_004024625.1. Taxonomy (NCBI): domain Eukaryota; kingdom Metazoa; phylum Chordata; class Mammalia; order Carnivora; family Mustelidae; genus Mellivora; species Mellivora capensis. The sequence goes on along the minus strand of PISX010000088.1, from coordinate 17,209 downwards.
GATGGCCATGATTCTCTCCCATATTATGGATTCTTCTAGAAACTTGTCTTACCCCCACAGAGGGGAGTACAATTCCCCTCTCTTTGAATCTGTTTCCACAAATAGGTTGTGGTAGCAGTGCCTCTCTGACTTTGGATGAGTTTAAAAAAGGCTCTTTAGCTTCCTCCTGGATCTGTTCACATGCTTACTCCTGGAACCCAGCCACCATGCTGCAAGAAAGCCCAGGGAGCCCATGGCAAGGCCCATGTGGAGGAACTGATGATGCTTCATGCCCACAGCCCTGGTTGAGCTCTTAGAGGACACTGTTATCAATTCTCCAGCCATGGATTGAGCTATTTGAGAGTCGTCCCTCCGACCTCACTCAAGAAACCCCAGCTGACAGCATGAAGAGTAGAAATGAGCCTTTCCTGTAGAGCCCTGTACAAGCACAGATTTGTTAGCAGAACAAATGATGTATTTTTTAAGCCGTTAAATTTTGGGATGGTTTGTTATGCAACAAGAGATAATCAGAACATCTACTTTGCATGAGGTCCCTGCTCAGGCAATTAAGAGGACTCTGGAGTCAAAATGACTGAGTTCGAATCCCCTTTTTATCCTATATCGTCTTGGTGACTTACAGCAAATTCCTTATTCTCCTTGTTTCTCAGATTTCTCACCTATAAAATAGGGATGATGACAGCATCTACTTCGTGCATGTCAGGAAGGTTAAATTTCAACAACAACAACAACAACAACAACTTGAATAGGTGATTCTATCCCATGAATGTGAATTCCTTCACAAATATTTTTGGTATTAGATACCAGGGCATGATAGGGACTGGGAGAGAGCCGTGAGAAAAATAGCTCTGGTTCCTTCCTTCTAGAGCTTATAGTCTAGTGGGGCACATGGATGTTAAATAAAGTCAACACATGATGACCAAATTATGATAGCTTTCTTGGGAAAATGACATTTAAGCTGAGACTTGGATGACCAGTGGGCATTAGCCAGAAGGCAAGCCCAGGGAAAGCATATGCAGAGATCCCGAGGTATAAAAGAGGGGACCCCATATTTGGGCCTAACTCAATATATCATTATAGTATAACTTTCCTCCAAACATCTGTAAGTACTTCTTTATGACAAGCATCTAAATAGTTTCTGGCTCCTTTTTATAGAATTGTAGGTATGCCCACAGTTTGAAATATCCTTAGGGCTGCTGGCTCTGAAAACAAAACACAATGAACACAATGAAGTGTATATCAGTTAGGATTCTTGGCTGCAAACAGCAGCAAATAACCCTGTTTATGAAGCAAAAACGGAGTTCACTGCAAGGTTCTTGGGTGCTTGAAGAATCCGCAGGCAGCCGTAGGACCAGCCTTGGGGAATAGGCAAAAATGTGTGTGTGTGTGTGTGTGTGTGTGTGTGTGTGTGTGTTGGGGGGATGGGAAAGGCTTGGTTGGGGCAGGGGTTGAGTGGGGGGCAGCAGTGGTTGGAGCCATCCAGCTGGAGCTATCTGTTGGGATAGAACTTATTCCTGTCTTTGCAAGTCTTTTTCAAGATTTAAAGCCCTGGTAGCAAGCATCATGGGTATTTGGGAAGGGTTTTGGCAGTAGGAAATAGGTTTGGGATTTAACCCCTGCCAAAGCTGTGTATAATGAGGATTTCTCTCTAAAGACAGGTCAGGATGCTAATATCAGCCATAGACTGACAAGTGTCCACTATCACATCTTTCTTGGAATGTGTTTAATGGAGAATGAGAGTGTAGCTGTCTTCCCTGACTACCCTGGCTTCCTTGAGAGAAATAGTGACTCCAGAATTCATTTCTGTCTTTTCTCCACCTTCTTTTCCTGATGGGTGGCACCATCAGGTCTGAGAACTTTGACTAGGAGGTAAGCGGCAGCCTTGTTGCAAGGCAGTGATGCTACACAAAGATGTTCTCACATGACATCACTGCTTTGGACTCCTTCCTAATTCACTTGTGGCTTTTATAGCTTTGGTTTCCTGACATGAGTGTACAGCATTTGTCATTTATGAGACTTGGTTCAGCTTCAGGGCTGGTCTTCCTTATTTTTCCTCTGTCCTGTCCTTTCATTTTATTGCATATAAACCCAAGCATTCTCTCCTTTGTGCCCAGTGCACAGACCTTTACTCTGAACTTAAGATGGAAAACTGTGACCCTTTGTCAATATGTGAGTGAGGTATTCTGGACCTCCCTGGGGCGGGCTGATGGGAAAGGGCATGGAGAATGAGCAGAGTGGGATTGGAAAAACCAAGTTAGCTTTAATGAGGGGATAGTGAACCCCCGCATTCTCAATTACTGTGTATAGAAAGGCGTGGAGAATGTAAGATGGCTTTGGGCTGGTGATGCTGTCCAAGGCTGTCAAGTCATGGGGGTGAGGCCAGCAGCCATAATTTTGAACCAGTGAAGATGCTTGATCCAATTTTGGTGGTGTGAGAATTGGGGAAAAGGTGCTATCCTGTCCTTGAAGGTGTGGTTGAGGGCAATAGAGTCCAGTCTTTTGGTGGTGGTGGGGGGAGATGGGAGAGTCTGCAGAAGTACTCTCTGGCATTGTGGCTTTGGAGTTGGAAAGAACTCATTTGGACTAGCTGTGCCATGACTCAGAAAAGTGTCTTAATTCTCTGAATCTTATAGCCTCTTCTGTAATATGGAAATAAAATGGAATCCATACCTCAAAGGGCTATTGCAATAATTAATTTATATAATACCTGGTAAGCTCTTGTCATAGTTCCTGGCACCTAGGAAGTGCTCAAAACATGTCAGCTGTTGTTAACAGAGACTGGGGAGACTGTGGCTTGTTGGGCATTCAGGTGGATCCCCCAGCCTTATCTCAGTACCATGCAAATCATTCTACAGCAGCAAGGTGGCTTTCAGGAACAGCTGATACACCCAAGTTTGCTTGCCCAAATGGGGTTGACATCTTCAAAGCCTGTGCCACCTTAGAGAATGCCTGCAGCCATGACCTCATCTCATTCTCCTTAGAACCCCCCACCTGTTCTTTGAACCCCCCCTCCCCTGGAGTCCTCAGATCCTTTCCTTCTGCCTAGATTCTTTGGATACCCACATTGCTTCTCTGCCTCCCAGGATGCTCCTTCTCTTTAGGTGGCCCACTGTCTAATGGTAGTCATCAAGTGCCATCCCCATGTTCCCAGACTCCTAATCCCAGGAAGTCCAAGAAGAGTGATTAGGTGACTCTGATTGCCTGTTTTCCTGGGTAGGAGTTGGTTTACAGATAGGAGTGGAGTCTTCGGCAATGCTTGCAACTGAGGAGGATAGAGGGGCAGAAACCAACAGCCTTTGCTTTTGGCTGGTGAGATTGTTGTGGCTTTGGGATTCTGTCAGCTAAATTGGGTGTCAGTGGTCAGATAAAATATGTGACCATTGACTTCAGTAAAGGCCAGATGTATGAGTATTTGTCTTCATCACTTCTTGGGGTATTGCAGGATTCTGCATCTAACTCATTGAAGCAGAAAAGGGAAAGTATTGGTTGACATAACCCGACCATGGAACAACTCTTCCTTGCCCATTTCCTCCCCCTTTCTCACCTTGGTTTCTTTCCTTATCCTATAGATGGAATTTTTGTATATGGTAGGGATCTTGGCAGAAGTGTCTTGGCCATTCATCCTACGCCTTTGTTGCCAGGAAGAAAACTGACTTCCCTTTATCAGCTCCAATGTGAAAACTCCCAGAAAGGGTTTGTAATGGACCCCACCTTGGCCACTTGTCAACCTGTAGAGCAGGGGTTTGTGATACTATGCTTGGTCCAACTTGAGTCCAGGGGTAGCAGAAGAAAGTTTGGGGGGGCGCCTGGGTGGCTCAGTGGGTTAAAGCCTCAGCTTTTGGCTCAGGTCATGATCCCAGGGTCCTGGGATCGAGCCCCACATTGGGCTCTCTGCTCTGCGGAGAGCCTGCTTCCTCCTCTCTCTCCCTGCCTGCCTCTCTTGCCTACTTGTGATCTCTGTCTGTCAAATAAATAAATAAAATCTTAAAAAAAAAAAAGAAAGTTTGGGGAGGCATAGAGAAGGCCGTCGGGAGAAATCGCTGTTAATTGAGTCTACCGTAATGGATGACTCTGACAAAGCTATTTTCAGTGCACTGTTTTCTTAGCCACCTCAACTCCTCTTTGGAATAAGGCAGAGCACTGATACATTTATCAGTAAAATGTATGATTTTGTTATGGAAGAAATGAATGTGAAGTTAAAACAAAGAAACCCACAAGAAGTTACCAATAACCAGGAAATAACAGATAAATCAGTTCTGCCTTATTGTTCTTGATTATTTGTAGTTTTGAAGGTGTGAGTGAATATGAGAGCAGGGCGAGTTCTTAGGTTCTCAGTCTGGGGACAGCTTGAAAATGGAAACCTAGTACTTCAAATTACCATGGGAGCATCTTCACAAACCAGGACTATGCAGAGGATATGGGCTGCAAGGCCATATGAGGAAATGATTCCAAGACTTGGGAAGCTCTGAAGACCAAATGAGACAGCTTCTATGGGATGCCCCAAGCATAGTCAAAATATTACATCTGAGGTTCCTGGGTAGAAATATTTTGGAAATACATTTTTTCTCTTGCCTATATAATTCTACACTGCCCTCGAGGGTAGCCTCCGTGGCTTTTAGCTTAATAATATACAAGGTGGGTAGTGTTTGCAGAGAGATGAGGTAACTATGGAGGCAGTGCCACATTTTTAATTAACTATTGATTTGTAGGATTTGTGTATTGAGGTTAATCAGGTACAACAAGAATAGATAACTTTACTTGGCTTCCTTTAAACTCAAGTATATAAATCTGGTGTGGGGTGACTGTATATTAGAAATGGAACTCTTTTTTTTTTGTCTAAAAGTAATCAATGCAGCCTCGAAGCTGAGAATAAGAAACACAATTCAACCTTCTTCTATTTGTGAGAATCTGTGTTTTATTTTCTTCTTGGGTTATGGAGCAAAGGGGACATATTTCTCTTTCTTAGGTTTGGAAAAACCTCACTACATATGGTGAGCAATAGTCCTTACTATGGAAGGGACAAATGCAGTATTTTCCCAACAAGAAGTCACCTTGTATTCCTAGAGATAGTTGGAGCTGAAATACATGGATTTGTCAGGGGAAAAAAAAATCATTGCTCAGGAGTATCTGCAGGTTAACTTTGAAGTTCTAGTGGCAAGGCCGAGAAAATTACACCAAGTAAAATTTCAAACATACTGAAGGATTACTGTTTTTTGATGCAAAAGATGTATAAAGCCATGGTTGTGTTTGTCGTCAGTGTGGGATCCATGTGTGAATTTTAGCTGAATGGTTCTTTATCTGACAGCCTCTCAAGAGATCTTGGAGCTCACATCTTTCTTTATTAAATCAAAACCAACTAATAAACAAGAAGCTCACCTAGCTATCCTTTTGGAATTTGGGAAAGGCTGTCATTCTTCAAGCCTGGATAGAGAAAAGCTAAGGGGAGGATACTCAAGGTCAAATATTCTTTTTTTTTGCCAGTCCCCTAGAAGTTTTTGGGTCCTAGAGAATCAGTGTTTGCCACCTTAGAATCCTTTGTGATTTCCTGGATTCTTCAGATGTGCTCGTTGACCACTGTGTACTAAGGATAGATCTACACCTCTTCCTTCTGTGAACCATTCCTTCCCACTTTCAGAGCAATCTTGTTTAGTTCATACAGTTCAGGGTATTCTTGTGACTCAAGCTGGTCTAATCAGAGGGCTTAATCCTGCTGGCTATTGATTGGTTCTAAGTGGGCATATTGTAATAATGGGGCCAATCATGTTTTTTCACAAGTCTTCTCTTAGAGGTTTGGGGAAAGATGCCTTTTTTGGTAAGTTGGCCCTGAGAGCCCTGTGTAGGACATAGGCTGGGGGCTGTGAACTGACATCTTGTGTCCGCCTGGGTCAAGCTTATCTGATAATAAAGCAGAGCTGAACTGAGGGATAAAAAGGGAGACATACACAGAGCCCTGTGATATTATTTGAACCTGGATTCAGCTGAGCCTGAAGCTAGGACCATCCTTCAAACTTCCTGGGTACATAAATCAAAAGCATTTTAATATAAGCTAGTTTGCATTGTATCTTTACTTTTTGCTAGTCAAAGAGTCTTAATGAATGTATTGGCTGAGTCTGGAAAATTATACATGTGCTATTCCATCTGGAAAAGGAGGGTGGTTTCAATAGGTAAGGCAAAAACATGGTGCTGAGTTGTTTTTATTAGAAAAAGAATATGCAGTAGCCCCACTTGGAATGTTTTTCACCCCTTCACCGAGATGGGGGTCTACGTTGCAACCTTCGAACATGGACATATAAGTATGCTGAGAGTGGCACTTTGTCACTTCTGAGACTAGATCATAAAAAGTGATACAGCTTTCTCCTCCTCCTTGCTACCGGGACCCTTGATCATGGAACATAGCCTCTATGTTCTGAGGAAGCCCAGGCAGCTCATGGAGAGGACAACACGGAAAGGAACTGAAACATAGCTTTGTTGACCTCCCAGCCAACAGCCAACACTGATTTGTCATCCATGTGAATGAACCATCTTGAAAGTAAATTCTCTGTTAACCAGATTGAGGTTTATGGAGCAGAGATCAGTTGCTGCTGAGCCTTGCCAAGACCACAGATCTGTGAGCAAAATAAATTGTTATTGTTGCTTTAAGTCACTAAGTTTTGCTCTGATATATAATCATAGGCGATGGATACAGGCCCTCAAGGAAAAGTGGGGTGACCATACCAAGAGAAAGGAGAATGGATGCTTGGTGGGGAGTATCATCAGATGTCACCACAATGCCGCCACTTGGCTACCGGCTTGGCTACTCACTCCATAGCCTGTGTGCGTCCTGGTATATTGGCTTGCTTGTACACGTTTACTCACTGAATCCGGGATTGAGAGAACTAAATGATATGCCTTGAAGTTTAAAAAGAGAGAAACCAGAGCAAACGAAAGGAAGTTTTTTTTTTTTTTTTTTTTTTTGTTTAACCCAGTGGTTAAACTAAGAGAACCTTGTTAGTTTAAGGGATAATATTGGCTGAAAATAATAAACAGTTCTCTGGTGGACATTAGGCTTGACTGCCCAACATCCATTAAGTCCCATTTGACCAGTTTTAGCCAGGGGCCAGCAAACTCTTTGTAAAGGGCCAGACAGTGCCTATTTTGGTCTTTGCGGATTATATGGTCTCTGTAGCAACTATCAACTGTGCCGTTGTAGGAATAAAGTAGCCATGAGCAATCTATGAATGAATGGGCATATCTGTGTTCCAATAAAACTTTATTAACAAAACCAGATGGTGGGCCAGATTTGACCTGTGGACTATAGTTTGCTGACTCTTGAGTTAGGCTAATTGGTACATTACTCTGTCATTACTCTGGTGACTATTATCTGTCTGGTTAGTGTGTCCTAAAGTTCACCTGACTGTGCTGAAGAGAATTTACATTTCATGCATAGGAGAGAGGGGTTTTCCTCAATCTTCCTGAATGTGAAAGTGGAGCATGGAGCCCCAAATGCCATCACAGCCATCTGAGGCAGAGGAACCAGCCTCAGGGTGCAGTGCAGACTGAGGTTGGTAGAAGAGAAAGATGGAAAGAGACTAGAATCTTGATGGAATTACCCAGATGCATAAGGCACCTGGGCCCTGCCCTACCTCTGACCTACCTCTTGTGTGAGGGAATAAATTTCCTTTTTGGGTGAACCAGCTTGAGTCCAGATTTTCTGTTACTTGTCTCCAAGAGCATCCAAACCCATACAGAGTTCAAATAGATTTGGTTGAATCTGTGGATTATCAGTCACTGAGTCAAACCAAGTGGCTTGGGGAACCCAGTCTTAAACTTTTGAGGGTGCAGTAGTGAGGGGAAGCCATACATCCTTCAAACCACCCCAAAATAGAACTGTTTGCCAGGGTCGAAATGCGTACTATGTGAAAAATGTGCTTGGAGCAGGAGAATGTGAATTTGGAACACATGAGTGTTGTCACGAGGCCACTGACTGTCTTTTGAATAAATTTGAAAGTAATTTATAATTGTCATGGATCCATTGATTTAGGATGAAATGATTTCTCAAAGAAAATAAAAATAAAAGATTTTTGACCAATGGCTTTAGGTTGAAGGCAGAGGGTAAGAAGAGGGGTGAGAGAGTGGTACACATGGCCGAGCCTCTTTTGTCTCCAACACTGATCCCACCTATCTCCCTCAGGTTCTTTCCCCATGGATTTCCATAGATTTTCCATGGGGTTTAGGAAACTAGAACATTTTAAAAACTTTTTTTTGTGTGTGGTAAAATACATATAACCCAAGCCATACCATTTTAGCCATTTTAAAGTATATAGTTCAGCGACATTGTTTATTCACACTGTTGTGCAAGCATCACCACCACCCATCTCTAGGACTTTCCCCCTTTATCAGACTGAAACTCTTTACCCATTAAACACTAACTCTCATTCTTCCCCGTCCCAGGCGCTATTCTCCTTTCTGTCTCTGTGAATTTGACGATGACAGGTGCCTCACATAAGTGGATTTTTGTACTATTTGTCTTCTTGAATCTGGCTTATTTCACTAAGGATAGTCTACAGGGTTCATCCATGTTGTAGTATGCATCAGAACTACTTTGTTAGGACTGAAAATATGTTACATTGTATGCATCTACTCCATTTATCTTTTATCTTTTTCTTTTATTTATTTATTTTTTGGAAAGTGGCACATTTTTAAGAAGTGTTAGCTAAATGTTGAATTTGGAAAGAGAGAGCCACAATACGATATTAGAGTGTGCCTAGAAAAAAGAGGCAGTTCATACCCCTAGCCTCTGTCTGATGTCAGCACTTTTGGCTGTTTTAGTTTCTCCTTATCTGTTACCAGAATTGCTCCTTGAAAGTGCTCTGATCTCCAGTGTGTCTCTGTGTGCTGAGACCCTGTTACGAGGCAGAGTGGATAAGAGTGTAGGTTATTATTTCCTAGCTATGGGACCTTAGGTTCTTAGTCTGTTTTATCATCTGTAAAATGTGGATAATGAGTGTGGGGTGTGTATATGTGTGTGTGTGTGTGTGTTTAGAAGCAGAAAGGAAGTCCTGCTCTTTATAACATTCTGCAATATGTCTTGGAGATATTTCCACATCAATGCATAAAAGTTTGCTCCATTTTTTAGTAGCTGCATATATTCTGCTCTATGACTGTACCATAAATTCATTTAGGCAATCTTCCATGCATGGACATGTAGGTTGTTTTCAGTTGTTTGCTTTTCCAAATGATGTTGCAATGAATTTCCTTGCATACCATCTTGACTCACTCATGTGAGCACATCTCTAGGATCAATCCCTAGAAGTGAGATTTCTGGGGCAGAGGGTATGAGCATTTAACATTTTGAAATATATTACCAAATTAGACAGTTTAATTTGCAAGTGTGTCTTATTAGGAGAAAATCTGTTAGATTAAGTCCACCCTGTAAATGTTATATTTGAGTAGTTCATTTATTAAATTGATTTGTGTTCTGCCTCTTCCCCAAAAGGGCTCAAGGAAGCTAATAGCAAGAGGCAAATCAAATAAGCCTGAAATAATAAACTCGCTGAGAAAAGCCAGTATGGTAACAGTAATAGCTAAGACTAATTTTGAGCACTTCCTGCATGCCAGGCACTGTTCCAAGTGCTTTATGTGGTGTGATCTCTTCAAAACCTCACAGTCTCATTAGGAAGGGATTATTAACACTCTCATTTTACAGGTGGGAAAACTGAGGCACACAGGGGCTAGATAACTTGTTCAGTGTCACACAGTAAATGGTGGAGCTGGGATTTGAACTCTGGCAGTTTGTCTTCAAAGTCTGCCCTCTTAACCATTATGTTGCCCTACCTTCTCAAATTAGGAGTTCGAGAAAGGAAGGAGGAAGCTGGACAAATAAGGGTTATCATTACTGCTGTGACTTATTCATCCAACCATCAGTTTATTCATGCGCTCGTTCAACAAATAATTTTACCAAAGGCAGCTCTTTGGCAAGAGTGCTGGGCATACCAGTGAATGCAAGAATATGTGGTTCTTACCTCTGCTTGATTATAAAGGTCAAACCGCTTCCTGAGAGGCATTCTGATTGGCAGGTTCAATTGAGAGTGAGGACCCTCTGAACCTCTGCATCCTCCACCTCAGTATCACTGCCTTGGTCCCCCTCTTGCACCATCAGCTTGATCCCTTGGACTGATTTTGTAGCTCATCAGGATCCCCTGGGAGGAGTAGGGAGTGCAAATTTGATGGCAGCCCTGTAAGCCTCATTCCCTGAACCCTGAATAGTGCTATTGCAACATTATTGCTGAAATGTGGTGGCCTCAGTTCCCAAAGGGAGAGAGGGTAGCCCTAGGTTTCTCTGTTTTTTGTTTTGTTTTGTTTTGTTTTTAAGATTTATTTATTTATTTTAGAGAGAGCTGGAGGGGCAAGGGGAGAAGGAGAGAGAATCTTAAGCAGACTCTGCAAGCTGGAGACGGGGCTGGATCTCACCACCCTGAGATCACGACCTGAGCTGAAACCAAGAGTTGGACACTTAATCAACTGTGGCACCCAGGCACCCCCAGGTTTCTGTATTCTGTCTTCTGGTGGAAACCGTGCTGGCCACATGGGCTTTCACTTTGCTTGGATACCTGATTGGCTAGGTTGGATAAATCAAGATGTCCAGCCTTAGTTTTTCCACCTGTAAAATCATAAAAACCAGTGCCATTTCTGCCTTGTCTTTTTAAACTATGTGTGATACATCACTATATGTTACATAACAAACAAATAAAATTTCCATTCATTTAACAAGTTTTGTTTTGTTTTTTTTTAGTACCCAAGTGTGCCAGGCACTGAACTCGGGCCCTGAGCTGTCGTGAACAGAATGTCCATGCTCTATGTTCTTGGAGTACAGAGGCTCGGCTGAGGGGTGGGCCGAGAAGGGAGACAGACATGAATCAAACAGTCACAGTGCAAATAGGAAATGTTTATGGAGTACTTGCTATATGCCAGGCACATTTCTAAGTACCTTATGAATGTGGTTCAGTTAATCTTTATAGCAGCTGTAAGAGGTGGGCACTTTTATAACCCTCACATTACAGGTGAGGAAACTGAGGCACAGAGTGATTAAGTAACTTGCCCAAAATCAACATGTAATGAGAGAAGTGAGGATAGACTCACAGATTCCAAACCTGTATCCGTAAACAAGACCCAGTCTTGCTGCTATGCTATGGAGATGCTATGATACAGAGAAATAAAAGAACAGGATGGTCCGTGAGAGAATAATAGTTAAGATCTAATTTATACCAGGATGTTTGGGGAAGACCCCAAGGAGGAAGTGGCATTGGAGAGAGAGATGGAGATATGGAGCCAGCTTTGCAGAACTGGTTGTGTGTAGGGAATTGGAAGGAGGCAGCTGGAAGAGCATGTGCAAAGGTTCTGAGGTAGGCAAGGCTTTGGGGGCATTTGCAGAATAGAAAGAAACCTGGTTACTGGAAGTTGTTGAACTGGAGGTGCCTTTGAGACTCAGTACAGTGCCTGGCACATTGGCAGAACTCATTGGATATTAGCACTTCCTGTGTCCTTTTGAGTGATGTGAAATCAGAGGAACCAGGGAAATAGGGTTTCAGGGAAGCTTGCTTCCTCAAGCCTCTAGGTGAACACAGCTGGTAGCATCTCTAGGCATTCACATTAGGAGCAGATAAATCCCATTTAGTCACTTCTGTCTTCCTTCTGCAAGGGTGGGTCCTGCAAGGGACCCCTTTGCTTGACAATCCTGGGAGGGCTTCAGGTCTCCACCTTTCAAGGAATCCCCCTTTGTCAAATTGACTGTGCATGTTTCTTTTCTTTTTTCCTTTTTTTTTTCCATCAGCCCTGAAATGGGAAAAAGCTCCAACCTGCTTTCAAAGCTGAGCAAATAAAGCTCTTTTACAATTGGTTCCATTGTAGAGAAAGCATTAGACTGATTTATTCAAATCAATTCTGGGTAAAAGCCATAAAAGAGAGCTTAAGAATGAGTTCTGTTTCCCCAGGAAACCCAGCTGATGGATTAACACCTGAAAGGGGGCAGATGTGTGACTGGCTTCAGAGGGAACTTGGAGGGGGGGCATTTGGCACTCTGGACAGACTCAGTTGAGTATTTTCCTGGGGGACTGAAGTCAGACCTGACCCCCATTAGTTGCTGGGGATGCCCTGCCTTTAAGCTCCTGGGTACGAAGAGAAGGTCCATTGCCTTTTGTGTGTGTGTGTGTGTGGCTCTGGAAGGGAAGGGGGGCTTTGTTATGAAGCAGCTTTTGGGAACATCAGCTGCTATAATTGGAAGAATCATAAAATCATCAGATAACTTGGTCAGAGCCCGTCCTTTTTTGCAGCTGGAGAGAGGGTGGCGTGGAGGGAGACTAAGACCCAGAGAACTGAAGCAAGTTATTAAGAATTCAAATTCAAGTCTCCCAACTCCCTTGTCCAGTGCTGTTTGCATCTCAGCATCAATGACTTGCCTTAAAATATGCACGCTGACAGTAAGGTCTATCATTTATCGAACTAAAAACACTTATGCTTTGATTTAGTCTTTCCTTTTCCTTGGAACTCCATACACACACAGAAGGACTCATCAGCATTGTCTTCATGAAATTTTTTTGTCAAGTTCAGAAGATAGGGGAAAAAATAATCTCTAAGCTTGCTAAACTCGAAGTCATTGAATTTCTCTGCATTGGATTAGTTTTTGTTTTAAACCTAGTTCCTCTTTACTTCTTTATGTTCATGCTGTGTCTGTCATTTACTGACTGTGTGACTCTGACGAAGTTACTCAGTGTCTCTGAGGCTCAGGGTTCTCATCGCTATAGTGGGAATCGTGCCTACCTCATAGAATTGTCATGATTGGATGGCATGATGCATATAAAGAAATTGGCAGTGCCTGGCTATATAAATTGCTAAAAAATGTTAGCTCTTTTAAAATTATTTGCACAGGGTAATGAACCTCTTCCCAGCTGTATAACATCTGCTGTTTGTTTTTTTTTTCCTTTCCTCTCAGACTGACCTGGCCTCCATCCCATCCTATTGCTAGGGTTATTCACAGACACTGTACTTTTTTCCTAACCCTCCCTGCCTCCCCTACAGCATATATGTACATAAAAAGCCTGTTACAACACAGTTGGATATACACAACACAGACTCTCCTTTCTTAGTACCAACTAAGAGATGGTAGCAAGTATGGGTGGTGAGAAAATCCGAATCTTTACTTCTTAGCTCATTTATTCCCCCAGTATTTTTCCCTGGTCTGGACCAAGATTAAAATGTCACATTTGGAGTTTTAGTGCATCCTGGGATGGGTAAGTGTAGTGTGGACCTCAGTATTTAACTCTCTTGATCCCTTGTCCCTTCTAGAGGGCTCAGTGCCCAAATCAGTTAGATGTCAGAGCTGAGACAATGTATCTCCAGGTGGTGCCTGTGCCTGGGACCTGGGCAAGCTGTGTTTTCTCCGCCAGCTGGATTGTGTCCCTGTATCTGTCATAGAAACTTCTCTCCTTGGGCACAACTTTGACATCATCACAGGTGTGCTTGAACAGTGTTAGGTAGAAGGGTAGAGAAGGAAAGGGAAGGGGGGGGATTGAGAGATGGAGGGAAGGAAGAGTAGAGAAAAGAGGAGCAAGAGGAAGTGAGAGGAATGGATGGGGAGAGAGTGTGAGTCAGAAATCCAGTCATCCATTGGTCTGAAGGAAAAAGGGATCTTTGTTCTTGCTGTGGTGCTGAAATACAAGTCCTTCTGTGAAGGATTTGAAATCAGTGACCCAGCCAGTGAGGAAAGGGGTATGTGGCTCTGGTTACTGGGGATTATGTGTTGACAAAACTAGGAGAAAGAGAGGAAATAGTAGTGTGTGTGGCTGGGGGACATGCAGAGAGAGAGAGAATGGTATATAGACAGGAAAATGTTGTTTGCATACCAATAGCTGTGGAATGACTCCTACCTAGCTGAGGGGTCAAATGCCATAGGTCCATGATGGGGAAATAACACATATCTTTTTTTGTAAGCATTTCCATTCACTTCCCCAGGATCCTTAAGTGTGTGTGTGTGTGTGTGTGTGTGTGTGTGTGTGTATACATGTGTATAAGAACAGAGGTGATTATTTCTGATGAATTCTACTCAGCATTAGAGGCACTGCTTAGAAAATAATCTTACTCATGCCCATAGAACAGCATGGCAATATTGCTGGGACACAAACACAGGTGGCTTTGCCCACTGGGACTTTTGCTGAGGGTTGACAGCTCTGTGGAAGGAAAGATGAGAAACACTTCTGTTCTGTCTCAGGAATATTTGACTCTTACTCAGCCCAAGGGATGGGGGAATTTCTTACTCTATTTGGATAATCAGAGGCATCTCCCAACTCATGTGGTTACTGATTGGTTTTCTCTGGTATAATCTTCTGAGGTAATCAGGGACTTGCTCTTTACCTTCTGTGCCTTGCAGGGACTTTCCAGGGACCTCATAGCCCTCCACCAAGCCCAGGGCTTTCCATGCAGGAAGGTAAGATGTTGTTGGTCCTGGAGCTGCATCATGGCTTACAGCTCAGGCTCAGGAGACCGACATACCTGGGTTCAAATCTTATTTCCTTCAATTAGTGTGGTCTTGGGTGGGCTTTCCTCACCTTTTGTTTTGTTATGAATATGGGTATGGAGGCTCCTGGGTGGTAAGTGGTGTTTGAACATAAGAGAAAATTAAGGATGAGGCTCTTGCTAATGTTAACCCTGGAATTATTGCAAGACACATTGTGGTCTTTGCTGATCCTAAACAGTCCAATCAGTCTGATCTTTTAGTGATTGCCAGAAAGTTCTAGGAGGTGATGTCACTGAAAAGTTAAGAGCATGGGCTCAAGGCAGACAATTGAAGTGCAAGTCCCAGCTCCATTTCTTACTAGTTGGGTGACCTTGGGTTGGTTGTGTAACTTCTCAGACCTTTAGCTTCTTCATCTATAAAATGGGGACAGTAATGATAAGGATGCTAATATCCATCTCAAATGGGCCACAATGTGGATTTATTTTGTTTTTTTAAAAAAGATTTTATTTATTAATTTGACAGAGAGAGACACAGCGAGAGAGAGAACACAAGCAGGGGGAGTGGGAGAGGGAGAAGCAGGCTCCCTGCTGAGCAAGCAGCCCAATACGGGGCTCGATCCCAGGACCCTGGGATCATGACCTGAGCGGAAGGCAGACACTTAACGACTGAGCCACCCAGGTGCCCCTACAATGTGGATTTAATTAGCTAACATACATAAAGTGTTTAGAACAGAGCCTGACATCTAGTAAGTAAGCACTCAAAAACACCAGCCCTTGTTATTTTGCTAATATTACTATGGCTTTTATCACCTGGATAGCGTATAGAATTAACTTGTGTTCTCTGTCCTCAGTCTTCTTATCTGAAAAGTAAGCTGCTGCTAATAATTACTTCATATAGTTAGTATGAGAAAGAAATGAGATGCTTTACATGAAATGCCTTATAGGATAGAGGCATCCAAATAATGACACTTACCCCTTTCTCCTTTTCTTGGTCATATTTAAGATCAAACCATCTTAACTATCAGAGCAAATGCACAGCTTGGTGGTTCTTGACTCTTTTGGGGATCATGGAACCATTTGTAAATTTGAATACAGAATTATATCTTTCTCTCAGAAAAATGGAAATACTGCACCTGTAATTTTGAGCTATTATGGGTTTTTATCCCTTTGCTCACGAAAACTCCTCTTAATCTCCCCTTCACACAATGAATGTCAGAGAATTTTCTGGGAAAAAAAGGTGACACACAAAAATGAGACTTTAAGCATCAAGCTCTGGTGATTGTGAGATGTCAAGAGTCTGAGGGCCCTAGACTTGACTGGGGTCTGTCCAGCAGCTTCTGAGCTTGGGACGCCTACCTACTCCAAGACTCATTATACTCACTCCAATCACTGCCCTGTGGCCTTGTTTGGTCAGTCTCATGGCTCAAGATGATGGTGTTGGGAGTGGGGGGGTCCTGCCTTTCTCCTCTCCCAGTGCTATCTCTTGTGCGCACAGGCTCTGTGGGCCCTGCCTGTAATGCTGTCTTCTCTAAACTCTGCAATTTATGGTGCAGTTGTACCAAGGAGAAGGCAGGGGTTTGTCTTTGTTCTAAGTGTTATGTGTATATTTAAGGTCTCTTGCAATAATCGGCACTTCATGGCAGAAACAAGGGGACACAGCGCGTATCCATTTTTTAAATTTTTTAAAAAAGATTTTATTTATGTATTTGACAGAGATCACAAGTAGGCCGAGAGGCAGGCAGAGAGAGGAGGAAGCAGGCTCCCCGCTGAGCAGAGAGCCCGATGTGGGGCTCGATCCCAGGACCCTGGGATCATGACCCAAGCTGAAGGCAGAGGCTTTAACCCACCGAGCCACCCAGGCATCCCGTGTGTACCCATTTAGTAAGAACAAGAGGAGGGGAGATTTGGATAATCAAGACAAATATTCATATGCCCAAGATGCCTCAAGGAAGGGCTGGCAGGAGTGATTTAGATAAACACTAGTGTCTGATGTTTATACTCTTGTCCTGGCAGATGCCTTCTCACCAATGTGGTTCAGAACTGAGGAGGGAAAAATTTGGGTGCTGGGGAGCCTGGAGACACCCTCAGAAGCCCTGTTTGTGGATTATTTAAGTAGACGAAGAGCTGTATTGCAATGATCCTTGGGAGAGGAGAAAAAACCCCACAAGAGATGGGCAAAAAGTCACGTTTTTGAATCTGGTGACTTGTTGGAATATCATTTGCATCTTGATAATATAAAAAGAAAATATAAAAGTAAGAATAAACCACCAACAGGGTTATATCCTCATAGTGGGGCAAATGCAAAGTTTGTTGATGGCCCTGGTTGCTCTGGGTCCCTGTGTAACTTACAGGTACAAGACACACAGATACTCACACGTTCCAAATGAAGTTGAAGTTGAGACACTATAAGCAAGGATACATGGCCACCTGCGAGTACAGTTTGGGAAGAGAAAGCCATTCTGTCCCTAGTGATCCTGATGAGAAGTAAGATAGCATTTGTGGGATTCTCAGCAGTTGTGCAAAGCAGCACAAATCTTGACTCTTTGGTTTAGTACATTGGGAATCATGGCTGACCCTGGGGGTCATGGCTGATAGCCAGTGGTTTTACTGTAAGTGGTGTGTAGGTGGCACAAGGAGTTACATGGCTTGTGGTACAGTTGCCTGAAAAAGTTATAGGTTTGGAGGGGTCAGTACTTCCTGCTGGGGTTTCCAATTGGCGAGGAAG